>JBBGZY010002028.1:600000-939817 GCA_037952925.1 Lithobates clamitans
TTTACAGATTTGTGCTGGTAATATGTTTTAGCTTTTACAGTCCGCAGTCCAGTGCCAACTGAATTATTCAGATGTGTCTAGTTTTGTCAGTAGAAAAATATGCACAGTGCACTTCAGAGTTCATACTTTCTGCCTACTAATTGTAATGGCTTGTTTTACACAGTAGCTATGGGAAGCTAGTTTCAGAACAGAATGTGCTTGAAAGTGTTCTGGGAATCCTTCCAAAAGTTACATCTAGCTTTACTTACATTTTTATAGATGCCCCTTAGAAAAAAAACTGCCATTGAATGCTTTGCTGTAAAATTAAATTTAAAAAATCTGAATTCAACCGTGACTTTCCTACCCTCATATATAAGTGGAGTATATTTCATTCTGTTACAGGAGAATTTCATTTTGTTGGTTTATCCATATTTGAACATCTAAATTTATTTGCTTTTCTTGTATTCAGCAAAGGCGAATCAACCATATTTAAGGCCCATACATCTTCTGTGCGATGCGTTGACTTCTCAAGTGATGGTCAAACCATTATCACCGCATCCGATGACAAGTCAATCAAAGCGTGGAATGTGCATCACCAACGTTTCCTTTTTTCACTTAGCCAGCATACAAACTGGGTGAGATGTGCCAAGTACGTATTGTACAATATTTACATGTTTTTGTGTGATTGCATTGATTATGCTGAAAACTTTTCCACCTTAGAAAATACATGTTTTCCTTTAAAAAAATAAATAAAAAAGAATAGTAAAGTATTGAATTGTTTTCCATTGAGAAATGCAGAATTTTGGAGTTTAAATGATAACATTTATTAACTAACTTAGGTTTTTAAAGATGCAAGTTTTCAAGGCCTGTTCAGTCCATTCTCTGGGTTTATTTCTGAAAATGGTTTTAAATGCATATATAGAATTATAAGAGTTACAAAGAGAAGCAGTAAAATACAACCATTACAAAAAAAATGCCATTATTGTTTTCCTGACACACTTGAGTTGTAATGGCTATTGTAAATGTTTAGGCCAGTGGTCTCCAAACTGTGACACTTTGCTTGCCTTTTATATTGTCCTTGGGGTACTATTCCACCAACTGACACCAATAATAGGGCACATTCCCCCTACTGACACCATAAATGGATCACTATTCCTCCCATTCAATCCAATGATGGGGCACTGATGCTGGAGCATTTTCTACTCTCACTGGCCACAGTCCAGCCCCCCCCCCAAAGGACAGTAAACTGATCCCTCGCTTAGAACATTTGGGGACCCCTGGTTTAGGCAATAGAGATAATAACTTCAGAGTCTTGGGGAATTTCATCCTAGATATTATTCCTAATATCATCACACTGGATGAGAACTACATCACATGATATATTACAGTGAATAATGGGAGAAGTCTGCATGCCTCCAAGAAAGGGAGGCATCATACTCAAAGGTGCCTAACTGGTGAATATCGGGGTTAGAGATGCTGGAAGTTTGGCAAAATGTTGTGCTGAAGAAAATGTAAATATGATATAAGGATGAGACCCAGATAGCCTTACCAGTACAAGGTCAGGGGAGGTGACAGAGAAAAGTGCAGTGTTAACCACAGGGTGAAATTAGAGCATCAGTGTTTGGGCCTATGATCAGAGGTTTGGCTCGGGAGCTTTTAAAGAAAGATCTCCAGGGCACCCTGTGATATAAAAGCTCAGCGTTTGATTAAGGGTCTAATAACGCACCACAAGGTGTCGTCATATTAGCAATGTAAAAACTATAATACAGCGTGGATAGATGGGGAGTAAACCCATCAAATTTCAGTTGCAATTAAAGTGATTCTAAAGGCAGGATGTTTTTTACCTTCAAGTGTACCTTCAGTGATTTTTTTCATATTTCCATCTATTTAATCTTCTGCCCTTGTTGTTTTAACTTTGGATGGTAAAACATTTTTTTTTTCTGCCAGTAAATACCTAATACGACCCACTTTCTCTTTCTTGTCTGGTCACTAGCCTAAGCTTATGACATCATGCACAGCTCTCTCTCACTCTGGTGAGAGTTTGCCAGGAAGGGAGGGGGGGTGAGTCATAAAAGGGCCAATGAGAGCTGCAGAGCTGTGAGGTCAGTATCTGTGTAAATCCAGGAAGTGAACAGGCAGCAGCTTCAGCTGCCCACAGTTAAAATGCAGCCAGACTCAGTGGAGGGAGATTTCTGCAGCATATTTGGCAAGTACGAAATCACAGTATATATAAAATAATATGCAAAGTGGTTGGATGGAAGCTTCAGAATGGCAAAGATGTTTTTATTACAAATGAGGGCAGACTGAAGTTCCTCTTTTAAAGCATTCTATGCATAAAGGTAAAAAACCTTCTAGATGCAGCTCCACCCCCAGCTCCCCTTATAATTACCTAAGCCGAAATCCAGCGATGTGCATGAGAGCAGCGGCTCTTCTGGGTCTCTCTCTCTCCTCATTGACTCACACAGCAGTGGAGGCCATTGGCTCCTGCTGCTGTCAATCCCAGCCAGTGAGCCAATGAGAGCAGGGGGCAGGGCGAGCCACTCACTGTATGTTAATGGACGTTATCCATTCACAGGAGCGCAACTCGGGAGAGAGTCTGCTAGATGCCCCCATAGCAAGAGGATTAATATCGGGGCACTCGGCAGGGGGAAGGAGCCAGAACCGACGGCGGGGGACTCAAAAGAAGAGGATCGGGGCTGTTCTGTACAAAACCATTGCACAGAGCAGGAAAGTATAACATGTTTATTTTTAAATGACAACCTTTAGAATCGCTTTAGATTTAAAGGATCTCTCATAACAGATATACTAATAGATACTGTATATAGAAGACCAGGCAGAAGTCATGCTGCCGATGAAGTTTTTAGCATGATGGGGCATGCATTGTAAGTGAATAAAAGTCCTTGTGATGAAAAATCCTTGTAATCCATCCTAAGGCCCCTTTAACACTACCTGAAAGTCGCACAATTATGCCGCAGTTTTTTTCCAGTAACTTTGACATGACTTGAAGCAATTCCTGTGTAATCTTGAGGTTTATGGACCTCAAGTCGCATTAAAGTCAGACCAAAGTAGTGTAGGAACTACCTTAAAGTTGCACAGATATGAATTGTACTCATTGCAAACCATGGGGTACGACTTGTAATGTGACTTTGCAGTCGCACAAGTGTGAATCGAGCTTAAGAGGGAAGGAGATGACTATCATTGAAAGATGCAAGAAAGTGTAGGAAAAACCGTCTGCCTTGTGAAGCGGTAAATAAGAAAGTGTAGCAGAGAGAAAAAGAATTAAAAATAGGACAGCAATAAAGACCTTCTTTTTGAGCTTCTCCAAAAGACAGAGTGAAATAAAAGGGCTGAGACGTCTTTGCCGGAATACGGAGCAATTGTCAATAGACCTTCAATTCCTGCTTTTAAGCGGTAGGGGGGGCAGCTTTAATGCAACGAAGGTCTGCCACAAGGTGAAGGACCTGGAGTAGATGATGACTCCCTGAGGGGGCGAGCAGATCGTATCTGTACAGTAGAGAGGCCCATTGGGTAGGTTAGTGTGATTGAGGAAAGTGGGGTATGAGCCGCCTTTAGTAGCGACCTAAAGTTATTCCTTAAGGGAATTTCCAAAGAGGAGCTTACCTTTTGAAGGGCATGCACAAAAGGCACATTTTATGAGCACATTCTCCTAATTAGGCTTTAAAGTGTTGGTAACGTTAACTATAACTATTCTTAAAAGTGTTCCTTGCCCTGTATATAAAAAAACAAAAAGACTGTGTACTTGCCTTTTTTTTAAAATCTGGTCTGATCATGTAATTCAGTAGCTCTGACTCCTGTGTAAGGCCTTCATGTACACTAGAAGCTCCTAAACTTGAGTTTAGGAGCTTTTGGTGTTTTTTTTGCCAAAGCTCCTAAACTCGGACTCCATAAAATCCTATGTGTCAATGTACACACATGCTTTTAGCAAAATTTAGGAGCTGCTGCTTTTAGGTGAGGTTCAACCTCCCTCTCTTGAACACAGAAGAATCACATTCAGGATAGGAACATTTTGACCACCGGCCGTAGAAAAATGCAAAACGTAGTTTTGGGGAGCCTTGGGGAGCACTCGACAACGGCTTTGAATTCCCAAAGCCAGAGGTTCCCATGGCCCATGTGGTGTTGGCACTCCCTCCTGTTTCCTGCAGCAGCCGCTCGCTGACACAAGGCAGCTGGAGCTGCTTGATCATGTGAACGGACTGGGTTTATACAAGGTAAGTTCAGGGTGTGCAGGGATGAGTAGGAGGAGGGGGAGGGAATGATTTTAAGAATGGGTAAAGTTAGCCATAAGATTATGTACATATGCACAGAAAGTAAGGACATTCTTAAGATTTGATGGATCATGTTTTCCATGGTGTCTACACAGAAAAGCACTGTTGAGGGCACGAGTTGTAATCTTGCACCCTGATTAGGATCAGCTATATGTGGGAAAAGTTCACTAGCAATTAATAAGAATAGCCAGGTCCACAGCATGAACAGACTTTTTTCTTCTTAAACTCCCTTTCCATAGGGTGCAAGTCATCAGAATTTTCAGGAGGAAGGCGTAACCAATCTGAGTTGTGCCAGTCATTATATAAGGCACTCTTGGCTTTATCAAGAATTGGGAAAGAGATTTAAGAATAGCCTTGTATATCATGCTTGGAAGGATATGTGGGGGGTGAGCAGCACTAGGTGTATCTATCCTGAGACTAGAATGCACTGCTTTAGCCAGTGACTCCACAGTAGCTAGCATGTAGCGAGAAGCTGAAGAAGTAACTTGATAAAATTCTGGAGGTGAAAAATCATCCGCAGCCTCTGCTAAAAAGTCAGTGTCCCTCTTGCCTTCTGCAAATAGAAGTGCACTAGGCAGTTCAGGTCGTATTGTCTGAAGATAATCAGTGGAAGGGTGGAAAGACAGAAGAGCATATATGGGTGTTGCTACCTGCCAATTTCCAGAAGTGGAGATAGCCCTTGGAATAGATCAAACATAGTGGCAGAGAATTCTGCTTTTGTCAGACAGGCATGTCTGTGAGTGAGTCCAATTTAGGAGGCTGGAGCGGTCTCAGTGCAAGACCTCGCTCTGAAACAAGGGGACTTCTATCAACCTCAAGGAACTTGGAGTTTCCTCTAAGCCTATACATCAGTGGTCTCCAGATTGTGGCCCTTGCTTGCCTTTATCCAGCCCTTTGGGCACTATTCCTCCAATTAATTGTCAGGGCTGGGCTCAGCCCTTCCTTCTCTGAGCTGGCCACTCAGCTGTCGGCTAATTGCCAGCTCCTATCTCTCCACAGTGACTCACCTGTTGCTGATATCCTGCTCGTCAGTCCTTCTTACCTAAGATGTCCAGCCCAGATGATCTCTGCCTTTGCCTTGGTCACATCTCTAGAGACGCTCGCCTGTGTTCCTGTTAAAGACTTGTTCGGCTGACATTCCTCTTTGCTCCAGATCCTGCTTGCTGTTTTACTACGCTCATCTCTGGCTCCCTGACGTTTTGGCTTGTCTGACTATCTGTTACGGTTCCTGAACTCTGGCTATGTTTTGACTAGGTTTACTTGGTTTACCTTTTTTTATTATTATAAAACAAGTGTGATTTAACTGTAGTTCTGTCTCGGTCTGATTCATGGTCTCTGACAGAAGGCGAAGGCCATGAATTCAGAAGATGCAGTTTAATCCACTTGTTGGTAATATTTTTTCCAGATTGAATGACCAGGATCACTGCATGGATCAGTTTGCCATGGTGTTACAGACTCTCCTGAGTCGCACGGCACACCTGGAATCTCCCACTGTGGCCGCTCAGGTAGAACCTGTGTTGCAGGCCGACCCTGCTGTTGCCCCAGTCTCAGGCACCAGCCTCGAGTATTACCTCTCTAAGAGGTATGTCTTGTTTCGCTCTGCTTCCCCATCGATTTGGGGGCAATCCAGTTCAATGCAGAGGGTTTCTCAACCAGGTTGAGATATACTGCGAGATGCTGCCCCAGGCGTTTCCCATGGATAGAAGAAAAGTAGGTTCCGTGATATCTTTGCTTTCTGAGAGAGCCTTGGCAAACCCTCCTATGGGAGATGCAAAAACCTGTTACCCAGACTTTGTGGTTTCCTTAAAAGGGTATTTGATGTTCCCGCACATTCCATTTCTGCTGCCAAAAGCCTCATGTCTATCAAACAGGGTACGAGAACTGTTGCCGATTACGCCGTTGACTTCTGTGCCCTTGCAGCAGAGGTTGCATGGAACAATGAGGCCCTCGTGGCTGCTTTTTCTCACAGTCTCTCGAATAACATCAAAGATAAGATAGCAACCCGAGACATAGCCACTGATCTGGAGAGGTTGATCTCGTTTGCCACGCTGATTGACTCCAGACTCTGAGAGAAAGCTTCCTTTTTAAGGAGTGCTTACGGAAGCCTCCAGTACCTTTTGGCTCTGAGCTTTGCAGTCCCACCCTTGCCTCCCTCATCTCCCATGCCTCCTGGTACCGAGTCTGTCAGTGAAGGTGAAGCCATGCATTTGGGCTCCACACGTCTCTCTGCGGATGAGAGAGCCCTTAGGAGGAGGGAGAGATTGTGCCTTTATTGTGGCCAGGCAGGTCCCTTTTTGAAGTCCTGTCCTACCCATCCAGGGAACGCCCGAACCTTGAGGTCCTGTCACGGACAGACCTTAGGTAGTGTTTCGTCCCCAGTTATCCAGAAGGATAAGCCCCTGGTTCCGGTTACCCTTTCTTGGGCTGAGTAATCCGTCGAGATACAGGCTCTAATAAACTCTGCGGCTGCAGGCCTGTTCATTGAAGCACTCGATTCCGCTGCAGCTGTGTGACACTCCACTTGCCATTGAGGCTCTTGATGGGAGACCTCTACAGCCTGCCCATGTGACTCATGAGACTGTTCCGTTGTCCATGGCTGTATGGGCTCTTCACCATGAGATAATCCAATTCCAAGTTATTTCCTCAAGTTTTCCGCTGGTTATTGGCTATCCTTAGTTACAGAGGCACAACCCCTCTTTTGATTGGCTCTGTGCTGAGGTTCTCTCCTGGTCGCCACAATGCAGTAAGACATGCTTCTAGAAGGTAGCCAAGGTCCTGTGCACCTCTTCACTCTCCTCCCTGCTGGAGGAGTACCGCAATTTTAGCGATGTCTTTGACAAAGGTCAAGCCGGTAGTTTGCCTCCACACTGGTCGTATGATTGCACAATTGAGCTTCAACCTGGTGCCATAGCCCCTCGTGGCCGGGTTTACCCTTTGTCGGTCTTGGAGGATAGGGTGGTGAACTGAGACCTTGTATTGATTATAGGGGTCTCAATCGTTCCATGATTAAGAGAGCCTATCCGATTCTGTTGATTACAGAGTTATTTGACTGCCTCAAGGGAGCAACGTTTTTCACGAAGCTTGATTTAAGAGGGACATACGATCTTGTGAGGATTAAGGAGGGTGACAAGTGGAAAACTGCGTTTTAATACCAGAACAGTCCATTATGAGTACCTCGTAATGCCATTTAGCCTTAGTAACGCTCCGGCAGTTTTCAAGGAATTTATTAATGATGTCCTCCGAGATTTGTTGCAGTTATGTGTGGTGGTTTATCTCGATAATATCCTCATATTTTCCAAGTCCCTGGAGAGCCACCACACAGGTGTCTGTCGTGTGATTCAGAAACTAAGAGAGAACAACCTCCTATTGTAAGTTGGAGAAGTGCGAATTCCATCGTGAACAGGTTAAATTCCTGGGTTATGTCATTTCCACTGCTGGTTTTTCAATGGACCCAGAGAAACTTTCAGCAGTCCTATAGTGGCCCGACCTGTGGTTTTGAGAGTCTCAAGGCTGCTGTTTCTGCTTCTGTGTTGGCAAATCCTGATCCTACTTTACCTTTTTATCCTTGAGGTTGATGCTTCTGAGACTGGAGTTGGCGCTCTTCTGTCTCAACGTCCTACCTCTAAGAGCGCTATGCATCCTTGTGGCTACTTTTCCAAGAAATTGTCACCTGCAGAGTGCAATTACGAGATTGGGGACAGAGAGATGTTGGCGATCATTTTAGCCCTGAAAGAATGGAGACCTCTCCTCGAAGGTACCATTGTGCCAGGTCTCATTCTTACTGACCATAAGAATCTCACATTCTTGTCTGAGGCTAAACGCCTCTCTCCCAGAAGGGCGTGATGGGCTCTTTTCTTGTCTAGTTTCAATTACATTGCCTCATTCTTACCCGGTACTAAGAATGTAAGGGCTGACTCTTTGTCATGACAATTTTCCTCCACTTCCAAGATGAAGTCGGTTCTGGTTCCTGTGATTCCTCCTGATCGTATTCTGGCTACGATTCGCACCAGTCTCACTTCATCTTTTAGTGACAAAATTATTGCCACTCAGGTCCATGCTCCTCCTGAGAAAATTTGTGACTGCTGATTTGTCCCAGAGAGTCTCCGTACTGCCATGCTCCAGATTTGCCATTCTCCCAAGGCTGCTGGCCACCCTGGGAGGAATCAACTCTTTTGGGCCATTTCCCAACAATTCTGGTGGCCTGGTCTACATGCTGATGGTAACCGCCTTCGTAGCTGCCTGTTCCGTGTGTGCTCAGAGTAAGACTCCATGACACCTTCCAGTGGGCCTTCTACAACCCATACCCAATGGAGAGAGGCCCTGGACCCACCTGTCTATGGATTTCATTGTGAAGTTGCTCAACTCCCAGGGCAACGCAGTTATCCTTATGGTGGTTGACCGTTTCTCGAAAATGTCTTATTGTATTCCTCTTAAGAAGTTGCCCACTTCTAAGGAACTGGCCTCCATTTTTTGGTCGGGAGATCTTTCGCTTACATGGGCTACCCAAGGTGATCATCTTGGACAGGGGTAAGTAGTTTGTGTCCCGGTTCTGGCGAGCCTTTTGTGCACAGTTGGAAATTCAGGTTGCTTTCTCCTCTGCGTATCACCCGCAGTCTAATGGGGCCGCAAAACGAGGCAATCAGTCCTTGGAGCAGTTCCTACGTTGCTATATTTATGACAATCATAACTGGTCAGACCTCTTACTATGGGCGGAGTTTTCTCACAATATAGTGCCCTGAATTCTGCTTCCCCATTTTCCCTGTTTATGGTGAACTATGGTTTCTAACCTTCCATGTTGCCTGACTCATTTGTTCAGCAGAGTATTCCTGCGTTAGAGGAGCATCTTCGTGGTCTTCTTTCCACTTGGGCACAAGTCCAGGAGGCTTTGTGACATGCTAATGATAATAGGTACAGACTCCTTGCTGACCGCAAACGCCTGCCAGAACCATCCTACCAGGCTGGAGACAGAGTCTGGCTGTCATCTCGCAACCTCCGACTTCCTGTTCCCTCTCTGAAGTTCGCAACTCGGTTCATTGGGCCTTTCTGTATGCTCCGCAGGATTAACCCAGTGGCTTACGCGTTAGAACTTCCTTCTGATATGCATATCTCAAATGTATTTTATGTCTCCTTATTAAAACCTTTGGTCTGCAACCGCTTTACCACCTTGGTGCCACGTCCTCACCCTTTACAGGTTGAGAACCATGAGGAGTATGAAGTACAGTCCATTGTTGACGACCCTCGTAGGTTCCATGGGCGCATACAGTACCTGGTGCATTGGAAAGGGTATGGTCCAGAGGAACGCTCCTGGGTCTCATCCTCAGACGTACATGCCCCTGTCCTCCTCCGTGATTTCCATATACGCTTTCCCCTCAAACCTGGTGGTCCTCCGAGGGGAGGGGTCATTGAGGAGGGGGTACTGTCAGGGCTGGGCTGGGCCCTTCCTTCTGAGCTGGACGCTCAACTGTCGGCTAATTGCCAGCTCCTATCTCTCCACAGTGACTCACCTGTTGATATCCTGCTCGTCAGTCCGGCCTACTTAAGCCGTCCAGCCCAGAGGATCTCTGCCTTCGCCTTGGTCACATCTCTAGAGGCGGTCTCCTGTGTTCCTGTTAAAGACTTGCTTGGCTTACATTCCTTCTAGCTCCAGATCCAGCTTGCTGTTCTACTACGCTCATCTCTGGCACCCTCACGTTTTGGCTTGTCTGACTATCCGTTCTGGGATCCTAAACCCTGGCTATGTTTTGACTATGTTTTTACTCTGTTTATCTTTTTTTTAATTATTATTAAACAAGTGAGATTTAACTTCTGTCTGATTCATGGTTTCTGACAAAGCCAAAATGTCAGGGAGCCAGAGATGAGCGTAGTAGAACAGCAAGCAGGATCTGCAGCCTGAAAGAATGTCAGCCAAGCACGCCTTTTAACAGGAACACAGGCGTGTGTCTCTAGAGATGTGACCAAGGCGAAGGCAGAGATCATCTGGGCTGGACGGCTTAAGTAAGCAGGACTGACGAGCAGGATATCATCAACAGGTGAGTCACTGTGGAGAGATGGGAGCTGACAATTAGCCGACAACTGAGCGGCCAGCTCAGAGAAGGAAGGGCTGAGCCCTGACAGGCTTGTCTGACTATCCGTTCCGGTTCCTGAACTCTGGCCATGTTTTGACTACGTTTACTCTGTTTACCTTATTTTATTATTATCAAACAAGTGTGATTTAACTGTACTTCTGTCTCGGTCTGATTCATGGTTTCTGACATTAATACACTAAAATAAGGCAATATTCCTCCCACTGACACCCTCTTTAAGGCACTATTCCTCCCACTGACACCATCTTTAAGGCACTATTCCTCCCACGGACACCATAGATGGGGCACTATTCCTCCCATGGACACCATAGATGGGGCACTATTCCTCCCACGGACACCATAGAATGGGCACTATTCCTCCCACGGACACCATAGAATGGGCACTATTCCTCCCATGGACACCATAGATGGGGCACTATTCCTCCCACGGACACCATAGATGGGGCACTATTCCTCCCACGGACACCATAGATGGGGCACTATTCCTCCCACGGACACCATAGATGGGGCACTATTCCTCCCACGGACACCATAGATGGGGCACTATTCCTCCCACGGACACCATAGATGGGGCACTATTCCTCCCACGGACACCATAGATGGGGCACTATTCCTCCCACGGACACCATAGATGGGGCACTATTCCTCCCACGGACACCATAGATGGGGCACTATTCCTCCCACGGACACCATAGATGGGGCACTATTCCTCCCACGGACACCATAGATGGGGCACTATTCCTCCCACGGACACCATAGATGGGGCACTATTCCTCCCACGGACACCATAGATGGGGCACTATTCCTCCCACGGACACCATAGATGGGGCACTATTCCTCCCACGGACACCATAGATGGGGCACTATTCCTCCCACGGACCCCATAGATGGGGCACTATTCCTCCCACGGACACCATAGATGGGGCACTATTCCTCCCACGGACACCATAGATGGGGCACTATTCCTCCCACGAACACCATAGATGGGGCACTATTCCTCCCACGGACACCATAGATGGGGCACTATTCCTCCCACGGACACCATAGATGGGGCACTATTCCTCCCACGGACACCATAGATGGGGCACTATTCCTCCAACTACTACCAATACCCCCTACTGCCCATAGGCTTTATGTAATTTAGTCTGATGTATACTCTACTCTCACTGGCCACAATCCGGCCCTTCTAAAGTCTGAAGGACAGTAAACTGACCCTTTGCTTAGAAAGTTTGAAGACCCCTGCTGTAGATGAATCTCCACTGTTTAACCCATGTGCTCTTGCTTCTGAGTGCCTGTTATCCACCATTGCTAAGTGAGGATTTTTCCCTTTGGGGTACTCACAGAATGAATATGGACTGAGGAGGTTAAGCGTGTTTAGTATAAAGAACTTGCAATAACCCAGGCGCTAACCGAGTTTCTGTGACTGTGTCTCTGAGGTATTGAGCAACAGGTAAGACTGTAAGTAATCAGCTTGCGTGGTCGGCAGAAATGGTGACCTGAAATGCACAGTCGGATGTCTTACGAGCAATTTGTCACTAGCCAGGGTTGTACTTCAGTAGTGAGGTGGTAGAAAAAATACCATTTTTTTAAGCTAGGTAAATGTTATAATAACATTGGAGGTAATTTAATTAAAACTGGAGCAAACTGAATCTGGAGCAGCTGTGCATAGTAGCAAATTCCAAACTCTGCTTGTTCAATTAAGCTTTGAAAGTGAAAGCTAGAAGCTAATTGGCTGCACAGCTGCTCTAGCCTTGGTAAATCCCCCTCATTATGTATAAAGCTGAGTATGGAGAATAATATGGGAAAATCACTCAAAGTATAGATTACCCTATAACTAGTGCCCTCAAAACCATGTGTGTGCTTAGCACTGCAGTATGACTTGTAGGATAAGCATCTAGTACATATCCAGGTTATATTGCAACAAGATATGTGTGGCCAGGAACTGGTAAGTATTGTTCAGAGACCCTGTTTTACCTTGTCCTTGTTGCTGGTCCCATACAGGGTCCAGGTTTCTCCTGTTGCTGTAGACATACCCCCCAAGGGGTCTTCAGCGTCTGGGTGCCATAGGGATGGACTGCTCTGGACCTGTATAACCTCCTGTGCCTAACTTGTTGCACTTACCAAGGTGAGCACTTAAAGCGGGTTTTAGTGCCCAAAACAAACCTTACATGCTGGCCCCACTGTTGCGGGATCTGGGTGCAGTTCCCAAGATGTACATCAAGGGTAACCGATCTCAAAACTGCTAGTAAGTCATAATGTGATAAGCTGTCAGATCTTGATAGAAGTGGAGCCTCTTAGAGTGGGCAGGGTTATATAGGTACACTGGGAAGGGGTGGGGGGCTCCCAGCAAAGCCTTTCTTTGTGTCCAATCACCTGAAAGTAATCGCATATAACCCATAGCTCAGGAATAATCTCCTGTGTCCTGTACTGTATGCATAAGATAACAAATATTGTATTATGTAAGTAGTATTACCAACTCATTTTTTGAACTGTGTTGTTTTGTAGTAATTGTCCTTTATATTGTCTTGTATAACGTCCCTCTTTCAGTGACTATGTGCCCTGCTGTCACCCACCTTTGACTAATTTTCTGATCTTATATGATGTTTGGTTTTAGCCCTACCTACCCAATGTTCTGTATTGGCTCACTGGTTCCATTTTTCCCAGGTGCTAAAAACAATATAACTATTTTTTTTTTTTTTTTGTTTAATCATCAACTGCTCTGATGTTCTCACTGCATCTTTCTGCATTTACAGATTTTCCCCAGATGGAAGACTAATCACCTCGTGCAGTGATGACAAGACTGTAAGAATCTGGGACACTACAAACAGAGTTTGCATTAACACTTTCATGGATTACAAAGGGTAACAATGCTCATCTACTTGACTGAACATTTGACCATTGATTTGTAGTCAAAATATAACATTAATTTTACTTCTCATACAAGTTTCATACTGTATTGTGTTATTAACCATGCCTGAATTTTCATTCATGCTGGACAAAAGCTGCAAAAAATGGCACTGCGTTTTCCGTGCTTTTTAGAGTTTGATGTTGCACTTTCCATAAAAGTATTTTGTATCCTATTGTGTGAGTGATAGTCAAATCTGTTACATGCCTACCAGAAACCATCTTCTGGCTTATTTAGTAAAGCAGAGCAAATGACAAACTGAGTGTAAAATCATAACCCATAGCAGGCTTTCAATTTTCAGATTAGTGTGATTGTAAATGACCAGATTTCATGTTAATTTGATGGCCTGATGTGATAAAAACAACTGTAAAAAAAAATACATTTAATGAAAGCATAATCAAACTAGTGTTGTTTTTTTGGGATGCAGGGAGGCCTCCTGTTCTTGTGCCTTCACTGCCTTACGGCCAGGTTCACACTATTGCAGTGCGATCACACACAATAGCTGTGACCACTCACACTAAACTTATGAAGAAAAAGTATTTTTTTGCTAACTTTTATAACAGAAACTAAGAAAATTGTGGGCCCCCCCTTATATAGCAAAAAATAAAAAAACACAGTTGTGGTTTAATACCACCAAAAAAAAAGCCCTGTCTCATAAAAATTATAAAAATTTAATTTGGGTACAGTGTTGCAGTAATTGTCATTCAAAGTGCGACAGGACTCCAATCTGAAAATTGGCCTGGGCAGGAAGGGGGGTAAAAGTGTCTGGTATTTAGGTGGTTAAATCTCATGCGTTATATCATTTTCAAGGATTACCATAGCATTCTATTTCCAGAATAGTAGACTTCACTACTTATTTAAATCATTGTGAAATTACTGCTTATTTTCTTTATTTATAGAGCAAAATATGTTTGATTTCAGGCATTCCAACTATGTGAACTTCAACCCATCGGGAACATGTGTAGCGTCTGCTGGTGCCGATAGTACAGTGAAAGTGTGGGATATTCGAATGAACAAATTGCTGCAACATTATCAAGGTAAAATGGCAGCATAATAAATAGTTCACTAAACAAGGCAGGTTTTAAAGCGAAACTTCAGGTATTGCCGCACTTTTAAAAATATGCAGGTTTATATGGGGTTAGGTCCAACTAGGTGAATAGTTGATTTCACAGGACTTGATAAACAAACAGAACTCCTTATAGCATTACCTCTACCACAGCCTTATATGTAAATCACAGTTATGTACCTAATATACCATAGATTCAATTAGTTGCTTTCACAAGACTTGATATTAATGGCTAGTTGGTTTGTATTACTACTGCCAGGTGAATAGACACTGGCCAAAAAAAGGCAGGAATTTCCCACTCAGGCAGAACCCCTCCCAGCTCAGTTAATCCATTGTTTTTTTAGCTAGTGTCCATAGGTGATGGATGTGCCTACAGATTTCTCTGAAGATTTTCCTGTCATGGGATTAATCCTGTACTTTTTCTTGCTCCCCTTTTGGGGTAAAGCAGGCTTCATTTTGGATCGGCTGCTATGGCCTAATGACCAAGAGGGACTGTACCAGGACCCTGCATGCAAGAGCAGGAATAGTCTGTAATGTGTAACAGTTCCTGTGTTCCTTCCCTTTTATAACAGTCCGGTGCATGAGGTCCTGGTCTTGAAAGACACAACAAATAAGAGGTCTTCTATAATGCATCCTTCTCTCTGGTAGGAGCGGCTCTTCAGACTGCCATGGCTGTGGTGAGAGTTTGCCAAGCTCTCAAAGTCTGGGCAAAACATATGCTTCGCTCCAGTGAATTAGACTTGGAAAATTCTTTAATTTGGCAGGTTCTGGAAGTTTTTTCTAGAACCTTGATTTTCTCAGTAGGTGCCTTTCAAGAGAGCACCATGTCTGTCCATATGAGAAGTGTTGGTTGGCAGATTTTCTCTGCAAGAAGCAATTTGAGAGGCTGCTCTTTGAGGATGATGGGCCAACCTTGGATACCTTCATCCAAAAGGCACCTGTGGGTAAAAGCATGCTCTTCTCCCTAAAGAAAAAGGTGAAGGTAACGGGTAAGAAACTTGTGACACCTTTGTAAAATCTTTATTTATAATCATATAAAAGACATAGTAATGAATCCGAAAGCACAACAGACTCCAGTACAATTCTGATTACATAAAAGAGAGACTAATTCAAAGAGATATCAAAAAATAGCTTGTAAAACCCAAGAGCATAATACAACAACAATTGTTACAAATTAGTACAGAGGGATTAGTAAAACAAAATGACAATAAAGACTCAAATAAGGGCCTAATACCTGAGCCTACTGAGTCCAAAGAAGACCAAGAAATACAGAGCCTGGTCAGAAACTGGTGACACCTTTTGGAATTAAAAAATAAAAAGTTCCTTTCATAAGCAGCCAGCCTTGGGCTCAAAACTCTCTCTCAGAAAATGCCAACCAACACAAAATAAAATATAAAATCCAAAGTTTATTCTATGTGACTCAACATGAACAACAAGTAGATCATAATAAAAAAACGTAGAATTCAGTATTAAAAACATCAATGGTATGAAAACACACAACTAAACAGAACCCCTTATAGTGTTCTCGCGACCACCACCTTATATATAAATTTATATTCTAGGCCTAATATAAAGGTTCAATTGCCAAATTTAATGTATTCATGTCAAACCTCTAAAGCAAAAAAGTGAAATAATGTCAAAGATGTGCAGGAGTGCCAGTATCTCAACGTGTTTCGCAGATGTGCTTCTTCAGGAGAGGGAGTGTTTTGAAGACTCGGAAAAAACAAAACAAAAGAAACACACAGGTGTTATTACAAAGCACACACAATATGGTCTGGGGTGGTCACTACAAAGTGGGCATCCAAATAAGATGCCCTGCCTTACAAGGAACATTTTAGAAAATATTTACCTACATCAAGGTGTCTAATCCAAAGAGGTCACATGGAAAACAGCAACATTTGCTGAGCACCAAGGAGGAGAGAGAGAGCCCCAAGAATGGGCGCCAAAAAAAACAAGGGTCTTTGAAAAAACATATATTGAAACCCAGGAAGTGCCAGACGACTGAATCTACAGCATGGTTGGCAGAGGCTACAAGCTGGTCACCATGTTTTTCTGCGTTCTACCCCTCTACGCTTTATGCGATCAATGTTAGTCCCAAGGGATCATTGCACCTGTGCTGGGAAAGGAAAGGTCTCATACCTTTTTGTTCCATCCTGTTCATGGTTCCCAAGCCAAACTGAGCCAGTCAGCCTATTCTGGACCTCACGGCTCTCAATAGGTTTCTAAAGAAAAAAGTCAGGTCATCCTGGTTGGTGATTGCATCATCCAGGGGACTCTGGTGTCGGTGGATATCAAGGATGACACACCAGTATCAAATGTTGAGCAGATGGTTACAACGGCTGGAGAGGCTTGGCTGGGTGCTGTACTTTCAGGAATCGTCCTTGGTTCTGACATGCTGGAGTAGTTGGGCTTGATCCGGCACGGAAAATTTTACATTTCTTCAGCTCATTTCTGGGCTGATGGCGGCAGCGACTACATCCTTTTGGCCTAGGCCAGAAACCCAGAAGCGGCCGAAGAAATGTAAAAAAAAAAAGTGTAAAACCACAAAAAATAATATGCTATCTATTTACGAATGCTAACAGCATGAGGATTAAAAATAGTTGATGTTGATTGAGAGAGTTTAGTTCCACTTTAAGCTCTATTGCCTTGCACAGCGTAAACAGACGGACAAGTTTCAGACCCTGGGTGCTTTAGCAGGAGAGTCCAGGAAGGATCTTGCCAATGGGCAAAAATACTTTTAATATAATGAACCTGTTTCTGTTCATGTTCTAGTTCACAGCGCAGGTGTCAACAGTTTGTCATTTCACCCGTCTGGTAACTACTTACTTTCTGCATCTAATGATGGCACTGTGAAGGTTCTCGATCTTCTGGAAGGAAGACTCCTGTACACACTTCATGGGCACCAGGTAAGTGTTTCTCATAGTTACATCAAGGAATGTTTTTACTTTTTAGTACAGCTTTACATTAAAAATATACCTTCACGGCACTGACAGTTCACAGATCAAGAATCTAAAGTGGTAGTAGACGCAAAACCAAAAATATATTTTCTTTATCGTACATCACGGGACACAGAGCAGTCATAGTAATTACTATGTGGGTTATACGTCACCTATAGGTGAATGGACACTGGCACACCCAAAGAAAGGAAGTCCCCCTCTATATAACCCCTCCCATACAGAAAGTACCTCACTTTTGCCAGTGTCTCAAGGTGATGGTCACGGTGGATTGAAGTTCTTGAAGAAAACGGCCCCGTAAGAGAAATCCTTGCCAGGATCAAGTGGCTATGCAGTCGGTTCCATTCAAAATGGCAAGAAAGGCCAAAATGGATGGTACCCGAGCCTCATGGAAGAAGAAACAAGTTTGGGGATACAGGCCCTTGGATACATTTCTAATCCAAAGTGTTGTCTTGGCAGGGTGCTGTACAGGTCCAAGGGTGTGGACCCCAATATGTAGGGGGACATGGTCCTTGAAGGCCCGTTCAAAGATCTGGCCCGCCGTGATGGGTGAAGATTGGGTCTGGCTGTGTTTTTTTTTTTTTCCAGCAAACCCTGCGACGGGAATAGTAAGTTTAAAAAAAAAAAAGAAGAAAAAAACCTGGGAAAGGAACACATTTGGAACACATTTGGTTCACTTCAAAGGATTTCTTTTGAGTAGCGAATGCCTTGCTTGTTTTTCACCACTGTTCTAACATACATGCTTGTTTTCTGTGTGCAGCACTTCTTTGGAGACAGCATTACCCCTCATGCTGGTTTGCCAGTTCCCTGGAACCACCCGCCTCCTAACCACGGCATGCAGCCCTCCCCCAGAGATTGTTTCCAACTAGGGGAGTGGGGCGGCCGACATCTCCCCACAATACACAGCCCTGCAAGCTATACTGATAAGACGGGACCGCCTCGTCCACGCGCGAAGGTCAGCTGGGAAAGGACGCAGGGGGCATGGCTTAGGCGCGTCCGGCGTGCACTTAGGGAGCGAGCGTGCACATAGCACGTCTCAGGCCATAAAGTTTGTGACTGTGATGAGTCTGGTGGCTGATGGAGGGACACAGAGTATACTGGGGCATGTAAGTGCTGTATAGGTGTGGATACAGGCATGTAAAAGGCACGTCTACGGGCTATTAGGCTGAGCAGTGATGGCGGCATTTTTTTTGCTGGACTACAGCTCTGCAGTGGATGCATATTGTGAGTACATCTGCATTTTGTGCTTAGGACTAGGTCTTCTCGAAAGAAAGGTGGGGGGAATACAGCAGGGAGGAGCGCAATAGCACCGCTGTCAGGGTCCGAGGATCCTAGTCATGCTTCCACAGTACTATCTTTCCCTGAAAGACCAGGTGCAACTGGCCAGTCTGAACCATTGAAGCTATCGGGCATAGTGGCTACATCCAACATTTCAGCCTCCTGCATTCGTCACCAAGGACGATTTGGCTTCAGCATTAGCTGGGTTGGAGGAAAAAATAGCCAACATGATCGCGTATGTCTCCCAGTCCTGGGGAAAAATGCGTAAGGTCCCCTTCTTCTCCTCCTCCTCCTCCTGACCTTCCAGTTTTGGAACAAGAATGGTCAGATGACATTGAGGGTGCCATTGGGTGACCGGGAAGAGGGGCAGGCAGATGACTCCTCTTCTGAGTGCTCAATCTCAGAGGAGCCCTTCTCAGCCTCGCAATCCCAAAAACTGCTGGTCCAATCCCTTATAGAATTGGTCCGTTCGGCATATGAATTGCCCCCAGCCGAGGTGGCTGAGGCCCCCTTTTCTTCTTTGGATTCTCTAAAGGCCTTCACAGGGCCCACATGTTTTCACTTTACACCCACTGCTGGAGCAACTAGTATAGGCAGACTGGGATCACCCAGAGGCATTTTCTCTCTCCTGGGAGATTTTGTCTTCTTTATCCAATAAATAAATAGGAGTCTAACTTGTCCAGTAGACAATGTCCAGGTTTTCAAAGATCCAGCCGACAAGAAGCTGGAATCTTTACTTAAAGCCTCTTTTTCTATAGCTGGGTCAGCTGTACAGCCTGCAGTAGCAGCAATAGGGGTTTATCAATCCTTAAAAGACCAGCTCAAGCAAGTCATTAAGTGTCCCTACTCAAAGGGAAGCAGCCCGCGAGTTAGCGGAGCTGCCAAGGGCGGTGGAGGTGTCACGCTTTGCCCTCTTATCTGTGCATATGTGCAGGATTCTCTGGTTGAAGCATTGGTCAGCTGAGTTGCCGTGCAAGTTCTCCTTTTCATGGGGAATGGTTGTTCGGAGATGACTTGGATAAGTATATCCAAAAAATTTCAGGTGGTAAGAGTGCCCTTTTACTGATTTAAAAGGAGGAGTAACCGTCCTTCATTTAAACGTTCTTCTTCCCCAGCACCAGGTGCTGCAGGCTCCAGGCAGTTTCAACGGCCTCCCCTGTCGGGTTCGAGGTAAGCCTTTGATGTCTATCTACCTCGCTCACCAGAAATTTCTGCGATTCGAGGTGGAACAGCGTCATTTTCAGTTTGTGGCCTTGCCCTTCGGGTTAGCCACCACCCCCCCAAGTGTTCACAAAGACTTTGTCCCCGGTATTAGCAAGATTCAGGCTCCAGGGTATATAAGTAATGGCATACCTAGATGACCTGCTGCTTATAGGTCAGTGGGTTATGCGGCTAGACTGCAGTGTGTCCAGCACGGTCAGGTATTTGGAGCACCTGGGTTGGATTCTCAACCTAGAGAAGTCAGCCTTACAGCCAGTAAGGAGGCTAGAATACTTGGGTCTGGTCATAGACACAGTCCAAGAAAAAGTTTTTTGCCGCAGATGAAGGTCAGGGCTATAAGAGATCTGGTCTGTGTGGTCAAGGGAAAGAAGGATCCCTCCATCCTCCTTTGCATGAGGTGGACCATAGTTGTCCCTGGGAGAATGGTCCCTACATCCCGAGGTTTTTTCATCCATATGCCGAAGGTGGGGTACCCCGGACATAATCTATTGGCGTCCAGGTTCAACAAGAAGTTGGACAGCTTTGTGTCATGGACAAGGGATGCGCTCACATATGGGACAGATGCGTTAGTGACCCCTTGAGATCAGTTTTCACTGATTTATGCATTCTCCCCTAGTTCAGCTCCTACCGCGGCTTTTCTGCAGGATCAAGGAGGAAGGGAAGCCGGTGATACCGGTAGCCCCGGCATGGCCCAGAAGAGCCTGATATGCAGAGATCATAAGGTTGGCAGTAAGGAAACCGTGGACTCTTCCATTCCAGACTTGCTTTCGCAAGGACCGGTGTTCCATCATGCCTTACAATCGCTAAATTTAACGGTTTGACTATTAAAGCCCAAATTTTAAAGGATCGGGGGCTCTCTGGCTCAGTGGCAACAACCCTGATTAATGCAAGGAAACCAGCTACTAGGGCCATTTATTATAGGATCTGGGGGTCCTATGTTTCCTGGTGTGAAGCCAAAAGATGGCATCCTCCAAAATATGTGTTAGGGAGAATTCTTGCCTTCCTACTATTGGGAGTAGAGATGAAGTTAGCCTTGAGTGCCATCAAGGGTCAGATCTCGGCCTTGGCAGTATTTTTTCAAAGACCGCTTGCTTCACATCCTTTGATTTGGGTCTTTATACAAGGGGAAACTCGTTTAAATCTGCCAGTTAGGCGGCCATTGTGCCCATGGGATTTGAATCTAGTTTTACCGCTTTTGGAGAGACAACCCTTTGAGCCTTTGCACCATGTTCCCTTGATCCTTTTGTCAAGGAAGTTGGTTTTCTTGGTTGCAGTAACTTCGGCAAGGAGAGTGTCAGAATTGGCAATCTTTTCCTGTAAAGAGCCATACTTAATTATTCATAAGGACAAGGTGGTGTTGCGTCCTCACCCAAACTTTTTGCCCAAGGTAGTGTCCAGTTTTCACTTGAACCAAGATGTCTCCCTGCCTTCAATTTTCCCAGAACCTCACTCTGCGGAAGAAATATTGTTGCATTCTCTCAATGTGGTGAGAGCTGTCAGGATCTATCTAAGGGTGACAGCTCAGATAAGGAAGACTGATGCTTTGTTTGTGCTGCCAGATGGGCCCAGAAAAGGGCAGGCAGCTTCAAACTCGACTATTTCCCAGTGGATTCATCAGGTTTTAATTCAGGCTTGTGGATTGAAAAGAAGGGTTCCACCTTTTTCAAATTAGAGCGCACTCTACCAGGGGAGTAAGTGCTTCATGGGAAGTGCGTCATAAGGCCTCTATGGCTCAGGTTTGCAAGGCCGTGACTTGGTCGCCAGTACATACATTCACTAAATTTTACCAGATGGATGTAAGACGGCAGGAGGATGCTGCTATTGGGCAGTGTACTGCAGGCAGCAGTATAGGTCCTCAAGTCTGGCGACCCGCTTTATGTGTCTCCCTCCCCTCACGGGAATTGCTTTGGGACATGCCACATAGTAATTACTATGTCTGCTCTGTGTCCCGGGATGTACGATAAAGAAAATAGGATTTTTAATACAGCTTACCTGTAAAATGCCTTTCTTGGAGTACATCACGAGACACAGATGTCCCTCCCCTGTTGCTGGGATATACATTGCTTTGCTACAAAACTGAGGTACTTCCTGTATGGGAGGGGTTATATAGAGGGGGATTTCCTCTCTCTTGAGTGTGCCAGTGTCCATTCATCCATAGGTGGCTGCTCTGTGTCCCGTGATGTACTCCAAGAAAAGGATTTTACAGGTAAGCTGTATTAAAAATACTATTATATTGCTGCTTACCAATCCTTAAATGTGGTGGCTGCATCAGTTTCCTTTTCTTTTTTTCCCCACCTGGTGATGTGGCCAGTAATACATCTCCTGTATTATTGAGGCAGATATGAATGAGCAAAGTAGGCACAGCAGGCAGCAGCAGCATTGTCTGGGGGGGGGGTGGGGGGGTAGTGTTAAATATAATAGCAGAATTACATATACTGAACAAATTAAAGCCACACTCTAGCTAGGGCTTGGATATTTTCTTTAAAAAAAAAAATCTTTGATTCCCTTAAAAAAAACTCGATTCACGATTCGAATCGAGTTTTTTTTTGGAAAACGCGCCGGTCCCGAGGCGCTGCGGGCATGAGCTTTTAGGCGAGGCTTCGGCCTAGTCCGCGGCGTCCGGCCGTAGCCGCGGACTAGGCCGAAGCCGCGGCCTCGCCTAAAAACTCATGCCCGCAGCGCCTCGGGACCAGCGCGGTGAAAAAAAAAAAATCTAAACAAATCGATTTGCTTAAATTTTGATTCGATTTGACCTCTCAACTCGATTCAAGATTTAAATCGATTTTTTTCCCAGCCCTAACTCTAGCTCATACTTTATAATCAATTACAGCAAACATTTTTGTTTTTCCTTTTCGGATAAAGGTTTGGCATGAATAAATAAAAGCTGATCATTTTAACCACCCCTGCCCTTGGTAAGTGGTTTGTCTACATTCTGCTGGAGAACGTGTGCTTTTGAAAAACAAGATGTGCTGGCTGGATCAGCAGATGAAAATAGAAGAAAGAAAGCTTAAAAAAAGGAAACTAATGCACTCATCACATCTAAGAATTGGAAAGCTGCAATATAATGTGTGGGTTTAATAACACTTTAAACTCCTCCAAAGAAAGCATCCATAAAGCCAGTGTTCTGGAAATATTGAGAAATGTAATCCCTTATTTAGGATCAAAGTTATCTCTTGAGCAGAGCTGTGTTAGAAGTACTAATGGGCTCAGGTGTGTTCGGGATCCTAGTCCCAACCTATCTGAGCAATCTCGCCAGGAGGCCAACACTGCACGCTGCCAATCATAGGCAGTGAGTCATTTCCCAGTCTGTGCAGCTGCGGACCGGAAATGCCTCACTGCCTATGATTGGCAGCGTGCAGTCCCCACTTCCTGGCGGGATTGCTCAGGTGGGTTAGGACTATGATCCCAAACATGCCTGAGCCCATCACTAGTTAGGAGTGATAATTGTCTGTATATAATATTGAGCTCATAACATTGTACATGGCATGTAGAATGTAATTCCACTATGTGGCGTTTCAATGATTACTATCCTGCTCTGGTACACATTTCTGTAATTTCCATGGATTTCCAGTTACATAATCAAATAAACAAGCCTGTTTAGAAGGTGTAGCTGCTTCTTTTTTTAAGGTTATCTGCTTTGGTCCATTTGTTAAACGACTTGGTGTTGGTGTTTAGCTCGAGTCTTTAAAGGTTTTTTGCGGTATAAGCCAAGGAAGCTTAGACCTCTGTAGTATATTAATATTTGTTTTACTAAACAGAACAGGCTGCACATACAACTGCAGGAAACATAATATGACAAAATGTGCCTACAACATGCACAAGCCAATTATCCCTTCTAGCAAATAATAATGTACAATGTGTTTCAAAAAATATACTAAACAGCTACTTAACTGGGGCATCTATTGATGGAATCTCCTCATGGCTCCTTGCTTCCTAAAGTCCAGCACAAAACATCTGTTTCCTCTGAAGTCTCAAAACCTCTTATGCCTCTTTTGTCTTCCAGAACAACACTGTCTTTGTCTGATCACATGGCCTGTTCAGAGCCCTATTCCCCGCCCCCATATCATATTCTGTAAGGAGCTTCTAAACTAACCAAACGGGTTTGTTAGCATATCAATAGGGGAGGCTTAGCTTCTTAAACTGCATATGGTCTTAAAAATCTAACTATTCACATATCAAAGCTATGAAAATCACCAGAAAAATAGCTAAGCAACACACTTGGGAATTTTTAGGTCCAGTGGATAGCATGGGTCTAGGATTTAAAGCCTAAGTGCAGCCAAAATCACAAACAGAAAAAGCAGCACAAAGGACCACACTCAGTAAGATGTGTCCCTTGAGCTGATTCCTCTTCTGTTAGTGAAAATCTTCCTCTGTTTTGAGCCTAAAATAAGCCACCGCCGGATGCTTCTGGGTAGGGGTGCAACGGATCGTTGCCGATCCGTGATCCGTACGGATCACCCTCCGCGGATCGGCACACCCGCGATCCGCGGAGCACTTTTCGGGCCTCAGCCATAGGAAAGGCCCCGGCTTCGGCCTAGCTCCGGAGCGGCGGCCATCTTGGTACACCCGGAAATGGCCGCTGTCTCGACAGGAAGTGACATTTCGTCGCCGCCATCTTGCTACACCCCACACTCCTGCACAGTACAATAATGATAGAGTGAGAAGGGGGCAAGCGGACATCTTGTTACACCCACCGGAGTTTTAAATTTAAAAGCCATTTTCATCACAAAACTGAGCTTATATGCACAAATACTGTATTTATGCATATAAGCTCGGTTTTGTGTTGAAAATAGCTTTTAAATCTAAAACTCCGGTGGGTGTAACAAGATTTGTGTGTTTTTTTTGTTTTTTTTTATGCTGATCCGAGGATCGATCCGATCCGTGACTCTGATCCGAGGATCGATCCGATCCGTGAGATTTTTGATCCGTTGCACCCCTACTTCTGGGTGGTACTGGTGTTTAGGACTGTGTCCCCCGAATGCAGGAAGTCTGCAAAAATGCCAGGATTCATTGCCGTCCAAGCTACCTGTGTGTATGTAGCCTAACCTTTTTGTATACAAAAAAACAACATAGCTTTCCAATTCTAAAAATGGTACTTCTACAGGTCTAAACATGAAAATGCTAAGATAGGAATGCTTCTTTGTAACATCTCATACTAGGTTGTTTGTCTTGCAGGGTCCTGTTTTGTCAGTGGCTTTCTCTAGAGGGGGAGAAAAGTTTGCCTCTGGAGGGACGGATGCACAGGTGTGTTACACTATACAAACTACCATAGTAAAACAGCACAAACAAAAGTGAAAAAATCAGCACTGTATCTTTATTCCTATGACCATGTGTTGTACAAGAAGCCTGTTAAAGTACAGTATCAGAGGTTGTGACCTCCGTATTTAACTGCTAGTAAATTCAGAGACGGCTAATGTTTAGAAACTAGCAGGACCTTACTCACTATGGTGGGGTTGTTTTTAGTGACAGTAAATCATTCATTTTTTTTTTTTTTTTTTAGGAGTCCAACCTGAGTGAATTAGAACATGCAGAAAATGTACCCCTGTGAATAAAGTAAATGTCCAAAACAAATCTGTTCATGCTGCTCATCTGCTCAATCATAGGCATTTTTAACAGTTCAAGAGGATCAAGCAGTCAGTTCTCAATACGAAAACCTTGTCGTGTTTTGCACATAAAAGCGCTTGCTCCTAATGTTCCTTAGGAGAAAGCACTTTTTTATTTTCCAAGCACATCAAGGTTTTCATATTGATGACTGGCTGTAAGACCAAGCAAGGTCTGGGAGCTGTGATGTGCAACTGCCAAGCTTTGATGATGCTTGCTGGTCTTCACTATGGCAGCAGTGAGTTAACTGTGAACATAGTAAATTCAAATTTTTATTTTGTTGACCTAAAAAAAGTGACATTGAGCGAGCCAACAGCAATGTTTTCATCCTAAGCTTTCCTCATCCATATTCAGTCTATTGAAGCAATGTTTTAAGCATAGTAGCAGAAACACATTCTACATTGTGCCATTTAATTTCCTATTACTAACCATTTATTTTGACTGCCTCCAGAATGTTGGTAGAATATTTCAAATGTATTTTAAAGTATATGTGAACCCTTACCTTGCAAAACAACCCATTCAATTTAACTAGTTCCACTCTAAAGGAATTTTTTTTTTCTTGGGCTAGAATTAATACTCTCACTCTGATGTGTGACATGTGCGATGCAACCGCAGTTTACATTTGTACTCATAGTCTCTAGTAGACCGTATTTAGGAAAGGTATGAAGGGAAAACGGGAAGTGACCTGGGGTATGCTGTAGTCACGACAGTATGCCTAAAGGGGGCACAAATAAAGAAAGTAGGATGAGCTAGCAAAACAGATTTATTAAAAGTCACTGCATAAGTCAGCCTAATGCATGAATGCTCGTGACGTCTCCACATGTGGAACCGGAATATATGGAGAAGCATTCTGAATTTCACCTCTCTAACTTCTTAAGTATGTGAACAGGGACCCCTTTGGCGAAAAACAGCGGAAGTCGCCCCTACCCTGAAAGAATGGCTGGAATAACCTTTTTGGGACCAACCTATGTTTTGATATCAGGGTGCCGCAATGTTTCATGAACTGTGCCGTGGAGAGGGGAGTACTAGGTAAAGGTGGACTATCCCTGGGTTTATCTGCAGCGATCACCATGAGCTATTCTAAAACTGTGACCGGGTACCAGGTATTGCTGGTCTCGAAAAATCTAACATCAGTACTGGCTCCTGTCTGCCGTGTCTTGCAAGCGTCCAGATGCAACCGGAAATGATCGGTGTACCCAACTAACTGGTGGATCAAGAGGTATGCGGGATCTCGTCCCCATATGAGTGAACTCACCTGGCCTGAGGAAACCATAGAACGCTAGATACATGGCCACCTTGAGGACCAAGCTGGGTAGCAGCCCGAAAGGAGACCTGGAGAGTAAAACGGACATGCTCCGAAAAATATGCCCTGTAATTGTAATGGGGAGTCTGCTAAGGTAGGTAGGGGGTTACTCTTCTGAATCTCCTTGAAAATGGCCTAGATGGGATGCGCTGTAAAAATGGATGGCCTTTTAGGGTCCTGCAATGCAATAATGCTGGACACCTGCCAGATATGTCTTGATAGTGCTGTAGGATAGATTGAGCTGTGAGTGGCAGAAAGCAACTAAAGCAAGTAGATATAGAATGTTGGGGCAATCACACCTAGGATACCTAGGCTGAAAAACCTGGAAGGTATTTAAGGCCGTGTCATAAGCCTTCCTGGCGTTAACTGACAATGACTTGTTGATCCAAACTGCTGCGTCGGCCCAGTGGTAATTTAGTCCATTGTTAGCAGCAAGAAAAGCGGGGACAGTGTGACACAGGTGTCTGAGTCTGGGACCTGTCAGAAAATAGCGGGTTCAAAACGAGACAGAGCATCCGCTGCTGTATGCTCTACACTACAGATGTACTGACTGTGTATGTGGAAATGGAACTTAAAGGCACAGCCAAATCAGCCTACGTACAAAAGACATGATCAGTAAAGACCTGGATCTGCCTTGTTAAAAAAAATTCTGAAGTGGCCTGATTGACCGTGGAGAAAACCACCTTTTCATCTATCCAAAAGCGACCCCATGTATGCGCTGCCGACACTATGGGGTAAATCACAAATAAACCTGATATCTCTGCAAACCCTGGAATATCCAAGATCTCCTCTGGTCATGGCCCAGCTGCCAGCAAGTGCCAAAAATAGCCGCACAGCCTTTAGTGGCTGCTGCATCACGCAAAACCTTGAGGAGTAAAACCGACTCTTGCAAGGATGAACATGGCAAACTCGTTCAAGTGTTAAAGGAACTCGTCCCACATACGCAAGTCAGATAGAGCAGCAGAATCTAACTTGACCGAGAGTCTGAGTCAGGGCCAGGAAAAACTCTGGGATGGAAAGCTTATGGTTGAGCCTGTGGCCCCTGGACTTTACAACTACGGAAATGTCACCGCAAGCGTACGACTTGTCGGCTACATCATACGTGGCAATTAAGAGGGACGCCAAATAAACGTCTTTGCCGTCTGAAATATCTTTTTTGATCTTCCCAGGAATTAAGTGAGCCGGGGTAATGGAGGGAGCACTTGCGCTTTTACCTAAATCTAAAGGCCTGGGGCTTGATACCAAGGGGGTCCTGAAACCTGCTGATGTCCCTGGAACGGCAGGATCCAATGGGGCCAGACTTGAATGGCTCTCCAAAGCCTGAACCCTGGCTTGCAAATCCTGACAGGGTGTTGCCAGTGAGCTCAGGGTGGTGTGCATCTGTGAAAGGGACAAGGCGACAGTCCGTAGGGTAACCTGCTCAGTATTAGAGCCTGAAGTACAGGGGAATAATAATGTTAATAGTTCTGCTTTGCGAGCCGAAGCCGGGTACAAACTACCTCTGCGTCACAGTTCAGCCATGAATCTCAGGACGGTCCAGGTTCTTTAAGGAGGGTGTTCTACCCTGTTTAGAACCCCTGGCCAGTGTAGGAGGGATGGAGGAAAAATCTTCGATATCCGCTGCCTGTGACATAACCTATGCAACTGAGAACAAACTGTCATAAGCAAGCGTTCTAACCTAATGAACCCCAAACGTACTCTAAGGAAAGGAAAATCTCTTTACTTTTTTTTTTCATTTAACAACCTCCCAACAGTGATTGTGGTTAATGACAAAGTATACATTGTGCAGGATTAAAAACGTGTCAGTCTCAAGTACTACCAAGGCCGAGTTACCTATCAGGCAAATTAAAAACGTAAACTCAGGCCTATGAAACCTGAAGACGTGTCAGGCAAGTGATATGAGTAGTGAGATGTCATGACGTATGAAAACGTAAGCCGTATGAGAAACGGATGAGGAGACTTGTCACCGCACAAGTCAATTAGAAACGATCATCTCGATCCGTTGGTACCCATAAATGTGATGGGTAAACCTGCAGTGGAGTGTTGCTGTGATACCTACAGTATGAAGATATGATCATGTTCAGTGTATGCGATGACAATGTACCTGGTGTTAGGGGAAAATGAAGTATGCATCATAAGACTAAAAGTGTTCACCATATGAATTACAGTGACTGAGTAACCTGAGGTGAAGCAGACCAATTAAAAACGTAAACTCAGGCCTACGAACATGAAGACGTGTCAGGTCAAATGTAGTGAGTAGTGCAATGACAACATCGTATGAAAACAGGCTAACGTTTACTGTATGAGAAACGGGTGAGGAGACTTGCCACCGCATAAGCCAATTAGAAACGATCACCTCAACCCGCTGTTACCTATAAAAATGATGAGTAATACTGCAGTGGTGAATGCCATGACCTTAAAAGGTGAAGGCAAAACGTGCCAAGTATGTAAATGACAACGAGACACCGGTAAAGGGCGAACCAAAAGTACCAATATCTGAGCATGAATATTGCATCAAAAGCAACCATAACTTACCTTTGACCTAGATTTCCTCTCTTATCCTTTTAAGGGATGCACCTGGTGACCGAGGCTAATCCTGAAATACAACTTATGAGTAGGACTGAAAACGTGTCAACCCCCTGAAATGCAGAGGCCGAGCAAACTGAAGCATGGCAGGCAAATTAAAACATAGCTCTGGCCAAAGGAAAACCTGAAGACATGTCAGGCAACTATGAGTGGTGAAATGTCATGATGCATAAAAACGTAACATGAACCGTATGAGAACGTCTAAAAATGAACATCTCAATACGTTGGCACCAATAAACGTGATGAGGGACCTTGCAGTGGTAGAACTCCGTAAGGCTTAATACATGAAATGATCACTTGATATGTATGAGCTTAGCAACCGGCATAAGGTGAAACAAACAACACCTACCTGAGCTGAACAAAGCTACTACTCGAATGATGCATGGATTGTTGAACTGACCTGTGAGATGCCTAGGTACAACTGGCAGTTGCCCGTACTGGCTACTCCCCAGTGACGTGGCGGGAATGCGAGCCGCACCGACAGTAGGAACAAGGTGGTAAGCAGCGCTGCCCCAAAATCTCATTTAGGCTAACTGAGGCTCAAGCAACCAACCAATAACTGCGGCAACAAGCTATGCTTTGAGGACCTGAAAAAGTATAAAACGCCTATTGCTACAACAACACCCACCTGACGTGAACATGGACACTGTGACCCAGTAAGGCTCTATCAGCACAACCCCACAACAACCTCCAATGACACATACCAAACTCCGCCCAATCTCCTGCCTCCGCCTAACACCCATGCGACCATCACCGTGGGGAAGTGTGTGCTGTAATGCAAACACACAAGAAATGTTGATCTGAGAAACCCGAACCGTGTATGACTGAATACATGACACTCACTGAGCTCACTGAACACTGATTGGCTGATCACATACACACTCCAACCAGAAACTTGAAAAATAAACATGTGTGTGTGGGATGCAGCCTATGTAAGATGCTTAGATACCACTTAGAGCCGTGAACTGTGGTAAGAGTACCCAAAACAGGGGGCTATAGACCGTATGAGGTCGATTGCATGACTCCCCACCTAACACAGACAACCTACCTACAGTGTGAGTATATGATTTTATTTATTTTTTTCCTATATCTGAAACCACAGCCAAACAAGCAGAAGTGGTAGATGGTGTGAGCTTGGATGGGGATGGTCTGAATGCAGTGCGTGCACATGTGACCCCCTGAGTCATGCTAGGTATGTGGGGTGCTGAGCACTGGGAGGTACCCTTGCACTTAAGCCACCCCCAGGTATCCCGTGGCCGGATGCGGGCTGCTCTAGAGCCATGCGGAGCAGACCTTGTTCTGCCCCCCCCCCCCCCCCCATGGCACACCAAGATGCGGCGGCCCCTCCCCTGCCCGGAATCCATCCACCCAATACCTATAACCCCGAGCGAAATATCTGCCGAGGTGCCAGGGTCCAGCAGAGACCCCCACACCTGCAGCCAGCAGAACCAGCAACGTGTGGCCATCGTACCAGGACAGGAGCTCAGCACCCATTCAGGACACAATACACTCATCTCCAATATACTATTTATAACCAAACCAGGATTGGGGGAGTACTCCTGATCAGCACCATAACTGGACTGGGGGGAGATCAGAATCAAGACTGGGGGGTACTTTTGATCAGCCGGGGACCGGAGGAGCCATAGAGGAGTACAAGAGACACCCAGTAAGCGTAGTACTCTACGATCTATACCTTCCTATAGAAGAGTAGAGGATCACCTACCGGCCCCCTGTCCATGATACACCAAGATGCGGGCAGACCTAGCTCTGCCCCTCCCCTGCCCGTATTGCCGCTGACCGATATTTGCAGCCCTGAACGAAAGAGCGGGGAGAAGTGGCGCCCACGCGACCTCCCTGTTGAGCCGAAACCCGGAAGAGACGTCAGCAAGTCGCCCGGAAATTACGCCTGTTGACCGTCCACGAGAGAAACGTCGACAGGAAATGGAACCTAGAGGACGGGCTTAAATACAGCCCGACTCTTCCTACAAATTCAGGCTGACCTGTGGTCAGCCTTCCCACAAGCGTGTACACCCTGAGCGTATGTTTGTGTTTGCACATGTGAGCAGGGCAACCGTGGTTAAGGCATATTGTTTTTTTTGTATACATTTTATTTTATTTCTTTTTTTACATTTTTTTTCTTTTTACTTGATATCACAAGGGGTTAATAAACCCCCATGTGATAACACTGGGCAGGTGACAGTTACTCTTTGGAAACATTAGGGGTTTAATAGACCCCAATGTCTCCCTTACCCTTCACAGCATCTAACGAAGCACAGATCGGCTTGGTTAGATGTGTCCCCTGGCTGTACCAGCCAGAAAATGTTGAACCTGAAACTGAAAATGACAAAATCATCATCGCTTCCGGAGATTAGGCATAGATTTCTCTCACTCTCACACAAATGTTGGGGTAACATATTTAAGTAAAACAATAATGTATAACTTGCTACTGGCATGTGTTTCAATGTAATCTTGAGCCTCTTTCAAAAACAAGATGATCCATATAGCCTTTTGCTTCCTTGCAGAAGTCTTCAAGAACGGTTATCTATATTTACTGTATACTGTCTTTTGGGAATTTTTTTTTTTTTTAGGTTTTAGTCTGGAGGACAAATTTTGACAAGTTTGGCAATAAGGAATTTATGAAACTGCAACAGAAAAGGTTGTGTCCTGAAGTACCGCCTCATTTAAATGATATTTATCCACGGTCTTCACATTTCCATACAAGCACTGATCATTCTATTCAGGTAAGATGGGTTCTTCCCCAGACATGTACTTAATGCAATGACATGTTTTTTTTAATGTGTAGCTGTGCCTTTGGTGCAGTTATATTTAAATGCTAGCACCTCTCAGCCCAGTCTTATACTCCCCTGTCCTCAATCCAGATGTCACTGACTAGATCACAGCTGTTCATCAAAATCTTCCCATGTGGGGCCAGCATATGCACTCTGCACTCTCTTTTATTCCGCTAGAGAATGAGTCCAAAGTGTGGACTTTTGATTGGAAGCTCCATATTGCTGAATGAGAGTGCAGAACTTTTGTGTGCCCCTCTGGAAAGATTCTGATAAGCGACTGTACACTCTAGTAAGCAATGTCTCTCTGGTTCGGGGTTGAGTAAGTATGTGATTAGAATGGGAAGGCTGGGAGACTACAGTATAAGTGTATCTGCATTAGATGGTCAGTTATATTTTAAGCAAACCAAACAAACACCTTTAACAGAAATCTACTTATCTATTTTATGTTCTCCTGAAAGGGGGAGTAAGCAAAGACCAACCAGGGACTAAATTATTGTACATTATTTGAATGATGTTTTTATGTGTTAACCTTAGCTTGTATTTGTTATTCAGATCTCAAAGTCTTAAAGTGGTTGTAAAGCCTAAATGTTTTTTACCTTAAAGGGTAAGTTCACCTTTGTACACCTTTTTTTTCCCTTCTAAATGCCAGCTCCCCTATGCACCAATATAGCATTCATGTACTTTTTTTTTGCAAAAATATCAAAGCTTTCCATTAAATCTACAGTCACTTACTGTTATTGTGCTCATCCATGAATCCAGACATTTTCATTAGTAATGTTATTCTTCCTGATTAGACTGACACAGGAAGGAGTTGACCAGCTGACCTCATTAGCACAAACCCTGCATCATCTACCTACCCACTCCCAGGTGCATTTTTTTAATTTTTTGATTGAAATGCAATCAATCAGTGATTACCCTTCTTACTAAGTACACAATATACAATCAGAATGTTTAGTGTATGGCCATGTTTATACACCTAAAATTACTAGTCGCGCTTTCAGTGCCATTAATTGTTAACGGCACACCAAACACAGAAGCAAACACACATTTTGCCATGTGAAAAAATGAGGGGCAAATGCTGCAAAATGCACAGTAAAAAACACACAACCCACAAAACGCCAAAATGTCCCATTAACCACAGTTATGTAACCAACAGGCTGCCCTATGTGTGTCACAGAAAAAAACGAGCCACAAAACGTTCGCTCCCACTATGCTAGATGTGAATGGGGCCTGAAAGTGAAATTGGTGTGGTAACACAAGAATAAAGAGGCTCCATTCACATCTGTGCGTTTCCTAGCATTTCAGAAATGCACTGCACCAAAAATTGCAGTAAAAAAATGCACCAAGCTCCACTCTAAAAAAAAAAAAAAAAAGTTCTGAAGCTTCTTTAGGGCGATTGCTGTGTGTAGGGCAGCCCATTCAGGTGGATGGGCTGCCCTATGTGTGATGAGTGAAAATGCTCCAAAATGCTTCCCCTGCTCGCTAAAAAAAGAAAAACGCATGTGGGAATGTAAGTTCCCACTATGCGGAGTTGTGAACAGGGCTTGACAGCTGAGTGTTTCTGTCCACTCCCTCCTATGTACTTGTATAAAGATGGCCATACACTATGCAATCTGATTATGTATTTAGTGAGAAGGGTGATCACTGCTTGCATTTCTTTTAAAAAGTGTGCACCTTGGAGTGGGAGGGTGGAAGATGCAGGGTGTGTGCTAATGAGGTCAGCTGGTCAACTCCTTCCTGTGTCATAACCTCTAGTCTGATCAGGAAGACAGACATTACAGGAAGATAGACATTAGATGGAAACATCTGGATATTCATGGATGAGTACAAGAAAAGTAAGTGACTGTAGATTTAATGGAAAGCTTTGATATTTTTGCAATAAAAGTACATGAATGCTATATTGGTGCATAGGGGAGCTGGAATTTAGAAGAAAAAAAAGTGTACAAAGGTGAACATACCCTTTAATGCATCCCTTGTATTCAGGTAAATAATGTTTAGGTGTCAGCATCTCCCCTCGCCCCCCCCCTTTTTGTTTATCTGAGCCCCTTGGATCCAGCGCTGTGTACGTCTGCAGCTCTTCTCTCCCCTCACTTGCGGGTCTCACTGGCTTTGCTGGGGCTCTGGGAACCATCGGCTCCAAGTGCTGTCAATCAAAGCCAGCGACAAGGAAGCAGGGGTCGGGTCCAAGTCCTGCTGTCTGTCAATGGACGCAGCAGCAGGGTTCGGATGTGAGCACGCACAAGTACCCCCATGAAAAGCAGCTTCCCATGGGGGCACTGGACAGTGAGGAGGGGCCAGAAGCACGGAGGGGGGCCCGAATAGAGGAGGTTTGTGGCCATTCTGTGCAATTCCATTACACAGAGCAGGTAAGTATAGACGTGTGTTTTTTTTGTTTTTGTTTTTTTTATTCTACCTTTACAATCACTTTAATGCTAGTCTTGGGCAGAATCCTTTGTGTAATCTGTTCAATTACTTCTATGCAAACCTTTTTTTATTAAATTCCTCTGTAATCCTTTGCTACTACTTATTTGTGTCATAAATGCCATATAGTTCAAAACTTTGGGTAGATTTTATGCAAAACATACCTGACAAGCTTGCCTCAGATGAGCCGCAGCCCTCTGTCATTACTTCAAAAATAAGACTGACCATTATGATGTAGTGCCCACCATTCTGAAGCTATAGGATCAGCCTGTTGGTTTTACCAGTGAGGTTACCAGTCTTGGGTCCTTTAGAAACTCCAAAACCACATGGACTTTCCCAGTGTACTCACTGTTCCAAAAAACAAAAACGGGGTTAACCCTGCGCTTGGTCAACCAATCAGTTGCTAACACAACAAAGTGGAATATTTGTTAAAAATAATAGGTATATACAAGAGTGTAGCGCTATTAAATTAAGTAGACAAATAAGTACATTATTACATGCACAAGTTTTAAGAGAAAAAGAAAGTCTTTTCACATGAAGCACAAAATAAAGTCTCTGGTGGTCTTCATAAACCAATGCTTGGATAAGAACAGTCCCGTTCACCACGTGAATAACTTATATGGAAAAGTTAATGTGATGGACCCTCCACACAGAAGAGATGTAGGCTTACCAGAGGGGGTGGACTCATAAGAACGTACGCTCAATGAGTAAGAAGGGCTTGTATTACCAACCGGTAATGGAGGAGGACCTTTCAAGTGAATGGCAATAGAACTCCAAAGGCGTCCACAACTATGGGGGAACCTCTACCAATGGGTGGTTGCCCGTCTCAGGAAAGTAGCCCATATAAAATAAAAAGGGGCCACATAGCATAATTCCGCATATAAAACATAATTATTGAGTAAAAGAACTACACCTACTTTTTCATAGTAAAAAAGCGCTTGTAGTAAAATTATGGCATGCAGTAGAGTCATCCGACGCGTTTCGTCTCACTAGACTTCGTCTGGGGTGCTCATCCACAGCTGCCATGCTCCCTAATATAGATACTGTGACCCCCCTGATGAGAATCCAGCTCGTACCAATCATCGTCATGCACTTCCGGGTTCAGCCAAAATGGCGGACCCGCGTGCGTTCCAAGCCTCGCTATTATGTGTTAATAATGTGTTCCAGCACCCTTAGTTATATTAAATGGACATCCCTAAATTAACTACTTTATTATATCATAAGTGATGTTTACTAATGACATCCCTTCGTGCAGAAAAACCAATAGAAAAAAACTGTCTATCTCTATCTATAGCCAGTTGTGGGGTAGCTGTCCCGTAATGTACAAGGCGGCCGGCATTGGGGGTCAACGCAGCGTACAACGACTGACGTCACAACGTCAGAGTCGGACATGCGCTTCCCAATGAGTGGAGCACAAAACAAAGCAGCCGCCAACGGCGTGCGTGCCACTCCTCGCCATGCCGATCAGTTAAGCGTGATGTTGTCATCCTCAGTTAGACGTGTCTAAGCGTCACTGGGCTTGACAGATATGTTGGCCTCTCAGAACACAGATCAATAGATAGACATGTCTGGAAGTAAATAGAGGAACCAGCCCGGGATAACCCGTAACTTCTGGGTAGTAATTCATTGCACATCTCGACATCTATAGGATCATGGAAAATAAATATACAGTATAAAGTGCAATAGTAAACAAAAAAGGAATTAAATGACGCTTAATTCTAAAAACAGAAATTTAAACTAATAATAATAAACATCATACAGTTATCAAGATCTCAGAAATTAAACAAATATAATCCAATTGTGAATAAAGTAAGGGATTAAGTGACAATTAATCCTAAAGGAAGGGGAATTTTTACTAATAATAGACATCCCCCAATAATGCAGGATCTCTATTATATGGACTCATGTAAGTACATAATGGTGTCCTGGTGATTCAAAAACAATATGGGGTGAAATTATTTAAGTGTGATGTGTGTAAATAATGAGTGAGATACTGGTACATGATGTGTATACAGGAATCTAAACAGTTCAGTCAAGGAATGTGGGTGTCCCTTGTGTGAGAAAAAAAAGCTTTATTAATAAAAAATAAAAATATAACTATATATATATATATATATATATATATATATATATATATATATATATATATATATATATGGACCAAAAAAAGATATTTAACAAAAATTAGTATCAGGAAATTACTTATGTACTCACTGTTCCAAGTCTTCCTCTTTGGCTAATGTCTAAGATATGTCTGATCTGAATGGCCTTTGAGTGACAATGTCTCTTTAGATCTACTTTTGAAACTATTTTCAAAGACACTGTTGGCAAGAATGCCCATCTTCCTCAACGGAAGAAGCATAAGAAACAGACTTCCTCTTATACTACACCATCCACCTCCAGACCCTGCAAGCTTTGTTCCCAATCCATCTTCAAGGTTTTGAGCCCAAAATCTGTCAAATCTTCAGAAAAACTTTCCTCAGCATGAAGATGCACCCCCAGTTTTCAGAGGAGAGGGATGTTTGCTAACCATTTCCTGACCGTCTTCCATACATATACGGGGGCAGGTTGGCTCTCTTGCGCAAAACACTGTATATGTAGGGCGGCAGACCTGATGCGTGATCGTGGGCACGAGAGCCAGCACAGTGGTATGTGTGTACACACACACATCCCTGTTCTGACAGGGAAGGAGAGACAGATCGTGTGTTCCTAAGTAGGAACAGCGATCTGGCTTCTCCTCTAGTCAGTCACATCCCCTCACAGTTAGAGAAACACCTAGAAAACACACTTAACCCCTTGATCGTCCCCTAGTGTTAACCCCTTCCCTGCCAGTGACATTTATACAGTAATCAGTGCATTTTTATAGTACTGATCGCTGTATAAATGGCAGTGGTCCCAAAAGTGTCCGATCTGTCCGCCGCAATGTCACAGTCCCGCTAAAAACCACAGATCGCCGCCATTACTAGTTAAAAAAAAATATATATATGAACTATAAAAATGCCATAAACCTAGCCCCTATTTACACTTACTGCTATTTTTTTTTTGTTACCAAAAATATGTAGAGGAATACATATTGGCCAAAACTGATGAAGAAATTTAGTTTTTTTTGTTTTTTTTTTACATTTTTTTTTTTTTGGATATTTTATTATTTTTTTCAAAATTGGCGCTCTTTGTTTATAGCGCAAAAAATAAAAACTGCAGATATGAGAAAATACCACTAAAAGAAAGCTCTATTTGTGGAAAAAAAAAGGACGTCCATTTGGTTTGGGTACAGCGTCGCACGACCGCACAATTGTCAGTTAAAGCGACGCATTGCCATATTGCAAAAAATGGCCTGGTCATTAAGGGGGCAAATCCTTCCGGGACTGAAGTGGTTAACCTTTTCAGACACTTGGACTGCTTATGCTCTAGACGTCTGGGTGTAGCAAGTGGTGTCTAAGGGCTAAGAGTTGGGGTTTCTCACCTCCAGCCTTCCTCTGTCATGATACAGATTAGCAGATCTACATCAAGCCCATCCAGAGTCTTCTAGATCAAGGCATATTTGCCTCAGTTCTGTGACAGAATGGCGTTAAGTAGAAACAAAAAAGAAATAAAATGGGACTTTATATGAGGTATGTGGGGCAACAGAAACGCAGTCAAAAACACAATGTTTATTGCTAAATAATGATTACATAGCTGGTTAGAAAAAATCCATTCATAGGTTTGTGTCCATAATGACAACATGTAACAAACATTGTATGTAAAAAACTGGCAACAACAATAAATTATACATTGTATAATAAATATATCACCACTGCATCAAGATAAGACATTGCAGGGTATATATAATAGCCATCCTAGATGACATGGACCACCTCAGCAACAGTATAAAGATAAAATCTGTATATACAAAACTGGTTAAACCATCCAATGGAGTATCCACACTTCAGCGGCAAATGCATTGAATATCTGTGAATAAACACAAATATAGAAAATAATATTGTATAAAACAATCTAGTCAGGATGCCTGACAGATGAATACTGGCCAGAGGGAGGGGATTTCTTCTCCCCCTTGGGTACTTACATATGAGCTAAATATGAAGTGGCACGACAGCAACAATAGGGTCGCTAAAGATGTCTGTCATGGGAGCGGAGGTATTGGGACCCAAGGTGTGGAACAGGAGCATAAAAGGAATGTCCAGAGGTGATGTGTATAGGATACAATACTATAATTAAAAAAAAAAATTAATTAAGTGGGTGATTACACTTTTATAAAAAATGGGAATAAACGTGAATGGAATCCTCCACCAAGGAAAAGCTAGAGATACAGGTGAAAGAAAAAAGTAAAAGGGAGGCATAGCCACATTGTAAAATTAAATGAATAAATGCAGAGACAGATATACAGTAGTACCTTGGATTACGAGCATAATTCGTTCCAGAAGAATGCTTGTAATCCAAAGCACTCATATCAAAGCGAGATTCTCCATAGCAATAAATGGAAACTCAGGTAATTTGTTCCAGTGTCACTGCTAGTGTATGCAGTACCGCATGTAGCCAGAGGTGGGGGGGTGCCGGTGATGCTCGGAGACCACTTGGAGATGCTTGGGAACCTAATGTCTCTGGCGCCCTTCCCCCACCTCTGGCCACATGCGGTACTGCACAACCCAGAGGCTTGTATCCTGCTGGCCTTGTGAGACAACGCTCGCAAATCGAGTCAGGATTTTTTTTAAAAACCGCTCGTATTGAGAAACGCTCGTAAACCATGTTACTTGCAATCCGAGGTTTTACTGTACTTAATAATAAAAATCCCTCATAAGTAGGTCAGGGTGTATGCTCAAAGACTATAATAGTCAGGGATATAAGATCTCCAGTGATTACCTTAAACAAGAAGCCATAATCTAGATGGGTGTATGCAGTGTGCACAGTGTGTGATGCCAGAAGGAATGGCTGGAAACAAGTGAGAGTCTTATATGCTCCAAGCCCAGCTCAAGGTCCCGCCCAGCGTCACGCTGGCTTGACGAGCGGAGGGTAGAAGGAGGAATCCCCGCCCAAACAGGTACAGCTGCAGAGAGGGGCTACAATCGCCATCTCCCCATAGTCAGCCAGAGTTGAAAACATGCCAGCATCAAGACACCTAGCCAGGGTCATGTGCCACGGCATGTGGGCGTGTCACTGATGCAAATAAAGGCACACCAGCCCAATCCCCCACACCAACAAGAGTAGGTGAGGGGAGGAAGGGATGGCAAGCCGTGTGCATTGCAGCTGTCGCACAACAGAAGCAGCCCAGCTAATGCAGATCACCTGAAACTGCATCAACTAACCACACAGCAAATGAATCTGTTGGGCATGTAATCTATATGTAGATGGAATAAACCCCATATATACTGTAGTTAAATGAGGTCCGTCATGAGCTAGGAAAGAATAATACTGGTCACAGATTACTTTATATGAAACGTATGTGAATACGTCTTCATCCCTGATTCAGTAGAAACAAAAAATAAAATGGGACTCTATATGAGGTATGTGCAGCAACAGAAACACAGTCAATATAAAAACACAATGTTTATTGCTAAATAATGATTACATAACAGGTTAGAAAAATTCATTCATAGGTTTGTGTTTGTGTCCATAATGACGACATGTAACAAACATATGTAAAAAAAACTGGCAACAACAATAAATGATACATTGTATAAAAATATATGACCGCTGCATCAATATAATACATTGTAGGATGTATATAACAGCCATCCTAGATGACATGGACCACCTCAGAAACAGTATAAAGATAAAATCTGTATATACAAAACTGGTTAAACCATCCAATGGAGATGAGATGCATCGACTAAGCCCTACGCATTTTGTGTATTTAATCCACTCTTCAGGGGCAAATGCATTGAATATCTGCAAATAAACACAAATATATAAAGTGGGTGATTACACTTTTTTTGTTTCAACTGAATCAGGGCTAGAGACGTATTCACATACCTTTCATATAAAGTCCCACTAAGTCCCCCCTGCCCCACCCTTTTTTTTTCATAAGAATGGCGTTAAGGGTTTTACTCCAACCTGTTCATTGTTCCAATACCTGAGCTGAACGAACTCAGAAAATCTGTATTGCATCCACTAGGACTATCATTGCCTCTCTTCACCAGGTAGGCTTTATAGATTCAGTGGACATTAAGGACACTTGCCTTTGCTTTGGGACCCCTGCACTATCATTTTGTGGCCCTGCCCAACGGTCTATCCGGTATTCACCAAGGTTTTGGCCCCAGTGCCCTGCTGCACTCTTTTGGATGACCTGTTGAGAAAACAGTTGGAGCAGGCTCAGTCGTACAGGGTTGCTTCAACTGTCCAGGCTTTACAATTTTGGATGAATCCTGAGCCTTCAGAAATTATTGCTGTAACTGACCCATTTAAAGTATCTGGGTCTAGTTCAAAACACAGTGTAGGCTGGAGTGTTTTTTCCACAAGATCAACTTCAGACTCTGTTTTTAGATTCAGTTTGTCCAGATCAGAAGTTGTCCAATTCTCTGCTTTTACGAGAGCCTTAGGTCTAATGGTAGCCTCATTTGAGGCAGTTCCATTTGCTTATTTTTAAAGCTGAATATCAGCAATTAAGCTACTTTTGTAATATATGCTGGTTTACTATGACTTAAGTCCATTGAGGTGCATGTCACCTGGTGGACTTTTCTCTTTTTTACAACAACAGTTTTATGGAGTCCTGGGTTGTAATGCTATTGCATACTCCTGGAGTTCTGATGCTGGACCTTCTGGCCTCAGCTCCTGTAGCTGCAAAGTTACTTGCAGCTGCTTTGCCTCCTGCCAAATCAGTTATTGGAACCTATTCACAGAATACAAAGCCTTCTGTTAATGGAAAGCATAGGGGAGGGCAGGCAGAGCTGCTGTGTGGATAATACAGCATTTCTCCTGGGAGTGCGTACTCCTGTCCTGAGCTACCATAATAAAAATAAAAGAAATAAGTCCAGGAAGTGACATGCCCCTAGTATGCCTGCAAAGCATACAAAATGATTAAATTCCTTTAGTTCAGCCTTAACTCCAGAACTCTATAATGCAACACATTGTCTCTGTGGAACAAGTTAGAACTACGCTATGGTATTTTCTTCTGTTTATTATGAGCAACTATATTATGTGATCCTGGAGGAAAAGTTTGAAGCAAAAAAGTTGTCAGATTGCATCTGGATCTCAAATTTTGTGATTCTTTGCTCTTGTGACCTTCTACAAATAAAGGTCAACCATCTCTGGTGAGTTTTTTTCACAGTCAGGTGATGGATCTTTCTGCACACAGTTGATACAAATTAAGAAAAACAGCAGAATGAACACATAAAACAGTTACAATTTTATTGGACGTGTGTTTTTTCTTGCAGTTTATGCATTTAAAATCACATTGAAGACTTGAACAGCCACAATTTTATTGTACTTCTATTTTTTGTGGTTTAAGTATTTTTGTAATGCGTGACCATGTACCACACATATAACAGGTTTGTTTCATATTGTAATAGCTGATTTAATGGAGAATGTGTTTACCTTAAAAACAGCAGCTATTTTGCATTAGTATATTCTGTACTATATATGCTCATGCATATTTTAGTTTTTATTCACCACTTATATCTTCGATAGTCCAGTTCTTCTTTTTCAAGTTATTGTCCTAGCTTGGTGGATCTAGCTCTGTGCTGGGAATGTCCTTTCTTTCCATGTTTTGAAAGATCCTCCTGACTGATGCCAGCCTTTCAAGGCTTGGTTGTCAGAGGAATCTTTTCTTCCAGTCTAGCATTTTTGGACCATCCTGCTAGAGGGTCACCTCATTTGAATCCAGTCAGACAATGCCACTATGATGAGCTACATCATTCATCAGGGAGTAATCGGGAGTTCTGCCGCAGCAAGAGCGGTTGATCAAATTCTTTTATGGTGAGAACTTCACATTCTTGCTTTGTACACCTTGTTAATCCTAGGTGTGGACAGTTGGCAGATAGACTTTCTTATCTAGTATCACCTGGACCTGTGGGACTCCCTACCTAAAGTTGTTCCAGGATTCGCATTGCAAGTGGAAGACATTGAATGTGGACCTCCTAGCTTGCAGGTTCAGCAATAAACTAGGCAGGTTTGTCTCCAAGTTCAAGGATCCCCTAGCAGAAGCAGTAGATGCTCTGATAGCTCTGTGGGATTAGTACATCCTAATCTACGTCATTCCCCTTTTTTTCCCACAGTCGTCTTCCAGGATAGCCCATGAGATGTAGAGCTCCTCCTCTTGGGACAGAATTTTTTTTTAATCATCAAGAGTTAAATGGCAGTCCACCAGGCTCTCGTCTAACTTTTGTTTCCTCTGGATGAAACAGACATGTTACCTCTGGAACCTGCTCTGGGCTGTCAATGTCGGTACCTTTTCCTATGGTGCCCATCCATGAACCCCCCCCCCCCCCTGTACAGGTAGGTGATGGCTGTGAATCCCCTGCTTTCAGTGGAGCTGAGTGTCCACACCTCTGATGCGCCTCCCTCCTGCCAGCCTGCCTCTCCTGTGGATATTAGCGGTGCTGCTGCAGTGATGGATGGCTTCCTCGTGGAGGGACAGAGAATCATTTTTGGGCAGGTGACTTCATCGCAGGGCACTGGAGGCAGTGGTTCAAGGCCTCATAGTGGAGCAGGCTTAGTGGATATTGGGCACTTAACCCTCAGGCTTCTGCAGATACAGGCTCCTCCAGTGCCAGCTTTTGACATGTTAGCCTGGGGTGTCTACACGCCAGCTTATCCTGTGGTTTTTTTAATTCATTTTGCTATGCAGTCATCTAGGGCTCCTTGGTGTTGGGCTTAGGCTGGCGGTGCACTTCACCCTACTGACATTTAGCACACGGTGGCTAGAAAGCTGCTGGGCTAGTTTGCTATCTTTTCATTTTAAGTGTTTCAGGTCTAAGATAAAGGTCCAGTCCCTGCCCTCAAAAAGAAATGTGCGGTTTGTGCACATAAGCATCTTCCTGGGGCGAACCCTTTTGCCACTGCGGTATTGGCAGTTTGGTTAAAGAGGTGTTCCGCGCCCCTCCCCTCAAAAAATTTTAAGTCGGCAGCTATAAATACTGTACCTGCTGACTTTTAATATTAGGACACTTACCTGTCCAGGGTTCTCGCAATGTCGGCACCCCAGCTGATTTTCAGATCGGCTGTCGGGTGCTGCCGCCACTATTCCTGCTAAGTGAAATCGGCAGTAAAACCTGTAGGCTTCACAGCTGGTTACCTACTGCGCATGCGTGAAGCACGCTGCACTTTCTGATTTAGCCCAGCAGCAGAGGGTGGAGGAGGGGGGCTGAACTTCCGAGGGACGGTGCCGTCTCTGGAAGTGGGGAAGGATATCTGTTTTTCCCCGTGAAAGGTGCCAAATGCGGCACCGAAGGGGAGGTGACAGATGAGCGGAAGTTCCACTTTTAGGTGGAAATCCACTTTAAGCATAAGTTGGCCATGGCCTGTAGGAAACTGATGTCACCATTTAAAGAAGTTAGGCATTAGAACCCCTTTAGTTGCTGCTTGTCAGCCTCTGGTAATGCCTAGGCTCTCTTCACCTGTAATTTCACCAGCGTTGGAGGAAGTTTTGCATAGGGAGGTGGCAGAAGATGCGTCTGGGGCCTGGTCATCCTCTCCAGCAAAATCAGGCAATTATTTTGGTTTCTTAGGAAAATGTGAAGGGCCCTAATTTAAGGTTCTTTCAGATACTACTATGGTTGCTCAAATGAACAAGCAGGGGAGTACAAGGAGTCTGGCTCTACAAAGGGTTTCACATGACTATGGGTTGAGCTCAATTAAATCCAGCTTTGATTTTGGCAAAACACCTGAAAGGCATGGAAAAAACACTAGTGGATTTCCTCAGTCATCATCGGGTATTCCAAGACGAATGGTCTTTCAATCCAGAGGTTTTCTTCTCTCTGGTAGACATCTGGGACAACCAGAGGTGGAACTGTTTGCCTATATCCAGTATTATGAATACCCAGCACTCGGGGTGAAAACATGTACGCCGAGACTACCAATTAAATATACTGTGCCTACAAAATTGTGTTCCCCCTGAACAGTTATTACTCATTTTATAAAAAAAAAAACAGTGCTAGAAAAAAGCTGTGCAATTCCCGCAAGGAACAATCTTAGTGTGTGTAAAATAATAAAAAAACAAAAAGTTCTAAAATCAGTGCTTGTGTGTCTCTCAGTCCTTTGTACAATCATTCAAATAGATAAAACTCTCACCAGTTGATAAGACCCTTCATTTGGTCATAGCAAGGATGATGCAACAGCAAGCACAGCCTCCACATGTTGCCCTAGTTTATCTGTGCCATGGATTTTCCAAGGGCTATTAAAGGGAAAACCACAAGAGTGGTGAGAGAGGGCATAGTTTCTCAAGGTCAAGTACAGCATCCACGAGTGGCTACTTTGAATCTTGCAGCTTGGTTCTGGAGAACAGATTGTAAAATCTAGAGTTTTTTTCAGACTGAGTAGTCAAAATCTTGTTGAACTGCTGCAAACCTGTCACGAGGACCATCTGTCGGAAGGTTTGGAAAAGATTTATTTCTTGGATGATGGAACATCAGAGGCCAGTCACTAATGTACAGTCAATCTTGAAAAGTTTTCAGGGTGGTGCAGATTCGATAGTGGCCCTCCACAGATAAAAGTTCAAGCATCAGTTTTTCTACAGGTTCCCCTTTTGGAGGACCCCACAGTTTTCATACTTTTCAAAAGAGAAGACCTGTATTTGCAAAGATTGGCCCCACATAGGACATATCGTGGGTTTTCGGGCCATTATTCTCCCTCCCTTTGAACCTTTGGAAGAGGCTTCTATCAAGCTTCTTTAAAGACTGACCCAGGGTTTCTACCCAAAGGTTTTTTTTTTTCCCTCCATAGATCTAAGGACATTATATTACTTGCCTTTTACAATTACCCAATTGGAGACAGAAAAAGAAGCTTCAGTTTAACTGGACATGGGAAGATGTATTTTGGCCTACCTGGAAGCTACTAGACATTTCAGAATGTTGAATGCCTTTTTTGTTCTCTTTTCCGGTAACCACAAGGATGTACAAGCCTCAGTCTTTTATAACCAGATGGAGCAGACAGGCCAAATGCAAAGCCTACCAGAGCATACAAGCATGTTAATGCTCTCTCTACTAGGGCTTTATCTACCTGTTAAAAAGAGAGAGGTTGTGCAACACCTGAGCAGATTTGTAGAGTGACTTGGTCCAGATTTTCCACCTTTTGTAAAGCATTACCATTTTGACTTATCTAGTTAAGACCAGGCGTTTGGTAGGAAGGTCCTCCAGTCTGTGGTCCCCCCCCCCCACTAGGCTGTTACCTTTTAGCTTATTGTCTCATAGGCTGTCCTGGAAGATTACTGGGTGAAAATCGGTGTTGGGCTTACTGGTAACTCCAGTAGTCTTCCAGGACAGTGGGATTCCCGGCTTATTAAATTGTTATGGTTTTTTGTGCTGTCTTCTTTTTAGTTACATCCTTCAGTTCAAAAGTAGTCTGAGGTGAGGTCCTGGAGGACTGCCTTTTAACTCTTGATGGTAATGAGTTTCCTGTCCCAGTGGGAGGAACTCCACATCTCATGGGCTGTCCTGGAAGACTAATGTAAATGGAGTTACCGGTAAGCCTAACTCCAGTTTTCATCTGCTTCACAGGATAGAGATGGGGACATTCCAGTAATCTTTATTGCTTTGGACTGGCCCAAAGTAAGTGTTACGCTGAACTGGTAAAACACCTAGTGGACACTCCATGGGTTCTGAAAGCGTGTCACGATCTTCATGGTTGATGGCTTCACTGGCAGGGTTGTTAAAGATTTTTAGAGACATTCGACCATTCCTATGATGCTAAAAGCAAGGAAAGCTAGTTTATGCAAGGTCTGTCTCTGGTCATTAAAGGCAAACTTGGGTGAGTCTTGGCTGGGTCTGGACAAGCGTATGGCTCTTGTTTCCCCTCCTTGTTGCCATCATCTCTGCAAGGTGAGTATTTAACGAGGCAGCCATATTCTGCTAAGGAACAGGTTCAAGACATCATATTTCAGTCCCTATATTCAGCTCCAGTTCACCCAAAGCAACTTTGTCTTCATTGCCTGGATGTGGTTTTGGCTGTGAGTCTCTCAGCTAATCCTTCTATCAGAAGATTGGTTCCTCATATTCATCTCTGAACTCATTCAGCATCTCATTACACTATTTTTGGGTGGCTCAGGCAAACTATTATTCAAGGTTATGGTCTCAGACATCAGTTTCCACCTGTTTTTACAAGACACACTCTTAGATCTGAATGCTTACTAAAGTCATATTAAACTTAAAAACACAAATGTAATTTTTTGCAGCTTGATTCTTAGATGTGGTGGCTGCTTTCGTTTTTCTTTTTTTAGTCTTTTTTTTTCCCCCCTTATTTTGACCTAGTGTTCTAGCTAGTAGCACATTTCCTATCTTATAGTGCCTACATTCTGGACAGAGGAACAACAATCTTTGGACAGCAACATTGTCATTCTAAGGAGCAGGTAGTACTCATCAGATGCACTAGCATATTTAGATCGGAGTGACTAACAAATTAAAGCTGATTTCTAGCTAACACTTTTTAGCTAAAGACATGTCTGTGCTTTTTTTTAAATGGCTTGTTTTAATCTTCTTACTACCACTTTATTGGACAGCTTTGTTTATTAGAGGAATTAAAAAAAATAATAAAACAGGTTTATCATATAAAAATAATGAGAAAAAATTAAAAAAGGGAAACAAATGCAGCCACAACATTTAAGAACTGGCAAGCTGTAATATAATATAATGTTTTGTTTCTGGGCTCAATACCACTTTTAAGTTTTTCTGCATCAAGCAACTGTTTCTCAGACTTGCAAGGCTGCCACCTGGCATGTCCATGTCCAGGTGGACATTTCAGTCTCAGTTATTGCGATCTCTGAGCTGCACTTCCTGAGCTTGTTGGCATTTATTGCTTGTGTTGCCCACCCCTCATTGGACTGCTTTTGGACGTTCTGAAGGTTAAAGATCATGCTCTTTATATGCTTTGCCACAATACTGAGGTATGCTTTTAATTGCAAGGGATATCCTGGTTTGGTCTAGAGTTTTTTTTTTTTTATCAGTGTCTAATGCTCCTCTAGATGGCAGCATAACCCAAAGGTGAAACAATGTGTCCTGCAATGGACTCTTAGAAAAGGATTTTATAAAAGTACAAAAATTCTATTTTGCACATCGGAATAAATGTTTAGGTTTGCAACACAAAAAAAGGAGACTGAACTCCCCCATAGCCACCATTCAGACTACTTTTTGTAGATAAAATTGATAGTATTTCTGATGCATTTTTATTTTCAGCTCCTTTTTGCTATTTGAGAGGTGTTATAGAATAAGCCCTTAATTTGCGTTGTAACACACATAACTGAACAGTAGATGTCACTGTTTGTTTTCTGTAGAGGTTTCAGATTGTATTCTCAATGTGAAAACTTCAATAAACCTATGTATCCTGTCTTGATTCATGAAACCTGTTCAGATTACATCCAGTAATGCACATGGCAGAATGAGAACAATCCCTCCTCTATAGTGTGCACAAATAAAGCTGCTCAGTTGGCTGCTGGAATAACCATTTAAGGCTGTTATCTGGACCCTAAATGTCATACAGCACTGAAATGTAATACATGGTGATAGACATTTGTCTTTTGCATCCCTATTGTGCTCATGAAAGGAGATTTTATTAACTGATAAATATTAAAACTCCTTTTTGCATTATATGGTATAGAGTAGAATAATATATATATATATATATATATATATATATATATATATATATATATATATATATATAATATACACATGCTTTTAAGGGACACACATAGCCATGTGCTAGAATACATTTTATCTGTAACAGCTAATAAATATGTTTTTTACATAGGTGTATATGTGTCAGTATATGCTGTACATTTTTTGTATTTGCATTTTTACAATACTTTATTGTTTGCATGAGTAGGCTTGCTTTCATGACTGTATAAAAATGGTCCAAGATAATAGTCAGGACATTGGTAAATGACCAGACTGGCAGAAGATAACCAGTTTGTCATCCTTACTGCTGGAAACTACCTCTAGTAAATGACCACCATCTAATGTCTACAAGTACATGATCACATATAATCTCCATTTTGTTATTGTCTGTGACTCACCAGATGCAGTACGTCTCCTTTCAATATTTTGTTGCCCCACAGGTGAATCAAGCTGCTGGGAGAGCTGAAAATGTTTTAAATGTATTTATTTGTATGTAACATGTCAGATAACAAGCAAAAAAAAACCAAAAACTTCCTTCTGGAAATCAAGACCTACTATGGCATTATTCAGTCAGTAATATGGTTCTGCAAAGGTTAGCTGAGGCAAGAATTCTTAAAACTATCATGCAGGAAACTTGTTCTTGCTTAGTAATTAAGGAAGATTATGTTGCAAGTTGGTGTGTGGCATTCCTGTTTCTGATACAGTTGATTGCTTTGGTGGAGATGAGCCAGCGTTTATGATGCGATTGTGGCGTGTGGAGACTGATCTCACCTGTAGCAACATGTGAAATATATGATATCTTATCTTTAAAATGACTAAGTATGCAGGACTCTGCAAAAGCTTTAGGTCTCTTTAGACTTGTGGTTGGGGGAGCAAAAAAAAAAAGTGTGGTTAAGCTTTTTTGCTGCCTGCCAACGCAACCCCCCCCCCCCCAAACTGCAGTGGACATCGGATGGGGGTGTTTACATGCCACGACCACGATGCTTCGCTTCACACCTGCAGACATGTTGACCTGACATGTATCGAGCGGTGGATGGGAAGCTCCGCAAATGCCCTCAACTGTGTATATTGCATGCGGATGCAATGCGTTTGTCTTAAAAAAGGGTTAAAACAGGTGCTGAGGAGGCGTTGCATTGCTTCCTCACCGCTGGTCAGTAGCCTCTGGAGTGCAATCCGAGCACCGATCAGGGTTCAGAGGCAAGGAAGATTTTACATGCATGTCTAAATCTACCCTTAGGAACCTGTAAAAGAAAAGTGAGGATTCTTTGGAAAATAATGAAGTAGTCTATTTATCAAGTAATAGCCTTTAAAGTGTGTAAATTAAAAAACTAAATCAAGTCAGTATTTGGTGTGTCCACCCTTTTCCTTTAAAACGACATCAATTCTCCAAGATACTTGCACATTTCTTTAGGATCTCAACAGGCAGGTCTTTCAAAACATCTAGAAGAACGTCTGTTGATTAAGGCTGTCTCAGTTCTCTCTTCCTGGCAGATTTAATGATGATAAAATCAGGGCTCTGTGGGGGCTAAACCATCATTTCAAGGACTTCTTGTTCTTTTCGCTAAAGACAGTTTCTTATGTGGCTGTATGCTTGAGGTAATTGTCCTGCTGCAGAATGAACTTAGGGCCAATCAGATCATTGCATCATTGATAAGTATCTGCTAGAGCTGCACGATTAATTGTTAAAAGAAATCGTGATCTCGATTCAACCCCCCTCACGATCTTAATTTGTCATTTCCATGATTCATGTAACAAGCGCAGAGCCATTCTCTGCTCAGAGTTGTCAAAAAGGAAAAAGAGGGCTGGGAAAGTTTATCATAGCATTGCTCAGCGCTGAGATTAAAAGAAACATTGTATTGTTTGGTTCTTTTGGATTAAAGGGTGAACTTCGGTCTGTAAATGAAGGCAGTTTAACCACTTAAAGAGGAACCGCAGTCTGCTCACATAATTTGTAATTAAAAACATCTTTGCCATTCTGAAACTTCCCTCCAACCACTTTGCATATTTTATATATACTGTGATTCTGTACTTGCCAAATATGCTGCAGACATCTCCCAGACTCAGCCACTGAGTCTGGCTGCAACCATTTTAACTGTGGAAAGCTGAAGATGCTGCCGGTTCCCTTCCTGGATTTACACACACACAGAGGCACACCTCCAGCTTTGCAGCTCTCATTGGCCCTCTTATGACTCATCCCCCCTCCCTTCCTGGCAAGATCTCAAAAGTGAGAGAGAATGATGTGTGCATGATGTCCTAAGCCTAGGCTTTTTACCAAACAGGAAGTGGGCTGTATAAGGTATTTACTGGCAGAATTTTTAAAAACTAAGCCTTTTTCTGACACTTGTTACAAGTTAAAATCAGTATTTTGTGCTAGAAAATTACTTAGAAACCCTAAACAATATATATATATATATATATATATATATATATATATATATATTTTTAGCAGAGACCTAAATAGAGAATAAAATGGCGGTTGTTGCAATATTTTATGTCACACTGTATTTGCGCAGCAGTCTTTCAAAAGCAATTTTTTGGGAAAAAACAGAGTTAGCCCAGTTTTTTTGTTTATTGTGAAAGATGTTAAGCAGAGAATTGTTAGAGAATTGTTATCTTCTAAGCAAAAAAGTTGTGATTCTCTGTGCAGAAATGCAGCCCCAGACCTTCCTCTGAGGAAGAAGGTAAATCCTTCGTAATACGTCAGGCAGCAGGGGCTACTGTATGGTTTCTCCTGTGATCTGTGTAGTGCTGGTTCCAGGACTGCGAAGCCACATGATGATGGCATGTTCAAGCGATATTCTGTCTGTATTGGTGGTAGTTTCTATACCTCTTCTTCTTCTTCTTTTTTTTTTTTTTTTTTTTTTTTTAATACAATAAATGTATCTGGTATAATGCACTAGGCTGGTGCGCCCTCTTTTCTTTCCATCTCTCCAGCAGTATAAACCGACGTCTTTTAATCCACTCCATCCAAAACTAAGAACGTTTCCCTTTTAGTCATACTTTTTAAATTGTTGCGTCATTGGCCTAGTTTTTCCAGGCTTAAAAAATGATAGCTGGAGTTCAGCTTTTTTTTTTTTTTTTTTTTTTTTTTTTTTTTTTTAATAGTGAAGCCCAACAAAATCTGCTAGTGAATCTAACACTACCCTCTCCCCAGATTGACTATGCTTCTGACCAAAGAGACCAGGATCTAAAAATAGATTAAACAGTTGGGACCAGGATATAAAAATCCAGGATCTAAAAATAGATCAAACGTTTTAGACCGCAAAAAGGAAGATGCATAGAATTGCATTCAATGGACGCCCCCTTGGACTTTTACAGGAAAAAATTATGTATATAGAGAGTAGATGGGTGGAAAAGGCAAAAGGAATGCCAACTTTATTAATATACAAAAATATAAAATTGTAAGAGAAATTTTAGGTCAAATACAATACAAAAGTGCATCAATGATAAACATAGAAGTTTGTTGCGCATAAATATGTAACACCGAGAGCTGGTAATCCAGAGTCTTGCTCAAGATGAGTTAAACTCAATTTGAATTGCACAGCTTCTATCCCGACATGTTTCGGAAAATCGCATTGAAGTGTACTTTTCCGTCTTCAGGGGAAGTTTATAGAAGGGTGTACTATTGTTATATCTGTAACACAAATGTATACGTATATGTAATTTATTATAATATAGGCATCAACAGTGTAGTTTGGAGCCTAATAATATCAAAGAGAATGATGTGGAATACTTACATATACCGTATATACTCGAGTATAAGACAAATTTTTCAGCACATTTTTTTGTGCTGAAAGTGCCCCCCTCGAGTTATACTTGAGTCAAGCACTTTTCTGCAGCAAAAAATTTCATTTTCCGAACAGACTTTGTGGCCCCGTATCTCAGGGCCACTTAGTGCTAGGTACCCCAAATTTGGTGTGCAAACCCAGTGGAACTGGTACCACAACATATCCAAAGCTGAAGTTCCTAGCACTAAGTGGCCCTGAGATACAGGGCCCCAAAACCGGTTCAGAAAATGTCATTCTCTGCTGCAGAAAAGTGCTTGACATTTTCTGAGCTGATTTTTGGGGCCCTGTATCTCGGGCCACTTGATGCTAAAATCCCCAGCTTTGGAAATTTTATGGTGCTAGTTCCACTGGGTTTGCACACCAAATTTGGGGTTCCTAGCACCAAGTGGCCCCCGAGATACAGGGCCCCAAATTCGGTCAACTGTGTCCATCTGCAGCAATGTCATTTTGGGACCCTTTGGGTTCAGAGACCCCAAATTTTGGCTGCAGCTAGGGGGCATCTAGGAACCCTTAACTACCGAGTTTGAAGTTCAGGGGACCTATGGCTGCAAATGGGCACAGTGAGGCATGCAAATGGGTACAGTGATGCTGCAAATTGGCATTGTTGACCCTCTTTTCCACTTACAGTAGCTGTGCATTTCTCACCCTCGTCTTATACTCGGGTCAATAAGTTTTTCCCATTTTTTTGTGGTAAATTAGGGCCTCGACTTATACTCGAGTATATATGGTATATCATTGACTCATTAAACACACAGAAGATGAAAACAAAAAAGGGGAAGAGATACACGCTGGCTGCGTAGATCCATAGACACGGCGTGGAGGTTCACCGTGTAGCCATAGACTGGGAAAGCATTCACAAGGGACGCCTGGTATCACAGCGGCAAAAAAGTATAACCACCGTGGAGGTATTCAAAACAGGAAGGGTAATTAGGTTCACCTAATAATAGGTAGAGTAAAGAATAATGAATAAATAAATAGTTGCTGGTGAAACCAGATGAACACACGGACAAAAAGCATGTCCATGTGATAGCTAGTATGAAGATGGGGTTTAACTTTAAAATACAGAGCATGGGTGACATCCAAGCTGCAACCGAGAGACTGACACTGGATATCCCGGCGTCAGTCTAAATGTACCCACTCAGATTGGTGTGGGCCAATCGGGTGGTATGCTCTGCCAGATCAGCTGTATGCTGTACAGCTGATTACGGAGGTCAGAGAGTCCCTCTGACGCAGGGACGCGCGGCGTAGCTACGCCCCAAGGGGCGTGATGACGTCACGCGTCACTGGCGGGGAAAGAGAAACGCCCGCCACTCGTCGATCAGACGGCAGCAGAGGCGCACATAGGCTCCTATGGAGACGGCAAGGCAGGGCATTGACAGAATGTCCAGTGCCCGCCCCGCTCCAGTGGAGCCCGCCCGCCGGGTGTCTGCATACAGCGACACAGCCCAGGGCGGGGCTAGGAGCCACCTGGTGGTAGAAAGGTACTAAGCAGCCAACGTGTTTACAAACAAAAAGGGGCATACAAGAACATGGCAAATTATGATAATAAGAAAACAGAGTTGCATACATGTATATACCTATGTACAGTGCTTTAATAAGCATCTCAGGTATTTAAAAAGAGTACTGTGAAGAGATGAGATAGGATTATTACCGAACAAGAATATACACAAAAATATAATTGGTTTAGGCAAGAAATCTTGGGCAGATTGAGAAGAAATAGGAGATTCAAGCACACATATACACTGTAGCAGAAGAATGTTTGTTAGTAGGCAGAAGTCCCAGGAAGCTTATGTGAGGCCTCATGACTAACGCTTAGTTTTTTAACTGTATGTGTAGGGCAGGTGAGGTATTGCCACAGACATCTTATTTTGCTGACTGTGTTGTAAAATGAAAAAGATTGCTGATTTAACAGTTTGTGTATAAGGACAAGATCAATAACAATGTCTTGAATTCTAGTATAAGTGTCGATATGTAGGGAAAGATAAAGTATTTAGAGATTTAATTCACAGACCCCGGAAGTAAATCCTGGAAGAAATGAACGAAAATTGAACGCCTCATTTAACCCAGGTGGGGCGGTGGCTTGTAAATTAAATATCCAAGTTTTTTTATATTAAGTTATGAGCTAGACTCCTCGAAAGAGGGTATTCCAACTCCAGCCTCAAAAAGGCGTATAAAAAACTATTGGGCAATCACATCGTGATTTACTTAATACAAAAAAACTTCCCTCCGCTGATAATACCACCAGGATCATTACTACCTATACAACACAACATAAACAACTAAAGCGAATTCTGAACAAAAATTGGCATTTACTTACTACAGACCCTTTACTGTCTCCATTTGTGTCAGATACCCCTGCTGTTACATACAGGAGGGCTCCCTCCGTAGGTGACAGATTGGTCACAAGTGAATACAGATCCCACAGAGGCGATCCCTGTAAAACTGTGGGCACTTTCCCGTGTGGAGGGTGCCCATACGGTCAATACATGGATAGGCGACACAATATATCTCTAACAAATGGATACCATTTTCGCCCCAAGCACTACATCAATTGCAAGACTCCCGCCGTAGTATACCTACTCACTTGTGAGTGTGGTTGCTACTACGTCGGGAAGACGATCAACGAGTTTTGGAAGAGAATCTACCAGCATATATCCACAATTCGCAAACGGGACCCTGAGGTACCTATTGGTCAAAACATGGCCTTGGTACATGCAGATTCTCTTCCCAGGATCTTTTTCCTGGGTCTGGATCGCATCCACCTCCACTCCAGGGGAGGCGACTTCAACAAGCGCCTCCTCCAGTGTGAGCTACGGTGGATATTTAATTTACAAGCCACCGCCCCACCTGGGTTAAATGAGGCGTTCAATTTTCGTTCATTTCTTCCAGGATTTACTTCCGGGGTCTGTGAATTAAATCTCTAAATACTTTATCTTTCCCTACATATCGACACTTTTACTAGAATTCAAGACATTGTTATTGCTCTTGTCCTTATACACAAACTGTTAAATCAGCAATCTTTTTCATTTTACAACACAGTCAGCAAAATAAGATGTCTGTGGCAATACCTCACCTGCCCTACACATACAGTTAAAAAACTAAGCGTTAGTCATGAGGCCTCACATAAGCTTCCTGGGACTTCTGCCTTCTAACAAACATTCTTCTGCTACAGTGTATATGTGTGCTTCAATCTCCTATTTCTTCCTAATCTGCCCAAGATTTCTTGCCTAAACCAATTATATTTTTGTGTATATTCTTGTTCGGTAATAATCCTATCTCATCTCTTCACAGTACTCTTTTTAAATACCTGAGATGCTTATTAAAACACTGTATATAGGTATATACATGTGTGCAACTCTGTTTTCTTATTATCATAATTTGCCATATTCTTGTATTCCCCTTTTTGTTTTTAAACACGCTGGCTGCTTAGTTCCTTTCTACCACCAGGTGGCTCCTAGCCCCGCCCTGGGCTGTTTCGCTGTATGCAGACACCCGGCGGGCGGGCTCCACTGGAGCGGGGCGGGCACTGGACATTCTGTCCATGCCCTGCCTTGCCATCTCCATAGGAGCCTATGTGCGCCTCTGCCGCTGTCTGATTGACGAGTGGCGGGCGTTTCTCTTTCCCCGCCAGTGACGCGTGACGTCATCACGCCCCTTGGGGCGTAGCTACGCCGCGCGTCCCTGCGTCAGAGGGACGCTCTGACCTCCGCAATCAGCTGTACAGCATACAGCTGATCTGGCGGAGCGTACCACCCAATTGGTCCACACCAATCTGAGTGGGTACATTTAGACTGACGCCAGGATATCCAGTGTCAGTCTCTTGGTTGCAGCTTGGATGTCACCCATGCTCTGTATTTTAAAGGTAAACCCCATCTTCATACTAGCTATCACATGGACATGCTTTTTGTCCATGTGTTCATCTGGTTTCACCAGCAACTATTTATTTATTCATTATTCTTTACTCTACCTATTATTAGGTGAACCTAATTACCCTTCCTGTTTTGATTTACCCCCACAGTGGTTATACTTTTTTGCCGCTGTGATACCAGGCGTCCCTTGTGAATGCATTCCGCTTTCCCAGTCTATGGCTACACGGTGAACCTCCACGCCGTGTCTATGGATCTACGCAGCCGGCGTGTATCTCTTCCCCTTTTTTGTTTTTATCTTCTGTGTGTTTAATGAGTCAATGATATATATGTAAGTATTCCACATCATTCTCTTTGATATTATTAGGCTCCAAATTACACTGTTGATGCCTACATATAATAAATTACATATACGTATACATTTGTGTTAGATATAACAATAGTATATAAACTTCCCCTGAAGAAGGAAAAGTACACTTCAATGCGATTTTCCGAAACATGTCGGGATAGAAGCTGTGCAATTAAAATTGAGTTTAACTCGTCTTGAGCAAGACTCTGGATTACCAGCTCTGGGTGATGCATATTTGTGCGCAACAAACTTCTATGTTTATCATTGATGCACTTTTGTATTGTATTTGACCTAAAATTTCTCTTACAATTTTATATTTTTGTATATTAATAAAGTTGGCATTTCTTTTGCTTTTTACACCCATCTACTTTCTATATACATAATTTTTTCCTGTCCTTAAAAGTCCAAGGGGGCGTCCATTGAATGCAATTCTATGCATCTTCCTTTTTGCAATGCTATTTAGGATGTTGGCAGGCTAGCACATCATCCAATTCTTATTATTCATATGTTTTGTTGAACGTTTTAGACCAGGATCAAAAAATAGATTGAACAGTTTAGACTAGGATCTAAAAATAGATCTAGGATCTAAAAGTAGATTGAACAGTTGAGACCAAGATCTAACAATAGACTGGATAGTTGAGACCAGGACCCCAAAATGGATCAAACAATTGAGACCAGGATCTAAAATTAGATACCCCCTATCTATTGCATGAAATGACGTACAGTGGGGACGAAAAGTATTCAGACCCCCTTAAATTTTTCATTCTTTGTTATATTACAGCCATTTGCTAAAATCATTTAAGTTCATTTTTTCCTTCATTAATGTAAACACAGCACCCCATATTGACAGAAAAACACAGAATTGTTGACATTTTTGTAGATTTATTAAAAAAGAAAAACTGAAATATCACATGGTACTATCAGTATTCAGACCCTTTGCTCAGTATTTAGTAGAAGCACCCTTTTGATCTAATACAGCCATGAGTTTTTTTGGGAAAGATGCAACAAGTTTTTCATACCTGGATTTGGGGATCCTCTGCCATTCCTCCTTGCAGATCCTCTCCAGTTCTGTCAGGTTGGATGGTAAACATTGGTGGACAGCCATTTTTAGGTCTCTCCAGAGATGCTCAATTGGGTTTAAGTCAGGGCTCTGGCTGGTCCATTCAAGAACGTCACGGAGTTGTTGTGAAAGCCACTCCTTCGTTATTTTAGCTGTGTGCTTAGGGTCATTGTCTTCTTGGAAGGTAAACCTTTGACCCAGTCTGAGGTCCTGAGCACTCTGGAGAAGGTTTTAGTACAGGATATCCCTGTACTTGGCCGCATTCATCTTTCCCTCGATTGCAACCAGTCGTCCTGTCCCTGCAACTGAAAAACAGTCCCACAGCATGATGCTGTCACCCCCATGCTTCACTGTTGGGACTGTATTGGACAAGTGATGAGCAGTGCCTGGTTTTCTCCACACATACCGCTTAGAATTAAGGCCAAAAAGTTCTATCTTGGTCTCATCAGACCAGAGAATCTTATTTCTCACCATCTTGGAGTCCTTCAGGTGTTTTTAGCAAACTCCATGTGGGCTTTCATGTGTCTTGCACTGAGGAGAGGCTTCCGTCAGGCCACTCTGCCATAAAGCCGCTACTGGTGGAGAGCTGCAGTGATGGTTGACTTTCTACAACTTTCTCTCATCTCCCGACTGTATCTCTGGAGCTCAGCCACAGTGATCTTTGGGATCTTCTTTACCTCTCTCACAAAGGCTCTTCTCCCCCGATAGCTCAGTTTGGCCTTACGGCCAGCTCCAGGAAGGGTTCTGGTCATCCCAAACATCTTCCATTTAAGGATTATGGAGGCCACTGTGCTCTTAGGAACCTTAAGTGCAGCAGAATTTTTTTTATGTTTACCTTGGCCAGATCTGTGCCTTGCCACAATTCTGTTTTTGAGCTCTTCAGGCAGTTCCTTTGACCTCATGATGCTCATTTGCTCTGACATGCACTGTGAGCTGTAAGGTCTTATATAGATAGGTGTGTAGCTTTCCTAAGCAAGCGCACAGGGTGCCTGTATCTTCCGTGGTCCGTGTAAATCCAGGCCTCACTCCTCCCTCTTCCTTTGAGCGAAAGAGCTTTCCCCAGCTGATCTTCCTCCTCCTCTTTGTGAGGAAAAGGGGAAAGTGACATTCTGCCGTGGGATAAGATTGCGATCATTACCATGGAAACACTTGACACTAGGTGGCGAGCATCACTTCCTGCAATGATGTGAATGCCCAGCTTCGTGAACACCCACCGGCAGGTCTGTGAATAGCTCTGAAATAGAGATCATGTGACCTGCATTTGCAAGACGGAAAACAAATTATTGGCAATTTCTATAAAGAAAATGTAAACATGGATTTATAAATTGCATACATTTTATTAATTTAAATGTATGTTTACTGTGTTTTACAACTACCTTAAAGGCAAATGATGAACATGTTAAATAATGATATGATTTTTCTGTTTATGCACTTTGAAGGTTGTTAACCCTTTCATGATTAAGCCTATTTTTGAAATTTGGTGTTTACAAGTTAAAATCTAGAGAATAAAATGGCGATTGTTGCTTTTGTTAGGTGAATATTTATCTTTAACAAGACTTTTTCCTGTTTATTTCATTTCTTTTTTTCAGATTAATTCAGTGTTTGAAGTACCAAATACACAAAACGTACATCCTGCAATTATCGATGTAAAGAACAAACCATCTTCCAAACAGCAGGTACTGAAAATGGGTTACATCTTGACCGTCTATATTCAAACATGATCGAGTTAGATTTTTTAAATTTGTGATAAAACAAAATAAGTTTCTGCCTTTATGAAACTCAATATTGCTTTTGCTGGTTGCATTGCGGCTTTAAACCGGTTGTATATGTAGAAGGTTTTCACTTTAATGCATTCTATGCATTAAGGTAAAAAAAGAAACCTTGTGTGTGCATCCCCCAAAATTCTCCTGACAATAAACGGGCACCTCCGCTTTTGCAAGGGGTGGGGGAATTCTACCTGCCTTTTTGACCACTTGGGCACAGGGCAATTCAGATCTTTGGGTTCAGGATGGTGGGACCCAGAGGTACAGGCTGGAGTTTACTCCCTACCACCTCCTCACTTTATGTCCCTATAACTACCTACCTGTCCAAGGTTGTGGGCTTTTCAGGCTGCCTTGTAGCAACTTCACTCTTTGGAAGTGATTGTTCCTTCCGAGGAAGGGTTTCAAGGCTTTATTTCAAACCTGTTTAGAATTCCAACTTGAAGGTCCTCAATGCCTTGATGTGGGTTCAAAAATTCTGAATGAAATTGGCCCAGTCTGTAATTGCATAGTTGCAACAAAGCGAACTTATAGCATCTATAGACATCAATGATACATATTGCCATTTTCCCCCCTCATCAGCAGTTCTTGCAATTTCCAGTGGGCAAGCAGCATTTCCAGTTTGTGGCTCTTGTCCCTTGGCTAGTTCTCACCAAGGTGCTTGCTTCGAAGCTCCCAGTGCTGTGTTGTCAGAGAATCCATATTATTAGATATCTAGATGACCTTTTCTTAAAGGACCACTCCGTCCTAGCCCTGGCAGTAAATGTGCAGTGGACATTTCAGAGCTTTGGGTGGATTTAACCCTACAGACATGTGTAGGTGTTTCTTCCCTGGAATTAGTGTTGGCCCTCTAAGCTCATGTGTGGACCTTGCGCTCCAAAAAGCTTCCAGCAGTTCGATTTTGCTTGAGAGTAAGCCTCTTTGTGGCTTCATTTGAGGCGATGTTTGTCCAATTTCACTCTACACCTCTACAGCTCAATTTGCTAAATGCGTGGAACAAGCTCCCTCAGTCTCTCAACAGACCCATGTGCCTTTGTCTCAAGGCCAGGATATTTCTGTGGGCTGACCAGCCCTGTGCTGGAATCACGGATGTCCCTTCTCCCATTACTTTATAGCAGGGGTCTCAAACTCACAGCCCTCCAGCTGTTGCAAAACTACAAGTCCCATCATGCATCTGCCTGTGGGGGTCATGCTTGTAATTGTCAGCCTTGCAATGCCTCATGGGACTTGTAGTTTTCAAACAGCTGGAGGGCTGCTAGTTTGAGATCCCTGCTTTAAAGGGTCTCATATATGGTTGCTAGCCTGCCAAGCTGGAGAGGTGTCTTAGGGAAGGAAATGGTCCAAGGGACATGGTCGTCAGGGGAGTTCAGACTTTCCACCCATTATCTTGAATTAAGGGACAGAAATAACTTTTTGGGGGTTTTAAGGCCTTGGACTTCCTTTCTGCTTAAGGTGGCTTTCTCCTTCCACCATAATCAGGCCTCACCTGTGGGCTCTTGCATGGACTGTCCGGCTCCCGTTCTGCCAGTTCTAGGTGCATTAGGCAGGCTATCGCTAAGGCTTAGGCTTTGATGGATAGGAGTCCTTCTTTACATGTTAACGCTCGTTTGACATGTTCATTTGGTGCATCTTGGGCTTTTCAGCACCAGGTTTCTGTTTCCCAAATTTGAAAGGCCACCACCTGGTCTTTCGTTAACACGTTTGTGAAGTTTTACCAGGTGAATGTTCTTGTCTCTGCTGGTGCTAGCTTCAGCTATATGCCTTCAAGCCTGTGTTGTGTAATGTACTCCAAGAAAACTATTTTACAGGTAAGTCAAAAATCCTTATTTTATTCATTTGAAATTTGCCTTTGAACATTAGGGAATTCGACCATTCCAGGATGAGTCAATTCCCTTGCACCAATTGCGTGTCCATTTACTTGAGTGATAGTTCTGAGCCTGCTGACAAAACAACTAAGATGACAGGGCACAGCAGCAGTTCCAGGCGTTTTGGATAAATAACATGCATAGAATACATTAAATGCACATGTAATCTTATAGGAAGATTGTGGTTAAAATTAATGGTCCCTTTAAATTGCAAGTTTGTCTGCATAAAATTACAAATTCGTTGGCAGGTTTATGAGTAAGGGACCGTTCACACTGCTCCAACGGCTGCTGCACACTAAACGGGGTGTTGTCTAACATGTATTATTTTTTTTTTGTCAGTGAAAGCAAATATTTTGGATTCCTAAAAGTAGCTTCTAGCACTAGATTGAACAGCACTCCCATTGCATCCTGGGTTATTGCTATAAAAATAACATAAGCTTAACTGCGTTATAGACCATTGTCTTTTTATGATGTACTAAAGACATAGTTTGTTACAGTATGGACATTGTATCTGCCTTAAGATTCCAGCTATGGAAAGTAAGGCAGTGAAAAGCTAGACTTCCGCAAGCCTGTTATTAATAGCAACAGCACTAGTGTTGGTTTCCCTACAGTTATTCTCCACTGGTTCTCTGCACAGTACAGCTGAAAATAGTTCTGTTCAAAGTGACATCGCTCTACTCATCAGAGCCTGATCCTTCTCTCATGGGAGCCTGTCATAGTTGAGGCTTGTCTTTTGCAGATTCATTTAGAGAGTATATTTCTGCAGGAGCCCACGGCTGACACAATTCAAATCCCAGATGTATTGGCCAGTCTGGTGTAGTAATGTAATAATCCTTGTCGATAGACCTTTAACAAATGAAATGTTACATAATAAGGGATTTATTTGCTTCGCTGTTTCATAGTAACATACCAAAACAAATAGACTGCGGCTGTTTTACAGTTTTTTTTTTTTTTGGGTGTGTTTAATGCTATATTTAAAATAAGTCGTCAGTTATGTTTTTTAAAGCTGTCAATACACTAGTAGAATTTCTGAAAATTTTTGCTTTTAGAACATTTGTTTGACTTTCTAACGTTAGTTTGGCCTAATTGGCATTTGTTTTCGACCACGGTGACAAGAAAATTTGAAGGAGCAGGATAGAAAATTTTCTTTAGCTGATAAATTTCTAGCAGTGAATGTGGTTTTCATTCTGTAAAGTCCATTTCTTTCCAAAATTAAATGTTAAAGTAAGATTTCAATATACTTTGGAATGATGTTCAAATCGGATAGCATCGGATACCGGCCTCCTGGGCCGGTATCGCAGTTTCTTGATGACTTTGCTGCCTGGCTACCCTACTTTCTCTCCTCTGATATACCCACTATCATTCTTGGTGACTTCAACATTCCTGTCAATGTTAACAGCCCAACTACAGCTAAACTTCTTGACTTAACCTCATCTTTTGACCTAACCCAATGGACACATACTTCCACTCACTCCAATGGTAATACCCTTGACCTTGTATTCTCCCATCTCTGCAACCCTGGCAACCTCACCAACACCCCCTTTACTCTTTCTGATCACAACCTCATTACTTTCACTGTATCCTTGCTAGAGGTTGACCGATATGGGTTTTTCTCTGGCCGATGCCGATGCCGATATTTAGAAATCGCGGTGGCCGATGGCCGATATGTGATGCCGATTTTTTTGGGCCGATATATTTGGCCGATTTTTTTTTTTTCTTTTTTCCCTTCATCTCATAAAATCTAACAGTTATACCCCTTTCACACTGGGGCGTTTTTCAGGCGCTTTTGGGCTAAAAATAGCGCCTGTAAAGTGCCTGTAAAACGGCTCCCCTGCAGTCTCAGTGTGATATCCCGAGTGCTTTCACACTGAGGCGATGCGCTGGCAGGATGTAAAAAAAAGTCCTGCAAACGGCATCTTTGGAGCGGTGTATACTGCTCCTCCACCACTCCTGCCCATTGAAATGAATGTGCACCGCTGCCGAAACGCCTGCAAAGCGTTTTGGCAGCGGCGCTTCAGGGGCGCATTTAACCCCTTCCTCAGCCGCTAGCTGGGTTATAAGCGCCCCGCTAGCAGCCGAATAGCGCTGCTAAAATGACGGTAAAGCGCCGCTAAAACTAGCAGCGTTTTACCATCAACGCATGCCTGCTCCAGTGTGAAAGCAACCTTAAGTAATACAGAAAATTTTTTTCATCTAAACATTAAACAAAACAAACCTCCAATCAGTTCACTTGTATGTATAATTTAGAAAACGAAAAAAAAAAAAAAACTATCTTAAATATTAAATACACAAAAACAGGTAATCAAAACTTTTGGACGAAAAAAAATGGGCTAACTTTACTGCTTAGGTTTTTTTTTTTAATTCATTACTGTATTTTTTTTTTTTTAAATTGCGTTTGAAAGACCGCTGCGCAAATACCGTGTGACATAAAATATTGCAACAATCACCATTTTATTCCCTAGGGTCTCTGCTAAAAAAATATATATAATGTTTGGGGGTTCTAAGTGATTTTCTAGCAGAAAATACAGGATTTTTACTTGTAAGCAACAAGTGTCAGAAAAGATTTAGTCTTTAAATGGTTAAACTGAAAACTTCTCCACGGAGTTCAGTCTATTGATAAAAAGAACCTGAAAGAGATACAAATGTATCTTCTTATCAGACTTGGCAGGCTGCCCAGAGGAGGAGAGAAGAAAACATCACAGATAACTTAAGGCAACTTGCATTAACTTCTATTACAGAAGTCATTTGCAAGTCACGGCTGAAGTTACAATCGGCCTTTTTTATCAGCACAATCGGCCGATGCCGATTAAGCAAATAACGCCAAATATCGGCCGATATATCGGCCGGCCGATATATCGGTCGACCTCTAATACTTGCCTCCAACCACCCATCCCTCCAAGCAGCAAACAATTTCTTGTAGAAACCTTCGCCACTTTAACCCTTCTCTTCCCTATTCTGCTACTGACCACCTGTATGACATAATCTCTCCCCTGTCCTGTCCTGACCTGGCAACCTGTGTCTACAACCGTTCACTCTCATCATCACTAGATGCACTTGCTCCTCTAACCACACGCAGAATCAGGCCCCAACCGTTACAACCCTGGCAAACTGACAACACTAGAAATCTCAAGAGACATTGCCGTGCTCTTGAACGACTGTAGCGTAAAACCAAATGCCTGCAAGACTTCACCCTATATAAATCTGCCCTTCTAAAATACAATTCATGCCTCCATGCTGCCAAACAAGCCTACTTTGTCTCTCTTTTTAATTCCTTGTTGGCTCTTCTCAAACTTTAACACTCTGCTTCGTCCCCCACCCCCTCTACCCACCCACCCACTAACTCACTACCCAAGAGATTGCCAATCACTTCAAAGACAAGATTGATGCAATTTGTGAGGATACCTCTACTGTGCGTAAATCTTCCCTGCCCAACATACCTTGCCTAACAGCACATTCAACACTCTCCTCTTTTGAATTGGCTACTACTGAAGAGGTTACAAAACTTTTCTCAGATGCCCACTTAACCAATTGTCCCCTGGATCCTGTTCCCTCACAACTACTACGGTCACCCTCTTCTTCCCTATGCTCCCTCACTCACATCTTCAATCTCTCCCTCTCTAGTGGCACCTTCCCCTCCCCTCTAAAACATGCGCAGATCACTCCCATACTTAAAAAGCCCTCACTGGACCCTACCAATCTGAACAACTTAAGACCCATCCCTTTGCTCCCATTCACTTCTAAACTTCTAGAACGCTTAGTCTACAACCGTCTTAGCTCCTACCACAGTGAAAATAACCTCCTTGACCCTTTACAGTCTGGCTTTCGCTCACAGCACTCCACAGAAACTGCCTTACTAAAACTCACTAACGATTTACTAACTGCTAAAACCAACAGCCAGTACTCCATACTCCTACTACTTGACTTCTCTGCAGCCTTTGATACTGTTGACCACTCGCTCCTTCTCAATAAACTACATTCCCATGGCCTCAGAGATTCTCCTTTATCCTGGTTCTCTGCCTATTTATCACAGCGCTTCTTCAGTGTCACCTACAACTCTGTCTCCTCCTCTCCATTGCCCCTTTCTGTGGGGGTCCCCCAAGGCTCTGTTCTTGGACCCCTTCTCTTCTCTATCTACACCTCCTCCCTTGGTCACTTGATAACCGCCCACGGCTTCCAGTACCACTTATACGCCGATGACACCCAAATCTATCTGTCTACTCCTCACCTCACTCCTTCAGTCTCCTCTCGCATTACTAACTTACTAACTGACATATCAGCATGGATGTCGCACCACTTCCTTAAACTAAATGTCTCTAAAACTGAGCTATTAATATTCCCCCCCGCCCCTGCCCCCCTCCACGACTTTTCCATTAAAATCAACAATGCAACCATCAGTCCCTCCCCTCACGCCAGGGTACTAGGTGTAATCCTAGACTCTAACTTGTCATTTCAGCCTCAAATCCAATCGTTGCCAAAAGTTTGTACAATTCACCTCCGTAACATCTCTAAAATTCGCCCCTTTTTAACAAATGAAACCACCAAGCTCCTCATTCACTCCCTTGTTATCTCTCGCCTTGACTATTGCAACTCCCTTCTCATTGGCCTGCCTCTCCATAGGCTATCCCCTCTTCAGTCTATCATGAATGCTGCTGCCAGACTTATCCACCTTACCAACTGCTCAGTGTCTGCCAACCCTCTCCTCCAATCCCTACACTGGCTTCCAATCACCCAGCGAATTAAATTCAAAATACTAACCACAACATACAAAGACATTCACAACTCTGCTCCGAGCTACATCACCAATCTTGTCTCAAAATATCACCCAAATCGTCCTCTCCGCTCTTCTCAAGACCTCCTACTCTCAAGCTCTCTCGTCGTCTCCTCTCATGCTCGTCTACAGGATTTCTCCAGAGCCTCTCCCATCCTCTGGAACTCGCTACCTCCACCTGTCCAGCTATCCCCTACTCTTGCTACCTTCAGGTGATCCCTGAAAACTCATCTCTTCAGGAAAGCCTATAACGTCTCTAACTAATCTTTTACCACTTCCATCAGCTCATTCTCCACAGTAACAACCTTTAGTACCACTTGCCCCACCCTATTAGATTGTAAGCTCTTCTGAGCAGGGCCCTCTTAATCCTCTTGTATCTTATTGTATTGTAACTGTATTGTCTCCCTTTTATATTGTAAAGCGCTGCGTAAACTGTTGGCGCTATATAAATCCTGTATAATAATAATAGCATTATTGAATGTACTGATGAAAATTTTCATACAAATGTTCATTTGGAAATCTACTATTGTATGAACAGTATTAGTTTGGCTTTCATTAAAAGGGTAAAACAAACTGATGTCAACCTAGTTCTTTCCTCCTAATTGTCCAGTCTGCAATCCGATCTCATGCCTAATTGGCAGCCTGCAGGGTAGCCATGCGACCTTTCAAAATCTATCTCCAGTTTGATGACTTTAGTTTTCTTTGAAGTCTAGGTTAGTCATCACTACAAGAATTCTGATCCAAATAAAAGGGATAAGGTTTCAAAACGAAGAACTATAGATATTACCAAATATAACCAATTAACATTTTCACCTACTGTCCCTACAGTAGCAAAGTCATATTAAAACACTGTAACTGACTCAGCTACATGCTGTGTGCGCGTGTTTCCTCCCCCATTACATTATGTTAATTGGAAGCACAGCACATACAGGATTAACCACTTCAGCCCCAGAAGATTTGGCCTCAATGACCAGGCCATTTTTTGCGATTCGGCACTGCGTCACTTTAACTGACAATTGCGCGGTCGCGCAACATTGTACCCAAAAAAATTTGATGTCCTTTTTTTCCTACAAATAGAGCTTTCTTTAAAAATAGGGGATAGATTTATAGCATTTTTATTATTTTTTTTTGCTAGTAATGGCAATCTGTGATTTTTATCGGGACTGCAACATTATGGCGGACACTTTTGACACAATTTTGAAATCATTGCCATTTTATACAGCGATCAGTGCTATAAAAATGCACTGATTACTGTGTAAATGACACTCACAGGGAAAGGATTAACACTAGGGGGCAATCAAGGGATTAACTGTGTTCCCTAGTGTGTGTTCTAACTGTGGGGGAGGGGACTGACTATAGGAGATGACAGATTGTGGTTCCTAGCTCTTAGGAACTCACGATTTGCCTCTCCTCACAGAACAGGGGTTTCTGTGTTTACACTCACATCCCTGTTCTGCCTCTTCATGCCCACGATCACGAATGGCCACGGTCATCGAGACCGCCGGCCACGTGCATCGGCACCCACACTGTGGAGCGGGCGCTTAAAGGAGCTGACGTACAGCTACGACGGCTCGCGGGATCGTGCTGACCCGCCGCAATATAATGACAGCGGCTTGTCGGCAAATGGTTAAATAGCAGAGTATAACATCATGGAAACTGGGATTTTTTTTTTCTTCAGTCAGACATGCTGTGCTATTTTTGAACTTTGAATACTGTGTGTGTAACCTTTCAATTCTTGAAAATTTCTGACTAGTTATAAGCATTTGATGGGCATACATTTTTATACTAAGAAGAAAAAAAACTGCTAGGTTTCTCCTACTATCGCATAGCTTGTACAAATTCCCTTAAAGTGTTATTAAAACCCACAACAGTAAAATCAGTGTGTATATGCAGTAAAGCATGCTCGTTATACTCACTGTGACACCTGAGGGGTTAATCCTCTTCATTGTGTACAAAGGCTGTTTTGATCCCGTCTTATCTGATCCTCCCCTTTTTCCACCAATTCCAGAACATGTCCGGATAAGACAGAGTTAGTGGAGTCAGGCTGCACATGCTCAGTTTGAGTATTGCTGGAGAGATTTTTTTTTTTTCTTGGGAGAGTGCATGTGATTAGCACTGGACCAATCAGCACTGTCCAGACAGAGAGTCAGGGGTCATGCATCCTGATAGGACAGCCAGTGCCGTGTGAAAACTCCTCCTACAAGCTTTAACCAGGCACTGATAGAATTCACAAGACTGCTCTATACTGCTGGTAAAAAAAAGGTATTTGTCAGTTTATATTTTCAAAAATAATTGCATTTCAGATATAGCGAATGCAGGGCCCTGGGTTTAGTAACACTTTGAGGCTTGGTTGCACCCTGCATATGTTCTGATATTGTTGGTGGCTCTGCTGCTTCACTTTTGGTTAGTAAGGCATTTTACAGTTGTATGCAAAAGTTTAGGAACCCCTGACAGTTTCCATGATTGTCATTTATAAATATTTGGATGTTTGGATCAGCAATTTCACTTTGATCTATCAAATAACTGAAGGACACAGTAATATTTCAGTAGTGAAATGAGATTTATTGGATTAACAGAAAATGTGCAATATGCATCAAAACAAAATCAGACAGGTGCATAAATTTGGGCACCCAACAGAAAAATCACATCAATATTTAGTAGAGCCTCCTTTAGCAGAAATAACAGTCTCTTAACGCTTCCTATAGCCTGTAATGAGTGTCTGGATTCTGGATGAATGTATTTTGGACCATTCCTCCTTACAAAACATCTCCAGTTTAGTTAGGTTTGATGGTTGCCGAGCATGAACAGCCCGCTTCAAATCGCCCCACAGATGTTCAATGATATTCAGGTCTGGGGACTGGGATGGCCATTCCAGAACATTGCACTTGTTCATCTGCATAAATGCCCGAGTAGATTTTGAGCAGTGTTTTGGGTCGTTGTCTTGTTGAAATATCCAGCCCCGGCTTAACTTCAACTTTGTGACTGATTCCTCAACATTATTCTCAAGAATCTGCTGATATTGAGTGGAATCCATGCAACCCTCAACTTTAACCAGATTCCCAGTACTGGCACTGGCCACACAGCCCCACAGCATGATGTTACCTCCACCAAATTTTACTGTGGGTAGCAAGTGTTTTTCTTGGAATGCTGTGTTCTTTTGCCGCCATGCATAATGCCCCTTGTTATGACCAAAAAACTCAATCTTTGTTTCATCAGTCCACAGCACCTTATTCCAAAATGAAGCTGGCTTGTCCAAATGTGCGTTTGCATACCTCAAGCGACTCCGTTTGTGGCGTGTGTGCAGAAAAGGATTCTTTCGCATCACTCTCCCATACAGCTTCTCCCTGTGCAAAGTGCGCTGAATTGTTGAAGGATGCACAGTGACACCATCTGCAGCAAGTTGATGTTTTAGGTCTTTGGAGGTGGTCCGTGGGCTGTTTTTGACCGTTCTCACCATCCTTCGCCTTTGCCTCTCCAATATTTTATGTGGCCTGCCACTTCTGGCCTTAACAAGAACTGTGCCTGTGGTCTTCCATTTCCTCACTATGTTCCTCACAGTGGACACTGACAGCTTATATTCCTGCGATAAATTTTGTAGCCTTCCCCTAAACCAGGGGTGTCCAAACTATGGCCCTCCAGTTGTTAAGGAACTACAACTCCCATCATGCCTAGCCATGTCTGTGTATGTCAGAGTTTTACAATGCCTCATGGGAAGTGTAGTTCCGCAACAGCTGGAGGGCCGTAGTTTGGACACCCCTGCCCTAAACCATAATGTAGAACAATCTTTGTTTTCATGTCATTTGAGAGTTGTTTTGAGGCCCCTATGTTGCCACTCTTCAGAGGAGACTCAAAGTGAACAACAATTTGCAATTGGCCACCTTAAATACCCTTTCTCATGATTGGATGCACCTGTCTATGAAGTTCAAGGCTTTATGAGCTCAGCAAACCAATTGTGTGTTCCAATTAATCAGTGCTAGGTAGTTACAGGTATTCAAATCAACAAAATGAATAGGGGGTCCAAATTTATCCACCTGTCTAATTTCGTTTTGATGCACATTGTGCATTTTCTGTTAATCCAATAAACCTCATTTCACTACTGAAATATTACTGTGTCCTTCAGTTATTTGATAGATCAAAATTAAATTGCTCATCAAAACACCCAAATATTTATAAATGACAACCATGGAAGTTGTCAGGGGTTCCTAAACTTTTGCATACAACTGCATCATAGAGATGGACTGATTGGTAAGGCCTGGTTAAGTGGTGGATGTGGGACCAACCTTTGCTTTAATAACTGAAGTTCCTGTTTGCATATTTGTGCACCCCAGGCAATGGGACTCATGAGGAGCTCTGAAAACTGTGTGCCTTTATGTGCTGGCACCTTTAGTTGCTTGCTTTGCAAATGTGTTGGCATGTCATGAAGGCATACATTGAAATGATACTGTACCTTAACAGGAGCTTACATCTGTTCAAGAAAAAGTCTACAATTAGAGACCCAGATTTGCTTGGGGTCTTTGTAAACCCCTAATGGGTGTTTAGGGTACAGTGATACATGCATAATTTTAAAACATTACAAGATGCTCTTTTTAAATAGTAAGTACACCACAAGGAAATTGTTGACTTTAGCATACTGTATTGGGACAGACAAGTTATTAGATATCTTTATTCAAAAAATGCCTGAAGATAAACATTAACATACACAAATGACACACAAAATTGATATGGTGTATTCATTCTCATAATCTACATTAGCAAACGTGCAGATTTGTTACCTGGGTTTAGTAAGTACAACCCTACATTTCCCACCACATCAAATCCCTGAAATTTGAATTGGCTGTTCAAGATTAGGTATTGGGGAATAAAACCTCCATAGGTAGTGTACAGGTAGAATCCTTAGATGTGTAGGTCTGTTTTTCTCTTTCCATAGTGTCATCATGCCAAGATAAAAAAAAAACTATTTAAAGCTATTTGAAGTCATTAATTCCACTTTATGGAAATAATTTACAAGTAGCATAGATTTCAAATGACTGCTAATTTATCCAGGACTGGCAAGCTCAGCAGATTCAGCCCAAGAGCTGACTGATGCTAAAGTTAGGCTTAAGGAACCCCAAAATTTCATGGGAGGATCTGCAGGTAACTTTTGCAACAATTGGGGGTGCATTTATTTTAAAAAAATTGCATAGCATTTCACCCAATGAAGGTGCATGTACGTTCATTCCTCATTTGGCAGCCAGTAGATGGTGAAAGCCAAAGAGAATATTTTAGAAGAGCCTTGTGCCAACTGTGTGTTGGTAGAAATATTATGGTTTGTGGTTGCTTTGCTGCTTCAGGGCCTGGACAGCTTGCAATCATCCAACTATGGATTTTGCATGCTTTCAAGGCGTGGAGACCGTGAGGCCGTCTAACCGGAAGTTAAAGCTGAACTGAAAAGTGATCTTTTAAATCACAATTGGTCTGAAGCAAATCTATGCAGGAATTGCTAACAAGAGAAGAATGGGGGGTGTTATGGATTGGACTAGTCAAATCACTGATTTGAATCCCATTAAAATGGTATGGTAGGATTTTGAAATGTGCAGTTCATGCAAGGAAATTGCATTGAAAAGTGTTCATAAATTTCACTGAGCCATTGTCAGAAACCTGGTGGGTGGCAAAACCCCAACAAGAAGTTATTCCTGCTAAAGGGGCAAAAGCAGCTTTTGAGGCCAAGGATGTACTCCAATCCAGGTTTATCGCTTGCGATGGTTGCTCTTTCCCTTGTGTAACAAAATCTTTGTGTCTCACTGTATCCATCTGCTGTGCTGATGTTGGATCTAGGGCATTGGATGCTAAATTTTATTAGCTATGCGCCAGCGTCTGAGAATCACTAGACACCTAAGCAACTCTGCTGACCTGTTTTGTGTAAACAGGTCTTTAAGAAATGATTGCATCAATGTTTAGCAATATTTTGCTTATTAAACAGGTATGCATCAAGTATTTTCTTGGTGTATTAAATGCATGGTAATCTACATGTAGAGCGGGGATATGCAATTAGCGGACCTCCAATTGTTGCAGAACTACAATTCCCATGAGGCATAGCAAGACTCTGACAGCATCAAGCATGACACCCAGAGGCAGAAGCATGATGGGACTTGTAGTTTTGCAACAGCCGGAGGTCCGCTAATTGCATATCCCTGATGTAGAGTGATTTATGTGAAGGGGAGGGAACCTGGAGAGGTAAATGAGGATGGTTTTTAAAGCTACTAGTCTAGGTTAGCAGTTATTAAAGTTGAACTCCGGGCAAATGTTTTTTTTTTCCCCTCCCATGCAGTAGACTGTACCGCACTGCACGGGTTAACTGCTCGTTTTTTGGTTGTTTTTTTTTTTTCAGGGGAAAGGAGAGCGGACATATTGCCTAATCCTCCGATCCTTCCAGCACAAGACCGGTCCATGCGGCTTCAGCAATCTCCCAAGCTGTCTTATGTGGTGGACTGTTCCTGACGTCATCATGCCTATAGGCCTGTTCAGGGCGTGAGGATGTCAGAAAAAGTCCTTCTCTGGATCGTGGGGGAGTGCCATTTGTCATTGGAGCGGAGGATCGAGTGAGTATACAGTTTTCTGCTCACTCGTTTACAAAACAAACAGTTAACCCATGTAGTGCAGGCACAGCGTCACTGCATCGGGAAACATTTTTTTGCCCGGAGTTGAGCGTTAAACTATGAGCCACTGTTTTGGTGGGACACACATTGATATGAAGGAAGGTATAGACCCAGTGGACTACACAGTGAATTGCATAACAAGGATGGGTTAAGAGGTATAGTGCCTTGAAAAAGTATTCATACCTCTTGAAATTTTCCACTTTTTTTCATGTTGCAACCAAAAACGAAAATGTATTTTATTGGGATTTTATGAGATAGATCAACACAAAGTGGCACATAATTGTGAAGCGTACACACAGGGTAGCACCGCTCTAACTGTGAAAACCTGCAAATATGCATGTTGGTTACTGGTAACTTCACTCCAGGTGCTGTGAACAAGGATCTTCGCCGAAACATGTTAGCAGTTACTTTGTACTTGATGATTATCGAATAAAGAATTTGGACGGATTCCAGATTCCTCTTTCCATATATCCAAAATTGTGAAGTGGGAGGAAAATGATAAATGGTTTTCAAAATTTTTTACAAATATCTGAAAAGTGTGGTATTCAACCCCCTCTACTCTTATACCCCTAACTAAAATCTAGTGAAACCAAATGCTAGAAATCACCTAATTAGTAAATAGAGTCCACCTGTGTGTAATTTAATCTCAGTATAAATACAGCTGTTCTGTGAAGCCCTCAGAGGTTTGTTAGAGAACCTTAGTGAGCAAACAGCATCATGAAGGCCAAAGAACACACCAGACAGGTCAGGAATAGAGTCGTGGAGAAGTTTAAAGCAGAGTTAGGTTATACAAAAAATATCTCAAGCTTTGAACATCTCACGGAGCACTGTTCAATCCATAATCTGAAAATGGGTAGCGTATGGCACAACTGCAAACCTACCAGGACATGGCCATCCACCTAAACTGACAGGCCGGGCAAGGAGAGCATTAATCAGAGAAGCAGCCAAGAGACCCATGGTAACTCTGGAGGAGCTGCAGAGATCCACAGCTCAGGTGGGAGAATCTCTCCACAGGACAACTATTAGTTGTGCACCCCACAAATCTGGCCTTTATGGAAGAGTGGCAAGGAGAAAGCCATTGTTGAAACAAAGCCATAAGAAGTCCCGTTTGCAGTTTGTGAGAAGCCATGTGTGGGGGACACAGCAAATATGTGGAAAAAGGTGTTCTGGTCAGATGAGACCAAAATTGAACATTTTGGCCTAACAGCAGAGTGCTATGTGTGGCGGAAAACTAACACTGCACATCACCCTGAACACACCAACATCATGTGGGGATGCTTTTCTTGAAGCAGGGAAGCTGGTCAGAGTTGATGGGAAGATGGATGGAGCCAAATCAAGGGCAATATTAGAAGAAAACCTGTTGGAATCTGCAAAAGACTGGAGACTGGGGTGGAAGTTCACTTTCCAGCAGGACAATGACCCTAAACATACAGCCAGAGCTACAATGGAATAGTTTCAAAGCATATTCATGTGATAGAATGGCCCAGTCAAAGTCCAGACCTAAAATCCATATGAGAATCTGTGGCAAGACTTGAAAATTGCTGTTCAGACGCTCTCCATCCAATCTGACAGAGCTTGAGCTATTTTGAAAAGAAGACTGAGCAAAAATGTCACTCCCTAGATGTGCAAAGCTGGTAGAGACATCCCCAAAAAGACTTGCAGCTTTAATTGCAGTGAAAGGTGGTTCTACAAAGTATTGCCACGCCACACTTTTCACACATTTATTTGTAAAAAAATTTGAAAAACAATTATGTTCCTTACACTTCACAATTATGTGCCACTTTGTGTTGGTCTATCACATAAATACCCAATAAAATACATTTACGTTTTTGGTTTTAACGTGACAAAATGTGGAAAATTTCAAGGGGTATGAATACTTTTTCAAGGCACTGTAGGAACCCCAATGCACTGCTGCTTGTGCTGAAGGAACCGTAACACAGGAATGAATCTTCTTACATCAACATAATCTGTTACTCGTGATATTCCGTCTCAGAACTACTGCTGCGGCATATTGACCAAGGTGTTAATTGCATTACAAATAGTATATATATATTTTTTTATTATCAAAAACAAATGGCCATTTTATATACTGTATGTAGCATGGTATTATCAAATTGATCAGTGGGAAAAAAAGACTCATGACAGAAAATGAAGTGGTTTGGACAGAGTAGTGCACGGAGTGAGCACTAAGAGCAGAAGGATTATACTGGTATAGAAGCTGAGTTTATATCAGGATGTGGTTTGTGTAGGGATTGGCTGCAAACAGTCATAGGTATAAAATGATAGACATTGGGGTGAAAATGGTGTACAACAGGATGGCGTTCTGTTTGGACATTCAGCAAGTACTGTTAAGGCTGAGATACATGGGACAAGCCGGCCAAAGGAAATACCGTACATCTTGTTGTAGGGATTGTAACCCTTTTCTTTCTAGTGAAGTTTGTTATGTAATTACAGAGACATCTATCCCGTTCTGACAATTCCTCTTTACCACTCTATCCAAAACTAAAAACAAATCATTTTTAGCTGGAGTTATATTTTAGGAACCAACAGACTAGCAAATGATAGTTGGCTAAATTAAAAAAATCAATATTGTTAGTACCTGAATTTGACTTGGTATCAGCCTCTTGCAATTCTGTATACAGCAGATGGAGAATAATATGGAGATTAATAAGTAGCACTCCTGCATTACAGCACTAGGGTCCTTAGTTTGAATCCCAGCCAGGACACTACCTGCATGGAATTTGAATGTTCTCTTTGTGCTTGCATGGGTTTCCTCCAGGTACTCCGGTTTCCTCCCACACTCCAAAGACATGCTCAAAGGCCAGTTGGATCATGTCTAAAAATTGGCCCTAGTATGGTTATGTAGGCATGTGAGATGGGTAGCTTAGATTGTAAGATCATTGAGGGCAGAGACTTATGTGGATGTACAATAGTAAAAACACTGCATATATTGTCAGCATTTCATAAATACCAGAAATAAATGAAATAAGGAGCCAGCAGTGCTCATGTGCTAGCAAAGAACATTCTAATAGGACAAGAGCTGCTTTTTCTTCACTGTCCAATCTCAGGTTGTGACAATGACAAGAACTCTAAGGCAGGCCATAGATGATGCCCTGGCAGAACACAATGATCACTGTTGACATCTGTAGCCGCTGGCAGTAATCACAAGCTGTCTGTGCTTAAATCGATCGATGGATCGATTTAGCACAGTCAGCCTGTTCATAGATGAAATGAAATAATCTCAGCCAGTCCTTTTTGAACAAGGCAAGAATCGATCCATCTATGGCTTAACCACTTCAATACAGGACATTTTTATGCCCTTCCTGCCCAGACCAATTTTTAGCTTTCAGAGCTCTCACACTTTGAATGGCAATTACTCAGTCATGCAACACTGTACCCAAACTTTTTTATCATTTTTTTCATACCAATAGAGCTTTCTTTTGGTGGTATTTAATCACCACTGGGTTTTTTTATTTTTTGTGACATAAGTGAAAAAAGAGTGAAAATTTTGAGAAAAGAACAGGTTTTTTTAGTTTCTATGATAACATTTTGCAAATAAGTAATTTTTGTTCATAAATTTGGGCCAAAATGTATACTGCTACATCTCTTTTTGGTAAAAAACAAAAACAAATTAGTGGATATTATTTAGTCTCTGTGAAAGTTAGAGTCTACAAGCTATGGTGCAAATCATTGAAAATTGATCACCCCTAATTACACCTGATGCACTGACGGCCTATCTCATTTCTTGAGGCCCTGAAATGTCAGGAAAGTACAAATATCCCCCCCATGACCCCTTTTTGAAAAGTACAGTCAAAGGTATTCAGTAAGAGGCATGGTGAGTTTTTTGAAGTTGTAATTTTTTTCCCACAATTCTTAGGAAAATTAAGATTTTTTTTTTACAAAATTATCATAATAACAAGTTATTTCTCACACACAGCATATGCATACTTCCAATTACACCCCAAAATACATTCTGCTACTCCTCCCAAGTATGGCGATACCATATGTGTTGGACTTTTACACAGCCTGGCCACACAGAGAGATCCAACATGCAGGGAGCACCATCAGGGGTTCTAGAAGCATAAATTGCCCATCTAATTTCCTAACAACCTATTACATTTGTGAAGGCCCTGGAGCACCAGGACATTGGAATTACCCACAAAATGACCATATTTTGGAAAGTAAACACCCAAACTTTTATTCTATGAGGCATAATGAGTCTTTTGAATGGTTCATTTTTTTCCACAAGTCTTCAGAAAACGTGAAAAGAAAATAAAAATCTTTTTTTTTTTTCTTATTATTTTTTTTTTATTTTTATTTTTTTACAAAGTTGTCAATTTATAAGATATTTCTAACACCTAGCATGTTTAAAGCAAAAATTACACCCCAAAACACATTATGCTACTCATCCTGAGTGTGACAATACCACATGTGAGACTTTTACATAGCCTGGCCACATACAGAGGTCCAACATTGGAAAACAAACACCCCAACGTATATTCTATGAGGCATGGGCTGCAGATAGGTACTCTGATGGGCTGGAGATAAGTACTTGGGTACTCTGGCCTGGTGACAGGTACTCGGGTACTCTGATGGGCTACAGATAGGTATTTGAGTACTCTGATGGGTGGTGACAGGTACTTAGATGGGCTGCGACAGGTACTCAGGTACTCAGATGGACTGTGACAGATACTCAGATGGGCTGTGACAGGTGCTCAGATGAACTGTGACAGATACTCAGATGGGCTGTGACAGGTGTTCAGATGGGCTGTGACAGGTGCTCAGATGAACTGTGACAGATACTCAGATGAACTGTGACAGGTACTCAGATGGGCTGTGACAGATACTCAGATGGACTGTGACAGGTACTCAGATGGACTGTGACAGATACTCAGATGGGCTGTGACAGGTGCTCAGATGAACTGTGACAGATACTCAGATGGACTGTGACAGGTGCTCAGATGAACTGTGACAGATACTCAGATGGGCTGTGACAGGTGCTCAGATGAACTGTGACAGATACTCAGATGGACTGTGACAGATACTCAGATGGGCTGTGACAGGTGCTCAGATGAACTGTGACAGATACTCAGATGGGCTGTGACAGGTGCTCAGATGAACTGTAACAGATACTCAGATGGGCTGTGACAGGTGCTCAGATGAACTGTGACAGATACTCAGATGGACTGTGACAGATACTCAGATGGACTGTGACAGGTACTCAGATGGACTGTGACAGGTACTCAGATGAACTGTGACAGATACTCAGATGGGCTGTGACAGGTGCTCAGATGAACTGTGACAGATACTCAGATGAACTGTGACAGATACTCAGATGGACTGTGACAGATACTCAGATGGACTGTGACAGGTACTCAGATGGACTGTGACAGATACTCAGATGGGCTGTGACAGGTGCTCAGATGGACTGTGACAGATACTCAGATGGGCTGTGACAGGTGCTCAGATGAACTGTGACAGATACTCAGATGGGCTGTGACAGGTGCTCAGATGAACTGTGACAGATACTCAGATGGGCTGTGACAGGTGCTCAGATGAACTGTGACAGATACTCAGATGGACTGTGACAGATACTCAGATGGACTGTGACAGATACTCAGATGGACTGTGACAGATACTCAGATGGACTGTGACAGGTGCTCAGATGAACTGTGACAGATACTCAGATGGGCTGTGACAGGTGCTCAGATGAACTGTGACAGATACTCAGATGGGCTGTGACAGGTGCTCAGATACTAGTGTACTCAGATGAACTGTGACAGGTACTTGGGTACTCAGATGAACTGTGACAGGTACTCGGGTACTCAGATTGACTGTGACAGGTACTCGGGTATTCAGATGAACTGTGACAGGTACTTGGGTACTCAGATGGACTGTGACAGGTACTCAGATGGACTGTGACAGGTACTCGGGTACTCAGATGGACTGTGACAGGTACTCGGGTACTCAGATGGACTGTGACAGGTACTCGGGTACTCAGATGGACTGTGACAGGTACTCAGATGAACTGTGACAGGTACTCAGATGAACTGTGACAGGTACTCAGATGAACTGTGACAGGTACTCAGATGGACTGTGACAGGTACTCAGATGGACTGTGACAGGTACTCAGATGGACTGTGACAGGTACTCAGATGGACTGTGACAGGTACTCAGATGGACTGTGACAGGTACTCAGATGGACTGTGACAGATACTCAGATGGGTTGTGACAGGTGCTCAGATGAACTGTGACAGATACTCAGATGGGCTGTGACAGGTGCTCAGATACTAGTGTACTCAGATGGACTGTGACAGGTACTCGGGTACTCAGATGGACTGTGACAGGTACTCGAGTACTCAGATGTACTGTGACAGGTACTCGGGTACTCAGATGGACTGTGACAGGTACTCGGGTACTCAGATGAACTGTGACAGGTACTCGGGTACTCAGATGAACTGTGACAGGTACTCGGGTACTCAGATGAACTGTGACAGGTACTCAGATGGACTGTGACAGGTACTCAGATGGACTGTGACAGGTACTCAGATGGACTGTGACAGGTACTCGGATGAACTAAGCTATGATTAAGCACTGTTTGTAGTGTGAAATACTTCAGCTGTTCTGCTCTGCTGTGGCATGTACTTTTGATTTTGTTTTTTGAATACTCTGGTACTCAGATGGGCTGTGACATGTAGTCAGGTACTCAGATGGGCTGTGACAGGTACTCGGGTACTCGGATGGGCTGTGACAGGTATTCGGGTAGTCGGATGGGCTGTGACAGGTACTCGGGTACTCGGATGGGCTGTGACAGGTACTCGGGTACTCGGATGGGCTGTGACAGGTACTCGGGTACTCAGATGGGCTGTGACAGGTACTCGGGTACTCGGATGGGCTGTGACAGGTACTCGGGTACTCGGATGGGCTGTGACAGGTACTTGGGTACTCAGATGGGCTGTGACAGGTACTTTGATGGGTCGTGACAGGTCTTCCTAATTGGGGGGGAATCAGAGTGTGTTGGTGTACACTGTGAGCGGTAACGAGATGTTACCGCAATCTCCTTCTCGCACATGATCAGTGTGTGAGGAGGAGAACTCGATAACATCTCGTTACCACGGTTTGTTGACATTCTGTGACCGGCTGTGATTTGGACACAGCCGGTCACGTGGTAAAGAGACAATTTCATTGGCTCTTTACTGCGATCGGGGTTGGGCTGTGTCAGGGTGACCAGCCTCGTCCCCAATCGCCACACTGTGCGCGCTCTAGGGGTCACGTGGTAAAGAGCCATTTTTTAATTGGCTCTTTACACGAATCTGGGATGGGCCGTGTTTGAGGGACACACTTCATGCCCGATCGCTGCGCTGCGGGCTCCCGGGGGCCCACAGGAGCGGTGAGAAACCAAGGATGTCATATGACGCCCGTCCAGGATGGGAGATCCCATCTGTGGATGTCATATGTCTATAGCCCGGTATTGAAGTGGTTATAATGAAACTAAAAGTCTTGTTTTTTTGTTTGTTATTTTTAAGCAAAAAAAAAATGTTATACTTACCTGCTCTGTGTAGTGGTCTTGCAGCCCAGATACTCCTTCTTGGGTCCCTCTTCGGTGCGCCCAGCCCCTCCCTCCTGACGAGTGCCCCCACAGCAAGCAGCTTGTTATGGGGGCACACGAGCTGCAGCTCTGTGTGTCCATTCAGGCCCTGTCTCCTCATTGGCTCACTTACTTTGACAGCAGCGGGAGCCAATAGCTCACCGCTGCTGTCTCAGCCAATGAGGGGAGTCCCGGCCAGCCAAGTCTTTCCTGCAACATTGCTGAATAGAGATTGGCTCGGGTAAGTATAGGGGGCTGCTGCACACAGGTTTTTTCTCTTAATGCATAGAATGCATTAAGATAAAAGATCTTCTGCCTTTACAACCACTTTAAGTGTTTAACTGTAAAGCCGAGAAAGATCAGGTGTTCTGCCCTGCCAGACTGGTCTGTAATATGTGGCAGAGCTGTGAGCTGTGTAACTCTCCAAACTGTATGGTTGAGATACATTTGTTTTAGCTGGCGAAACTGCTGTCTCTTATATATGTTATATTTGTGTATTTAACTTTTTGCCTAGAGTAAAAAAAAAAAAAAAAAAAAATATCCCTCAAGGCTGACAGATTTATTCCCCGCAATTAGTCACTGACTGTAGTCACGAATGCAAATTTTTCTAAAAGTGTGTGTCAGTGGAACATATAAGGGTAATCTAAAAGCCATCTACATTGCTTGTTGTATCCCATGTATGTGATTTTGTAGCCACAAGGCACCTGGTTTCAAGAGATGTATGTGCAGTTAAAACAGTTGTCTAATCAAAAGGGTGTTGTGTCTTATCAGTGCCAGGTTTATGGTGTCCATTAGCTAGGGTTTCAAGATGTGAGCCCAATCCCTCTGAGAATGTTCAGGAGCAGAATGTGTTGTCCTTGCCCCAGCCATTAGATTTATTTGCTGATGACTTGATATCCTTTTGCATTTATGAAGTTAATCCAATTACAACATCCGCAAGAATGCTCTTATGAGATAATAATCCTTGAGCCAATCCATAAATCTCAGAGAAACATATTTCTGAGAGTGTCAGTACCCAAAAGAGGGCAGCCATACAGTCCTCCTGTTACCATAGTGCTAAATGGAATACATTTGCAGTTTATTACACTGAATTTATGCATGCTGATATATCAAATGCTGGCTAATCTGTCCTGAATGTTGATGGTAAAAATAAATGTACTTTTAATATTGCATAGATCAATTCTGGCAATAAGGTATTCAATTTAATTTTTATTTTATTTTTTTGGGAGTTTGAATACAGTATTAGAATTTGCATGTTAGAATATTGTTTAAAAACAGAATTTCCTTTTTTTTTTCTTCACAGTATGTTCCTAAAGCTGGCCAAAGACAGAGCGATTTTCTTAAATAAAATTGCTTGACTCCTCCATCAATACAGTCAGTGTTGATGGGGAAATCCCTCCCACTGAGATTGTGTCCCTGCCAAGAGAACACAGTGATTACTGCTAGCAGCTTTAATAGCCGCTTGCAGTAATTGCATGTAAAATCCGACAGACTGGTTGTACCCAAGTTGATCAATCACCAACATTCAGCCTGCCCTCTAGTGGTTCGAATCTCGGATAGTCCCTGTTGAACTGGCTGAGATTCGAACTATCAATGGCCAGCTTTCCACTTGTAGTATGTTATCTGTTAATTGCCCTCCCAGAGTTTATGCCCTCTTCACATAGGTGTGTTGCGGGAGCACGCAGTAAAACACACTGTTATAGTGGTGGGAAACAAACCCACCCACTGCATGCTTTGCACTACGCTTAAAAAAAAATATAATAAATAATGCATAATAATAATAGTGCATTGCCAGCCCATTTACAAAGACTGGGCTGCTTTTAATAGTAACTACTTTTGTTGAGAAAATTTTATTCCCCTCTAAGTGATCTATGTATATCCTTCCTGTTTATGCCCTGAAGAAAACTTTTTATTTGATTATGTTAATGTGCATAGTGACTTCGAATGGAGGTAGTTTTTTCATTATTCAGATGATAAACTTTGTTTTCTAATGAGGAAAGTTGCAGTGTTGGAATCCCTTTTAGAAGTGATAAACCTTTTGGGAGTATCTCACCAAAAAAAATAGGTTTTTGTTGTACAGGTTTTAGTCATCCTCTGCCTTTGGGCAGATGCCTAGAACTTGTACCTTAATAACTTGATCCCCTGCAGGTTTTGTAAATTTGCCCATTTATAAAGAAATTAAGGGTCTATAATTTTTATCATAGGTGTGTTTAAAATGATAGAGACAGAATATCAACCAAAAAAAATCAGAAAAAACACCTGATACAATAGCTATAAAGTGAGTTGCAGTTCAGTGAGTAAAATAAGTATTTGATCCCCTCCCAACCAACAATAATTCTGGCTACAGTATGTGCTCATGTGGTACAAAGATTAGTCCTGTCAATTTAAGAATGTGCTCTGTACAACAACTTGTTATGTGTATAAAAAAACACCTGTCCACAGAATCTTTTTTTCACCCACTCAAACCTCACCATCATGGTCAAGACCAAAAGCTTGTCAAAGGGCATCAGGAACAAGATTGTAGACCTGCACAAGGCTGGATTGGGCTACAAGACCGGAATAGACTACAAGACCATCAGCAAGAAGCTTGGTGAAAAGGAGACAACTGTTGGAACGATTATTCACAAATGGAAGAAATACAAAATAACCATCAATTGCCCTCAGTCTGGAGCTCCATGCAAGTTTTCGCCTCATGGGTTAAGAATGATCATGAGAAAAGTATGGGATCTGCCCAGAACTAAACGGGGGGAAACTTGTGAATGATCTCAAGGCAGTTGGGACTATAGTTACCAAACAAACCTTTGGTAACACAATACGTTGCCATGGATTGAAATTCTGCAGTTCCCGTAAGGTCCCCCTCCTCAAGAAAGGCACATATACAGGCACGTCCGAAGTTTGCCAATGAACATCTAAATGATTCAGAGAAGAATTGGGAGAAAGTGCTCTGGTCAGATGAGACCAAAATTGAGCTTTTTGGAATTAACTCAACTCGTCATGCTTTGAGGAAGAAAAATGTAGACTATGACCCTAAGAACACCATTCCTGCAGTCAAGCACAGAGGTGGAAACCTAATGCTTTGGGGCTGTTTCTCTGCTAAAGATACAGACCGACTTTGCCGCATTGATGGGCCAATGGATGGGGCCATGTATTGTAAAGTCTTGGATGGGTCTTCCAGCATGACCATGACCCAAAACATACCGCCAAGGCAGCAAAGGAGTGTCTCAAGAAGAAGCACATTAAAGTCATAGAGTGGTCTAGCCAGTCTCCAGACCTTAATCCTGTAGAACATTTATGGAGGGAGCTGAAACTTCGAGTAGCCAAGCGACAGCCAGGAAACCTTAAGGGTTTAGAGAAGATCCCTAAATAAGCGTGGACCAAAATCCCTCCTGAGATGTGGGCAAACCTGGTAACCAACTACAAGAAACGTCTTACCTCTGTGCTTGCCAACGAGGGTTTCTCCACCAAGTACTAAGTCATGTTTTGCCTGTTGATCAAATACTTATTTTACTCACTGAACTGCAACTCATTTTATAACATTTGTATCATGTGTTTTCTTTTGGATTTCTGTTTTGATATTCTCTCTATCATTTAAATTACACCTATGATAAAAATTATAGACCCTTCATTTCTTTCAAAGTGGACAAACTTACAAAATCCTCAGGGGTTCAAATACCGGTAATATTTTTCCCCACTATATGTATGAATGTGAGATAAAGACCTTAGATTTACCGCTCTTGCTCTTTGAGGGCAGGGACTGGTGGTAATGTACAGTATATCTGTAAAGCGTTGCATAAATTGACGGTGCTATATAAGTTCCTGTAATAATAGTGCAGTTCAGTGAGCCAATCCCACAAGCAGGAAATTACATTTCTGGGGAAGTTTTGTATGCCAACGGTGTACAGAATCCCTCCGGTTTTCCATATTATCTTGAATTTTACAGAAAATTACAGTAGCTGTAGATTGAAAGAGAAATGTAATTTTTAATAACATTAAATTATAATTAGGCTTGTGTAGCCATTGTATGTTCTATATTTCTTTTATTTGCTATATTTTTTTTCTCACAGAAGTGGAGTTGCCCTTTAACGCTGTACATCCCCACTTGACTGCTGCAATAGAACCTAATACAACATAAGCATCTGCTTCTGGCTTCATTCTTAAAATGCACAAGTTCATTAAAGTGGTTGTAAACTCTAAAAAACAACCTGCAAGACAAAGGCATAATGAGCTATTATGCATCGCATACTAGCTCATTATGAAATACTTACCTTAGATTGAAGCTGTTGCAGAGGTCCCCATACACTGCTGTGACCGGCGACATGTCTCCCGGAGTTATTTCTGGGTTCGCGTGATTGGCCAATGCCGCAATTACATCACTCCCGCGCATGTGCACGGGAGCCACTGGTCACGGCACAGCTCCTGAAGAAACTACATGTGCGAGCCGTTTCTTCAGTGCGCGTGTGCCGATGATGTCGGCACATGCTGATGCAGTGAATATCTCCTAAACGGTGCAAGTTTAGGAGATATTCACGGTACCTACAGGTAAGCCTTCTTATAGTCTTACCTGTAGGTTAAAGTGGTGTAACAGGGTTTACAACCACTTTAATGCTGGTACCATTCAATACAACCTTCAGCCGCAGCCTGCCCCATAGACTGACAGGCTGCTTTCAGCAGGGCTCGATGCTGCACCTCCATCTCCTACAGCCAATATGTCTGTAGCATGTGCACATATAATTAAAAACTCAGTTGTTTCATTTTGGCACAAAGCTTAAAGTGCAAGATTTAGTGCTGCTATTTTGGTACACCATTAAGTCCAAAACAATTATTGCATGACATTTTCATTGTGATGCTGTTTGCTGCTAATTTTTCTGTTCTGTTTATCACTGCGAGATCATACATGTTGCTGGAGGCGAGTGTTAAGTGTTAGTTGGGTTGAACTGGAATTAAGTTGGGATTAGGTTTATGTTAGGGTTGTTGCTGAAAATATGTATAGGCAAATTTCTGGTGTCAAATTTTCAATTTTTTTTTCAATTAGTGTATTTACATTAAATAGGTCACATTAATTTAGAAAAATGTTCCACTTCATTTAATTGTAGCTGTATGCGCAATGCACCAATCGTAAGCACACCGTTTGAGGGAACATAGCTTGTTTTGGTTTTTTTTGTTTTTTTAGAAAACCTCACTGAAGGTGGGTGTCGATTGTGTGAAGGTGTGTGTAGAGGCATTTTAAAGTGAATATTTGCTGAACAAAACATTAGGGTGGCCTTTGCTGACCTCATTTTGAAAATGCTATTTAACTGGCTACTATGCCATCCAATTGACCTTCGTGCTTGAGTCACTGATCTGGAACAGATCAGTAAAGTCATACCTCTTGATCTACCTGCTTGTTCAGGCCTGTGATTAATGAGAAAGAATCTGTATAAAGAATATGCTTAACCACTTCCCGCCTGGCCTATAGCAAAATGACGGCTGGGCGGTGGATTAGTTATCCTGACTGGACGTCATATGACGTCTTTCAGGATAACTGCCGGCGCGCCCGTGGGGTCGCTCAGTGCGCCGATCGGTGGTGTGGCATGTCAGTCTGACACGTTGCTACACCGATCTCGGTGAAGAGCCTCTGACGGAGGTTCTTTACCACATGATCAGCCGTGTCCAATCACAGCTGATCACAATGTAAACAGGAAGAGCTGTTTATAGGCTTTTCCTAACTCGTGTCTGACAGACGCAAGTAGAGGAGAGCCGATCGGTGGCGCTCCTGACAGGGGGGTCTGCGCTGATTGTTTATCAGTGCAGCCCCCCTTGCAGATGCCCACACTGGACCACCAGGGATGGTCAGCACACATGGATGACCAGGTATGCCCCCCCATGGCCACCAGGCATGCCACACAGTGCCCTAAAATATGCCAATCAGTGCCCAGAAATAGTGCCAGTCAGTGCCAACTACAGATGCCTGCCAGATGTCTCCTCATCAGCGATGCCCATCAGTGCCACCTACAAGTACCCATCCGTGCCACCTATGAGTGCCCATCAGTGCTGCATACCAGTGCCACCTCATCAGTGCCCGTCAGTGAAGGAGAAAACATACTTTTACAAAATTTTATAACAAAGAAAAAAAAAATATTTTCTAAATTTTCGGTCTTTGTTTTTGTTGCACAAAAAATAAAAACCCCAGCAGTGATCAAATACCACCAAAAAAAAGCTCTATTTGTGGACACAAAATGATAAAAAAATTGTCATTCAAAATGCGACAGCGCTGAAAGTTAAAAATTGGTCTGGGCAGGAAGGGGCGAAAGTGCCTGGTATTGAAGTGGTTAAGTAATAATGAAGCCAGGCGGTCAGCATGAATTTGCAGAATGAGACATCAGTAATGGCAACCTACCATAATTTTATCATTAATAGTTCTTACTTAATGAGCATATTTTGAATGCTGGGAGCCCCTGTGTGAATTCTTGTGTGGAGGAAAAGAAGAAAGGGATCTGAATATACTGTTGGGTTCATATATATTTGGACACAGGCACAATTTTCATACTTTTGGCTCTCTATGCCACCAAACTAAAATTAAAACGAAACAATCCAAATGAATTTGAAGTGCAGACTTTCAGCTTTAATTCAAGTGGTTTAACATAAATATCAAGTACAAATTTTAGGAACTGCAACCATTTTTATACACAGTCCCCCCATTTTCAGGGGCTCAAATGTAATTGAACAAATGATATGAATAAAATGTTAATTTTTAATATATTTTGTTGAGAATCCTTTACTGGCAATGACTCCCTGAAATCTGGAACCCATGGACATTACCAAAGACTGGGTTTCCTCCTTTCTGATGCTTTGCCAGGCTCTAACTGCAGCTGTCTTCAGTTGTTTGTGCGTCTTTCTGTCTTTAGTTTTGCCTTCAGCAAGTGAAATGCATGCTCAATTGGGTTGAGCTCAGGCGATTGACTTGGCCATTGCAGAATATTCCACTTCTTTTCCTTCAAAAGCTCCTGGGTTGTTTTTGCAGTGTGTTTTGGATCATTTTCCATCTGTGAAGTGCTGTCGAATCGACTGCTGCATTTGGCTGAATCTGGGCTGACAGTATATCTCTAAACACTGCAGAATTCATCTGACTGCTTCTGTCTTCTGTCCCATCATCAATAAACACCAATGACCCAGTGCCACTGGAAGCCATGCATGCCTATACCATCACACTGCCTCCACCATGTTTTACAGATGACGTTGTGTGCTTCATGAGCTCTTCCAAGCCTTCTCCACATTTTTTTTTCATTCTGGTACAGATTAATCTTAGTTTCATTCGTCCAAAGAATACTTTTCGAGAACTGGTCTGGCTTTTTTAGATTTTTTTTTTTTTTGCAAAGGCTAATCTTTCTTTTCTATTCTTAAGGCTTATGAATGGTTTGCACCTTGTGGTGAACCCTCTATATTTGCTCTAATGAAGTCTTCTCTTGATTGTAGGCTTTGACTAATGATACGCCTACCTCCTGGAGAGTGTCCTTTACCTATCTGGATGTTGTGATTGGGTTTCTCTTTACCATAAAGAGGATCCTGTGATCACCCACCACTGTTGTCTTCAGTGGATGCCCAGGCCTTTTTATGTTGCTGAGCTCACCAGTGAGTTCTTCTTTCCTCAGAATGTACCAAACTGTTGATTTGGCCACTCCTAATGTTGCCGCTATCTCTCTGATGGATTTTTTGTTTTTGAAGCCTTACAATGGCCTGTTTCACTTGCATGGACAGCTCCTTTGCATGCATGATGTAGGTTCACAGCAGTAGATTCCAAATGCAAATGCCACACAGAATAAACTCCAGACCTTTTACCTGCTTAATTGGTGAAGAAATAACAACGAAGTAGCCCACACCTGGCCATAAAACAGCTTTTGATTCAATTGTCCAATTACTTTTGGTCCCTTGAAAAAGAGGGGATGGCTATTCTTAAGAGCTGTAATTTCTAAACCCTTTCTCCAATTTGGATGTACATACCCTCAAATTAAACATGAGAGTGTGCACTTTCAGCCCATATCCATTATATCACTATAGCTTGAATATGTTTTGGTAAATATCTAAAAAAACTAAAATTATGCCTGTGTCCAAATACATATGAACTTAACTGTATGTATTACTTTTTTTGTGGCCTGGATTGCAGAGATAATCGCAGCCAACCCCCATGTCCTAACAATAACAGGCAGTTAAACAATCTTCTCATCCTAATAACAGTGTATGGCCATCGTAATGTACAAACCGCACGCTAATAATTTCTGCGGCAACATAAATCATCTCTGTCCCGTGGATTGAGGTGGCTATATTAAGATTATTTTCCTAAGCTGTTTATATTACAGGAACACCCACAAGTGAGTCATTCTCTGCAGAAGGGAGTTAGTCTTAATTAAATTCTTCTAGACATCCGTTTACAAAATTTAGATTTCAGATAAGCTTTAACACTGTGTCACTATTTGCTTATGTAAACCTTTAGTAGGTGTTACACAAGTGATACATACATTTGGTTCTTGAAGTCTAATAGGAATGCAAATGTAGCCCACCCCAGGTAGGAACCGCTGGTAAATAGGGATCGCTCACTATGCACAGCCAGGCACACTCGGGTCAGGAAAACAGTCCAGTAACTTTGTTTTGGGGGGGGTATTGAACATGGATGGGGCTGGGATTATTATTGGATGCCCACTTGACTGGAACAAAAGTCTCTTTGGGGACACTTCAACTATACAGTGGGGACGTAAAAGTATTCAGACCCCCTTAAATTTTTCACTCTTTGTTACATTGCAGCCATTTGCTAAAATCATTCAAGTTAATTTTTTTTCCTCATTAATGTACACACAGCACCCCATATTGACAGAAAAACACAGAATTGTTGAAATTTTTGCAGATTTATTAAAAAAAGAAAAACTGAAATATCACATGGCCCTAAGTATTCTGACCCATTTGCTGTGACACCCATATATTTAACTCGGGTGCTGTCCATTTCTTCTGATCATCCTTGAGATTTATTTATTTATTTCAGGTACTTGTATAGCGCCATTAATTTATGCAGCGCTTTACATATACATTGTACATTCACATCAGTCCCTACCCTCAAGGAGCTTACAATCTAAGGTCCCTAACTCACATTCACACATACTAGGGACAATTTAGACAGGATCCAATTCTCCTACCAGCATGTCTTTGGAGTGTGGGAGGAAACCCACGCAGGCACAGGGAGAACATGCAAACTCCAGGCAGGTAGTGTCGTGGTTGGGATTCAAACCAGCAAACCCTTCTTACTGCTAGGGGAAATATCACATGGTCCTAAGTATTCAGACCCTTTGCTGTGACACTCATATTTAACTGTGGCGCTGTCCATTTCTTCTGATCATCCTTGAGATGGTTCTACACCTTCATTTGAGTCCAGCTGTGTTTGATTATACTTGATTAGGAAAGCCACAAACCTGTCTATATAAGACCTTACAGCTCCCAGTGCATGTCAGAGCAAATGAGAATCATGAGGACAAAGGAACTGCCTGAAGAGACAGAATTGTGGCAAGGCACAGATCTGGCCAAGGTTACAAAAAAAATTTCTGCTGCACTTAAGGTTCCTAAGAGCACAGTGGCCTCCATAATCCTTAAATGGAAGACGTTTGGGACAACCAGAACCCTTCCTAGAGCTGGCCGTCCGGCAAAAACTGAGCTATCAGGGGAGAAGAGCCTTGGTGAGAGAGGTAAAGAAGAACCCAAAGATCACTGTGGCTGAGCTCCAGAGATGCAGTCGGGAGATGGGAGAAAGTTGTAGAAAGTCAACCATCACTGCAGCCCTCCATCAGTCGGGGCTTTATGGCAGAGTGGCCCGACAGAAGCCCCTCCTCAGTGCAAGAAACATGAAAGCCTGCATGGAGTTTGCTAAAAAAAACACCTGAAGGACTCCAAGATGGTGAGAAATAAGATTCTCTGGTCTGATGAGACCAAGATATAACTTTTTAGCCTTAATTCTAAGTGGTATGTGTGGAGAAAACCAGGCACTGCTCATCACCTGTCCAATACAGTCCCAACAGTGAAGCATGGTGGTGGCAGCATTATGCTGTGGGGGTGTTTTTCAGCTGTAGGGACAGGACGACTGGTGGCAATCGAGGGAGATGAATGCAGCCAAGTACAGGGATATCCTGGACGAAAACCTTCTCCAGAGTGCTCAGGACCTCAGACTGGGCCGAAGGTTTACCTTCCAACAAGACAATGACCCTAAGCACACAGCTAAAATAACGAAGGAGTGGCTTCACAACGACTTGAATGGCCCAGCCAGAGCCCTGACTTAAACCCAATTGAGTATCTCTGGAGAGACCTAAAAATGGCTGTCCATCAACATTTACCATCCAACCTGACAGAACTGGAGAGGATCTGCAAGGAGGAATGGCAGAGGATCCCCAAATCCAGGTGTGAAAAACTTGTTGCATCTTTCCCAAAAAGACTCATGGCTGTATTAGATCAAAAGGGTGCTTGTACTAAATACTGAGCAAAGGGTCTGAATACTTAGGACCATGTGATATTTCAGTTTTAGTACATCAGTACATCAATATAGATGGTATTTTCAGCAATCATCCTAAGAAAAATGTTCTGTAGCTATAAATATATATTTTTTACATTTCATGACGCATCTGGACCTAAAAGAAAAGGGTATTGCATTTTTAAGTGGGCTTTTTGCGTTTAACTCAGTGCCAAGTTTCTACCATACTTTTATGTTTTCTATTTATAAAAAATGCACTTTTTATTACTATATTAAATATAGCATTTTGTAGACTGGTCACTAGAGGGAGCCCTCAGCGACTCAGTGCAGCTATTTTTGTCTCTCAAAGGAAACTTGTGCTGAAAAAAACATGCACAGTCTTTGCTGACCTCTTCCTTAAATTGCTAGATACCTGGCTGTCATGATGATCCAATGGCTTTAGTAGCTTCTGACTGAAATTTGCACATCATACAAATTTTCTTCATTCTAACTTCATGTGTTGCATGTGCCAGTGACTTGAAAAGGGTCGAAGTTAGTGATATTAAATTCATTTTTTGTTGCTAAATGACATTCTATTTATGAAACTTGCATGCACTTATTTTGTTTTTTTTTCTCCTCTCCCGTTATGTTGATGCCCCCTGTCCTGCAGCAGTCTCCTGTAAGAGCACGCTTCTGTTTGTAATTTCAATGTTACGTTTAGCCGGTCACAGAGCTCCCGAGCTGTCAATCATTGCTGAGAAGGGGTGTGACTTGGCTCTGTGCCCCTCTTGCACTGCCCGTGTGTGCACGCTGTGATTGGTTGCATGTAAGAAGTTCCAAACAGGAGCATGGTCATAGAGTAAACTCCTGTAGGACTCCATAGGTCCAGGCAGGCACAGGGGGCACCAATATAATGGAAATCTGGCAGCACGGCCATAAGTGAGTTTAACCACATGCCGACCGGGCCATAGCCGAAAGACGGCTATGGCCCGGTCGGCTTATTCTGGGAGGGTGTCCACGGACGTCCTCACAAATTCGTGCTCCCCCTGGGGCACGCACCCGGGTATGTCCGTGACATGGAACAGGGTAAAGGGCCAATGACAGCGGCCCTTTACCACGTGACTGCTCCGTCCAATGATGGAGTGATCACTTGTCAACAAACCTGAGCTTGCCTGGTGCAGCTCCTCCCCTCTCCTCGCACACTGTATCGATTGGTGCAGCAGCGCTGTGGGCTGTCTCTGGGGTGCCCACAGTGCTGATATGTACCCATCCATGCTACATCCATTCATTGATCCCTGGCTCATCCATGCCTCATATGTGCTCATACATGCCTCATATGTGCCCATCCATGCTCCATATGTGCTCATTCATGCCTCATATGTGCCCATCCATGCTCCATCCATCCCTGGCTCATCCATCCCTGGCTCATCCGTGCTCCATCCATCCCTGGCTCATCCATGCTCATCCATCCCTGCCTCATCCATGCTCCATCCATGCTCATCCATCCCTGGCTCATCCATGCTCCATCCATCCCTGACTCATGCATTCTCCATCCATCCCTGGCTCATCCATGCTGAATCCATCCCTGGCTCATCCATGCTCCATCCATCCCTGGCTCATCCGTGCTCCATCCATCCCTGGCTCATCCGTGCTCCATCTATTCATGCTCATACATGATCCATCCATCCCTGGCTCATCTGTTCTTCATTCATCTGTGCTCATCCATGCTCAATCCGTGCTCCATCCGTGCTTATCCATGCTCCATCCATCCTTTGGCTCATCCATTCTCCATTCGTCCCCGGCTCACCTTTGCTCCATCCATCCGTGCTCATCCATGCTCAATCCATCCTTATCCATGCTCCATCTATCCCTGGCTCATCCATGCTTATCCATGCTCCATCAGTGCTCATCCTTGCCACATCCATGCAACATCAGTGCTCATTCATGCCCATCCATGGCTCATTCATCCTCATCCATGCCACATCAGTGCTCATCCATGCTGCATCCTTGCCACTACAGTGCCCATCAGTGTCTCACAAAAGTGTAATAGGTAGTCAAATTAGATTTGAAATGTATGTCCCTGATGGTGCTCCCTGCATGTTGGGCCTCTGTATGTGGCCAGGCTGTGAAAGAGTCTCCCACATGTGGTATTACCTTTCTCAGGAGGAGTAGCAGAATGTATTTTGGGGTGTCATTTTTGCTATGTACATGTTATGTGTTAGAAATATCTTATAAATTGACAACTTTCTGTGAAAAAAAAAAGCGTTTTCATTTTCTTTACAAGTTTTTCAAAAACTTGTGGGAAAAAAATGACATGTTCAAAAGACTCATTATGCCTTATAGAATATACGTTGGGGTGTTTGGTTTCCAAAATGGGGTCATTTTGTGGATATTTCCATTGTCCTGGTGCTCCAGGGCCTTCAAAATTGTAAGAGGTAGTCAAAAATGAAATGTGCAATTTATGTCCCTAGAACGCCTGACGGTGCTCCCTGCATGTTGGGCCTCTGTATGTGGCCAGGCTGTGTAAAAGTCTCAGACGTGTGGTATTGCCATACTCGGGAGGAGTAGTAGAATGTGTTTTGGGGGTGTAATTTGAGGTATGCATATGCTGTGTGAGAGAAATAACTTGTTAATATGACAATTCTGTGAAATAAAAAGGAAAAAAAAAATAATTTTGCAAAGAATTGTGGGAAAAAATTACAACTTCAAAAAACTCAAAATGCCTCTTACTAAATACCTTGGATTGTCTACTTTCCAAAAAGGGGTATTTGTACTTTCCTGGCTTGTTAGGCCCCTTTCACACTGGGGCGGGGGCAGCGGTAAAGCGCCGCCATTATTAGCGGCGCTTTACTGGCGGTGTAAAACCATCCCGCTAGCGGCCGAGAAAGGGTTAAAAACCTATAGCCGCGCTGTCCCATTGATTTCAATGGGCAGGAGCGGTGTATACACCGCTCCTTCCCCGCTCCGAAGATGCTGCTAGCAGGACTTTTTTTCCCGTCCTGCTAGCGTATCGCTCCAGTGTGAAATTTTCTAACTTTTTTCATTTATAGCGCAAAAAATAAACCCAGTGGTGATCAAATACCACCAAAAGAAAGCTCTATTTGTGTGAAAAAAAGGACAAACAATTCATATGGGTAGCATGTTGCCTGACTGAGTAATTGTCATTCAAAATGTGAGAGCACTGAAAGCTGAAAATTGGTCTGGTTAGGAAGGGGGTTTAAGTGCCCAGTGGTTAAGAAGGAAACTCAGAGGAGAAAAATTTCTATGGTCACAGCTTAAACTTTTTAGTTATTTTGACAAACCAATATAACTTGTGCCTGTCTGCTGGCCATCTTTTTTCCACAGCATCTTGGATTCCCTGCATGCTTTGCAGCTTCTTCTTCTCTGCTGTTTACTTTCATGGATAAGTAAACCTTTTGTAACCTGTTACATGTTACACCTTTATTCATGGTGTAACATCTTACAGATCCCCAAGCCTCCGCTCAGTGTTCTGTGAATGTGAAAACTACAAGTTCCGACAGCCTTTGCGGCTGTCGGCTTGTAGTTCTCCATGAACTACCAGGGTCCTGTTGAGTGCCCTGGTAGTCCATGATTCTTCCTGTTAGAGTGTAACTGCCTGCCTGTGTTGGAGTTATAGGCAGACAGATACACAATCTGCTGATTGTGGGTGCAATGCTTTACAGGCTCCTAACAAAAAAAAATGCCTATTTTTTTTACTTGCAAAAAAATGTGCAATTATTATTTTTATTTTTTTGTAAAGATGAACTTATCCTTTAAAATTCTAAGGACTACATATCCCATAGTACCTTGCCTACAGGAAGTGATTGCTGTACTGACTTGCCTCCTGGATCTCCTCCTCTCGACACCTCTGTAGTTCGGAAGGCAGGCTCTGGGAATACTGTGATACAGCAGTGCCTATCAACAGAACATAGTGAATACATGTCACCGAGTTCAAGGAAGTAAATGTGTGTGAATCGTCACAAAGCAAGTTTTTAGATTAATAGGAAAGGGCTAGAAATAATTGACACATAATGTGGAAATTACTATACGATTTTTACAATTTGATTTGATTGTACAAAAAAATTACCTTTTAATAACTGTTGGGAAAAAATATCAGCCACAAATAAAATGCATTGTGACAAATTTCAATTGTCACAAGGAGCAAAATAGCGCAAGGATGCACTGTTTTACCTTTTTTTCCCGCAAAGTTAAAGCAGACCTAGAATTATATACAGTATATTACATTAAAGAAGTCCCATCAGAAGTTGATACGGCTTATTACACATAGCACTTGTCCCTGTTAAAATCGGTGCTGTCGTTCCTAAGCAGCATAGTTTGATACCTAGCCCCTATCACTGTTTTCGCGCTCTGACAGCACTGGGCAAAGGGGGCAGGCTTCTAATTTACTGCACAGGGGGGGGGTTCAGACACAGAGCCAACACAGCCAGAACATCTGCAGCCATCCTTTCCATGTATCCCTGTGCCTCTAATCTATTTGTACAAATAAGACTCTACCCATAATCCTTTTGACTCAGCCCATGACCTCCCACATCCTCTTCTTCTTCAGCTGTGCTGCCTCTGCTACTCTTGAGACTGAGCCCAAGGCCTCCCACAGCCGCTAACTGGTTTTGAGGAAATCACTACAGCAGTAGCTGGTGGCTTGTGTTGTGTGAATGACAGCAACTGGGGAGCATCAGCGGAGAGATTAGTAGCTGCCAGCGTATTACTGTTGTCAACTTTTGTGAATGGCCAGTGTTGGTCCCAGCCACTGTTATTGATACAACACGATCCACCAGCTTGCACCACTACAGTAATAATCTCACCTGAACTAGCTGACGGCTGTGGGAGATTGGGAATTTTGTTTTAACATTAACAGGCATGGCTGCAGAATTGAGAGGGGGCTGTGGGGCATGCAAGCTAAACCTTTTATTTGTACAATAGGAGCAGAGGAGGCACCGGGATGCATAGCAGAGGAGGCTGTGGGGGGTGCAAGCTCAACTTTTCTTTTTTGTACAAATGGAGTGTAGGAGGAACCGGGATGCATAGTGAAGGGTGTTCCAAAATTTGGAGGGGTTGTGCTTTGCTGCTCCCTATCTCTTGCATAGGAACACCTACTTGGGCTTCTGCCTTGGGTGAAGCTGCGGTTAGCACTGACAGTAAAAACAGCATTTGACTTCTCTACCATAGCACCAATATTAACGGGGAGAAGTTCTACATGCTCAGGGTTCCCTGGGGGATTTAACATTCAACTTCTGGTAAGAGTTCCTCTTTTAGTGCAGCATGCAAAGCATTAGTGTAGGGATACAGATCTCCTACTAATCAAAACAGTCTGTCCCATGTGAAAGGAGCCTTAATGACATTGGCTGTATGTTTGGGGTGGTTGTCCTACTGCAGAATATATTTAGGGCCAATTGCATGCCTCCCAGATGCTATGGCATGATGGATAGGTACAGTTGTGCTCAAAAGTTTATATACCCTGGCAGAATGTATGAGTTCTTGGCCATTTTTCAGAGAATATGAATAACACAAAAACCTCTTTCACTCATGGTTAGTGTTTGGCTGAAGCCATTTATTATCAATCACCTGTGTTTACTCTTTTTAAATCATAAAAACAGAAACTACCCTGATCAAAAGTTTACATACCCTAGTGATTTTGGCCTGATAACATGCACACAAGTTAACACAAAGGGGTTTGAATGGCTATTAAAGGTAACCATCCTCACCTGTGATCTGTTTGCTTGTAATTAGTGTGTGTATAAAAGGTCAATGAGTTTCTGGACTCCTGACAGACCCTTGCATCTTTCATCCAGTGCTACACTGACGTTTCTGGATTCTGAGTTATGGGAAAAGCAGAATTGTCAAAGGATCTGCAGGAAAGAGTAGTTGAACTGTACAAAACAGGAAAGTGATATAAAGTGCTATAAAAAGAAAGGAATTGAGAATGCCAATCAGCAGTGTTCAAACTCTACTCAAGAAGTGGAAAATTAGAGGTTCTGTTGAAACCAAACCAGTTAGGGAGACCAACTAAAATTTCAGCCACAACTGCCAGGAAAATTGTTTGGGATGCAAAGAAAAACCCAGAAATAACTTCAGGTGAAATACAGGACTCTCTGAAAATATGTGGTGTGGCTGTTTCAAGATGCACAATAAGGATGCACTTGAAGAAAGATGGGCTGCATGGTCGAGTCGCCAGAAGAAAGCCATTACTACGCAAATGCCACAAAGTACCCCACTTACAATATGCCAAATAGCACAGAGACAAGCCTCAAACCTTCTGGCACAAATGTCATGCGGAGTGATGAGACCTAAATTGAGCTTTTTGGCCACAACCATTAACGCTACATTTGGAGAGGAGTCAACAAGGCCTATGATGAAAGGTACACCATTCCTACTGTGAAACACAGAGGTGGATCGCTGATGTTTTGGGGATGTGTGAACTACAAAGGCACAGGAAATTTGGTCAAAATTGATGGCAAGATGAATGCAGTATGTTATCAAAAATTACTGGAGGAACATTTGCATTCATCAGCCAGGAAGCTGCGCATGGGACATACTTGGACATTCCAACATGACAATGATCCAAAACACAAGGCCAAGTCGACCTGTCATTGGCTACAGCAGAAAAAAGTGAAGGTTCTGGAGTGGCCATCTGTCTCCTAACGTCAATATCATTGAGCCACTCTGGGTAGATCTCAAACGTGCACTTCATGCAAGACAGCTCAGGAATTTACAGGAACTGGAGGCTTTTTGCCAAGAGGAATGGGCAGCTTTATCATCTGAGAAGATAAGAGCCTCATCCGCAAATACCACAAAAGACTTCAAGCCGTCATTGATGTTTAAGGGGGCAATACATGATATTAAGAACTGGGGTATGTAAACTTTTTATCAGGGTCATTGGGTAGTTTCTGTTGTGATTATGATTTAAAAAGAGTAAACACAGTTGACTGATAATAAATGGTCTCCGCCAAACACTAACCATGAGTGAAAGAAAAGTTTGTGTTATTTGTATTCTCTGAAAAATGGCCAAGAAATCATAAATTCTGCCAGGGTATATAAACTTATGAGCACAACTGTATCTGCTTGTATTTCTCAGCATTGATCCTGACCAAATCTCCAATTCCATTTACAGAAATGCTGCCCCAAATGCAGCCCCTTCAGTGAACAAACTGCCTTCTGCTACAGCCAAGAATTACAAATTTTGACTTTTCAGTCCAGAGCACCTGCTGCCATTTTTCTGCACCCTAGTTCCTATGTTTTCATCATGCGTAGTCGAGTTGTTTAGCTTTGTGGCTTTTTGGCCACAATTCTTCCATGAACTCCACTTCTGGCCAGACTTCTCCGGACAGTAGATGGGTGTACCTGGGACCCACTGGTTTCAATCAGTTTTGTGCTTATGGCACTGTGAGACATCTTCTGATGTTGATGGGAAATAGGCATGATGTGTTTTTCATCATTAACTGCATTAAGTTTCCTTTGCCGACCACTGCGTCTGTGGTTCTCGACATTAACCATTTTCTTTTGTGCTTCTTCAAAAGAGCTTGAACAGCACATCTTGAAACCCCAGTCTACATTTAAATCTTTACCTGAGAGAGACCTTTCTCATGCAGTATAACTGTCTTGTGTCTTGTTGCTTTGCTCAGTCTTGCCATAGTGTATTACCTGTGTCATGAAACTGTCTTCCACAACCTCACTATAGTAGTAGATTTTGGCTGTGCCTTGCCCAGTTTTACGTCTCCTACATAGCTGTTTCAGTTAATGACTGTGTTTTCAACTTATATATGAAATTGATGATCATCAGCACCTGCTTGGTATAATTGGTTAATCCTGCACCTAATCAAATGTATTAAATTCTGATTTAAAAATAATAAACCATCCACAAGTGTTGTGATATTATGTTATAAACTCCTGGTGTCAGTCTCCACCATCCAGCACCTTGTAGTGATCTTGAAAATCAGTACCTCCACCAACAGCTGAAAAACTTTCTTACCAGCTCCTGTGAACCTCTCATTACAAGGCCTTTCTCCAGATCCAGTTATTCTCCTACACAGGATCACCCCTTGTTACATGTGAGGATTTCTTCAAAAACAAAATGCTCCACATTGTGTAAAATCCTTTTAAAATGTATTAGAATATAAAATATTGCACTTACAGCATCAGCTGATTACATGTGCCTTAGGTTTAATGTGTCGGCCGGCACATGAAATCAGCTGATGCTGTAAGTGCAAAATTTTATATTCTAATACTTTTTAAAAGGATTTTACACAATGTGGAGCATTCTGTTTTTTTTTGAAGAAATCCTCACATGTAACACGGTGCCAAGGGGTGATCCTGTGTAGGAGAATAACCGGATCTGGAGAAAGGCCTTGGCTGGGCTAAAGCCACAAGTTCAAACGACCCCCTGTAATGAGGGGTCCACAGGAGCTGGCAAGTGAGTTTTTCAGCTGTTTGTGGAGGCACTGATGTTTTTAAGATCACTACAAGGTGGTGGATGGGGGAGATCGACACCAGGAGTTTAGAACATAATATCACAACACTTGTGGATGGTTTATTATTTTTTTTATGACTGTGTATATGTTTTACAGGAGGTTTGCTGTTTAAACTTTTTATTTATAGGGTCATTTTATTAGCAGTTTTTTTTTCTTTAGTAATCATACACCTGACTCTTATCCTACAAAATTCGATGTGCAAGTGTAAGAATTGATGGTTTGAAGCCAAAGGGCAGTCACACCATATATTGATTTAATTTATATTTGTCACCTTGCATTTTGTAAAATGATAAAAATAAACAATTTAAAATATATATTTTTGAAAGCATTCTTACTTTACAGCATTTCTTCACACCTGCATAAAACTTTTGCACGGTATTGCATGTTGTGACACTTTAGGAATTTATACAAGCTGACTTGTAAAATTAATGTTCTTGGAAGTTGTTGGCATAGTTTATAAATGTACCGTCCTATTTTCCTCAAGAACACCTTTCTAAGCATGGAGAATGCTGCAAAACCTGAAAAGTAGCTTTAATGCATAATTTTGCCTGCTGTTGTCTGTGCAAACACTAACATAGAATATGTTATAATAATAATAAATGCACATTTTTTGCAGGTAAAAAAAAATGGGAGCCTATAATAGATTGTACCCATGATCAGCAGATCGTAGGTGTAATACTAGGCTCCTGCAGACTGTCAGTGTAGCTGTCTAACCATACCTCCCATACAGGCAAGCAGTTACTGAATGACAGGAAGCTCATTAAACTATCTAGAGCTATCATCAGTGCCCTGGTAGTTCATCGAGAAATACAAGCAGTCAGCCGCAAAGGCAGGTATTTGTAGTTCATTGATTCACAGGAATCCTCTGCTCTTACTGAAAATGGTCACAGCTAAAAATGCTATGGTGTGTTTTTCAAAGTGATTTAGCAACAAAATAGAGACATGGATGAGTGAGTTTGCTTTGCATAGAATTTAAAAAAAATGAATGAAATAGCATTTTCGGTTTGTGGTGCCCAGATACAGATAAGTTCTGATTGAACTAAACCGAAATACAATGTGTTATTGTTGCAGCTTTCCAGTCCTTAGATTTGGGGGACATATTAGGTTAATGTTTCAAACAAAGAACATACCTGTTGATGTTGCCAGAAATGCCCTTGTCACTTTCTGTGGCCTGAACTGGAAGCAAAAACAGTGGTATCTTTGTCTAAACTACTACTTTCCTTAGCCCTCATGTAATGGAGATGAACAAAGGGCAGACAAAAGTCCAGCCTAGGTGGCTATACCTTGCCTCCTTTCATAGATACACTGGAGGTACAGGAAGTGTGTTAATGGCAGGATTACCTTGTGAAGTAAGGCCCCGTTCACATCTGGCATTTTGGGCAGAATCGCTGCGATTCTGCCAGTGATCCCAAATCGCAATGCAATAGGGCAAAACACACCATCTGTGTTCAGATGCCATTCATTTCCAATGGTACCTAACTGCCATGTGGTTTTACTGTGATTGTCTTGTGAGTAGTAGTGGCAAACCCTGTCGCCCAAAAGAAGCTCCTGTTCGTTTTTGAGCGACAAGCTTCAAGCGACGTGGTTTGCAGTGTGATTGACGTGAGAATCGCTGCAGAACCGCACTGCATTTAAGTGCCATTAAAAATGAATAACACTTGAATACACGTGGTGCATTTTGGCACTATTGCAGTGCGATTTGGGATCGTGGAGAGAATCGCAGAGATTCTGCACGAGATCCAAAAACGCCAGATGTTAGCAAGGAATTTAAGGAAGAAAAGCTTGAAAATCTAATGTAGCCATTTCACTTAAGGACCCACCTGGGGACAGGAAGTGTTTTACTAGCAGGATCACCTGGTGAAAGTAAAGGAAGAGAAGCGCGAAAAGAAAACGAGTGTAGCTATCTAATTTAAAGCGGGGTTCCACTCAAATTTTTAACTTAATCTTACCCACTTCAGTTAATTGCATAGATGTTCAAATGCCGCACGAAAAAAAAAAATTTTATCGCTGTAATTACCTTTATATTGTACTTTATTGTGGCACTTCCTGTCTCTCCTCCCATGGGAGTAGGCGTGTTTATTGCCTTTCCCCGGCGCCGCACTGTCTCCTGGGAACTTAGTTGTCAGGCTTCCCAAGATTCAGTGCGGAAACAATGATCATGCGTGTGAACAAGTTGTGAATGAACAGCATTCACCGCATCCCGGAAATCAATGCTTGTGGGCTTCACATGCCCACAAGCAAGATGGAAACAGCCAGCATCACATTTTTTTAAGTTATTCTTCAGTACGAAAACAGACAGAGGTGGAAATATTACACCCAAACTGTGAGTATTATTTTGGGATTAGCAAAGTGTCTCAATGACCTAAAAAAAAAAAAAAAAAAGATTGGTCGCCGGACTGCCGCTTTAGGGACTTAGAAGCTGGAAGATACGCTCTAGGCCCCTTTCACACTAGCACTGTCTGCCAGCGGATCCACCTGCTCAGAGGGGGATCACTCCACTGATCCCCACTGAGCAGGTGGCTGACAGATTCGTGTCCGCTGCGCTTACACAGCCACAGCCCACTTTTCTTTTTGGACGGTCCGGTTACATCCAACTGTCATCCCATCTGCCAGACAGATGGGGAACGGATCCCCCGTATGTCTGTTTTTAGTGGACAGGATTGGATGTCCCTCCGTAGAGGGCAATGGATGGCCCGATTTTGGGTCTGTCTAAAAAAAACAAACTGACAGGCGGACCAGATCGGTCCCCCCCCTTGTGAAAGGGGCCTTAATGTGTCAGTCCAACCAAATCAGATGTTCCCAGCAATGTGTGGTAGTCTAAAGTTTTTTCATTCATTCCTTACCTTTGGGGATTCTGAAAATGTGTTTCTTTGCCCTCCGACTCTGATTTTGCCCATACAGGAATAAAAAAGAAGGCAGTTAAAGCGGGGGTCCACCTATCTATCGTTTTTTTTTTTTTTTTAGTTCATTCACAAACTTTTCTTCTCAGCATTACATACTCACATATTGTGTGTAATATGTCCGCCTGTGTCAGATTTTGTTGGAAAGAATAACTTATATTATTCACTGCAGGCGGTTTCCATCTTCATTGTGGGCATTTGAAGCCCACAAGCATTTATTTCCTGGATGTGGTGAATGCTGTGCTCCCAGCATTCACCGCTCGTTCCCGCACATGCTCAGTGGCATTCTGGGAAGCCTGAGACTAGCTCCCAGGAGTCTGGGAGAGGCTAGAAACACGCCTACTCCCACGGGAGGAGAACCAGGAAGTGCAAAGAAGATAAGAAAAATAAAAGGTAATTACGGCGATTTAAATTTTTTTAAACGGCATGTCAGCATCTAGGCAAGGAAGAGAATACATACAGATATTGTTCAAAATTTGGGTGGAACCCCGCTTTAAATGCTTCCTCACTTTGTCACTTTACCTAGGATACATTTGGCTACCTAAATAGGGCACAGGGAATACTGATATTTGATTTCAGGTTTCCAGTTAAATCTGGGAATGTGATTGTAAGAAAAAACACAAAGGTGTGCATTTTTAGTAATGATTTTTGTCTGTTTATAGTTTTTATATTCCTAATACCCACTCTAATAAACCCAGTGATTAAACATGCCGCCTAAGGAAAGCCCCAACAGAATACACAAAACCATGTCGTCTTGAAGGCCCCTAAATCCTCTGCCTTTGAAGGGGTCTAAAAATTTTCCAAATCTGAAAAAAAAAAATCCCAGCTTGCTAACATTTAGAAAACACGCCAGGATTTTAACTGTTTTCCTTTTCGAAGCCTGCAGATGTCAATTGTTTTAGAAGCTAATCAGGGATCATGTTGGCAGGTCACAAGCAGGGTGTGTAACTTTCCTCCACCTTGTACAACCCACATTATATAGATGTTATTTTCTTATTGAGCACTGGTAGCAAGGCAACAAAGCATAGATGTCAGTAAAAGGCTTAAGTAATGTTTATGTCCACATGATTTATTTCTTTGTGCTGGTCTGAGATTAAATGAGCAATTTCCTGGCAGTTGGAGGTTTAGACGTTCCAGGTGTTATTTCTGTCTCTGAGCTTCCTGAGATCACTGTACTTGTAAACCGTGACCCTGTCTTTACAGCCATCATTTGATTTTCCTCACTGGGCTGGGAACTTGAGCTCAAGCCATCACTCTAACACAGCTGATACTGAGGCATGCAAAAAATGCCCGACAGCTATCATCCCACACATCCAGCAACAACTGGTTCCTTCCTCTCTTCCTGGGGAAGAGTAACATCCTCTTATAAGAAATATACCCTGAGGAATGCATCTCTAACAGGAGGGCTTTCACACAGGAAATTATTCATGTGCCACTTACAAAAAGTGCTTTGGTAGCTCGAACTGTCAATTCATAATGAGCCTCCTGCTGACCTAGAACATGCTCCATCTGAATCTGGCACCATGGAAAATACCAGAGCTTGTTTTCTGCACCTTCGGAAATATGCAACCACTTTGTTATGTAACTTTTGTTAATTGTTTACGCTGGCAAAAACCATTATCTTTTTATGGTTTTTAGTCACCTGTTAAGGACTCTTGTTTTTGTTTACTTAAACTCTGAAGCTTCTTGAAAGCCCTCTTTGCCCCTTTAATGCCTGTTTTGTTTACTTGAATGAGCCAGGCTGGAGGTAAAAGTTTAAATAAACATTAAAATCACTGTGGGTTAAGCCTCATACACACAGTGAGAATATCTGACAAATGATCATCCATTTTATTTTATTTTATTTTTTGCATGCTAGTCTCCTATCAAAAAACAATAAGTTACTAAAGTTACAAAAGTTCTTGTACGACAGAACAAAACTTCGGAAGTAATGTAATCTATTGTATTGTAATGTATTCTTTCATTTCCAAGCATGCGTGGTCTTGGTCTTCCAACTATTTTTAGAAGAAACAAAATAAAAATAGTTTGTTCTGGTATCGTACAAGAAAAGTTTTCGTGTTTGCCTCTTCAGATAATTTCGGCTGGACTCTCGTGATCAGCTCTTGACAGCTGTGTACTAGCGATCTTTTGATCATTTAGAAAGTGGTATTTTTCGTCTGATTTTCTCATTGTGTGTACTCTGCATTGATTTGGACATCTCTGATCTATCACCAACTGCATTTCAGCTATTGAAACCCTCCCCCCAACCAAGGGTGTATATTTTGCTAGTATTGGATACAGCACATAATAGAGACCCACACTGCATAGTTATTAGTATTTACAACAATACAAATAAGGTTTGGCGCTATCACCCTAAAGAAAATTCCACATTTTATTTTATATAAAAATATATATCAAACAGCAACTTCTTAATTTACCACCAAAAAAAGCTTATTCTTTATGCACTCTGTGCATTAAGATAAAAAGCCTTCTGTGTGCAACAGCCTCCCTCAGCCCCCCTAATACTTACCTGAGCCCCATCTAGATCCAGCGATGTAGCAGGAGTCTCATCTGCCCAGGACTCCCCCCCTCATTGGCTGAGACCGCAGCGCGGCGCCTGCTGCTATCAATCAATGTCAGTCAGCCAATGAGGAGGGAAAGGGGGCCAGGCCACTGCTCCATGTCTGAATGGACACGGAGCTGTGGCTTGGCTCGGATGCCCCCATAGCAAGCTGCTTGCTGTGGGGACGCAACAGGACAGAGGGGCCAGGAGCATTGAAGAGGCACCCAAGAATAGGAGGATTAGGGCTGCTCTGTGCAAACCACTGCACAGAGCAGGTAAGTATACTATATTTGTTATGTTTAACTAAAAAAAAAAAAAAAAAGAAATTTTACAATCACTTTAAGATAAACAAAACCAAAAGAATAAATGCAAATGAATCAATAAAGTCTCATCCACCAGTGTGTGAAAAAGTGTTCTTACACCAATGGATATTCCTGCACTTCTTATCTGACAGTGTTTTCCACCACCTGTGCCACTCCAATGCAGTCACCACAATATAATGACCTCCTAATTAAAGGTAAGGTCAAAAGTGCTTAATCCAAAAGATTATATATGCTCTCCAGATAGTACTGCATCCACCACTCTACTCCAACTCCAGGAATGCTTTTTTGTAGCTCTCAATGGGATAGGCAATGCACACCAGAAAAAAAATGAAGATTCTCATAGTGTAGTATTTATTTAAAAGGATAAGGTTATCCACAAAATATAAAAATTTACACTCACATTTTAAGGCCCAGTTCTCAGCACCAATACAATCTGCTTCTTTAGTGTGTCCTCGCCGCAGCTCCACTCACAGGAGTCAGCGCGTGTTCCAAAGTGCGGAACCGGTAATGATGTCACGTTAGCGTGCCAGCTCCTAACAGATGCAAAAAAATGAACAATTTGTCCATTGACATCCATTTAGGTCCTCTTCTGTTTTTTAAAGGGAAGAAAAATAGGGCTTGTTAACGCATGTTACGAAGGCGTATGTCAAGAGATGATCGTCCACGAACATCCACTTTCCCATAGAAGTTCATGGGTGACCATTTTTCTTCTGTCGATGGACAGAGGAAAAGTGGACAAACGGAATGGAACACCTGTGTGAAAGGGGAATAAATGAACCCCTAACCTACCATTCCGATCAGCCTAAAAAACTTACTGGTAGATCTGTTCAGAACGGTCCTGGGAAAGGACATAATAAAAGGCCAAATACCAATCTAATCAGAATTTGCAGTTACGTCTGGTTCCCATCGAACCTGAGGCTGGGTCCACACTGGTGCGACACGACACTCGTCCTGCTTTGGATCCGACTTGGATCCCCGCGGCTTCAATGAACGGGGATCCGACTTGGATCCCCGCCAATACCAGGAACTATGTTTGGTATGAATCTTGAGGGGGACCTCCACGCCAAATTTTAAATAAAAAACCTGCATGGGTTCCCCTCCAGGAGCATACCAGGTCCTTCGGTCTGGTATGGATTTTAAGTGGAAGCCCCTACGCCGAAAACCAGCTTGGGGGTCCCCCCAAAATCCATACCAGACCCTTATCCGAGCACGCAGCCCAGCCGGTCAGTAAAGGGGGTGGGGACGAGCGAGCACCCCCCCTCCTGAACCGTACCAGGCCGCATGCCCTTAACATGGGAGGGTGGGTGCTTTGGGGCTGGGGGGCACACTGCGCCCCCCCCACCCCAAAGCACCTCATCCCCACGTTGATGAGGACAAGGGCCTCTTCCCGACAACCCTGGCCGTTGGTTGTCGGGGTCTGCGGGCGGCTTATCAGAATCCAGGAGCCACCTTTAATAAGGGGGCCCCCAGATCCCGGCCCCCCACCCTATTTGAATGAGTATAGGGTACATCATACCCCTACCCATTCACCTGGGGAAAAAAGTGTAAAAAATAAAAAAAAAACACACTAGACCGGTTTTTAAAGTAATTTATTAGGCAGCTCCAGGGGTCTCTTCCGACTTCTCCGCTCTTTCCGGACTCTTCTCCCGCTCTCCAGTGTCTTCTGCCGGGCTCCTCCGCTATCTTCTGCTCTTTTGCTAGCGTTGGCCCGATCTTCTCCATCGTCTTCTTCCCTCCGGTCTTCTTCCGATGTTTATACCAAAAGAGAAGAAGAGAAGGGACTTTTGGACTTTTTAGGCACAACCAAATTGTAGATAAAAATTCTTATTTTATTAATATCGAAAAACACGTAACAAAAAAGACAAAAATATTATTAAAAACACAACATATGCCTATGTTTAGATAATTGCTATACAACACCATCTACAGTATATGGTTCTTCGGACATCTGAAGAGTTGCTTCAAATATGGATCAGTCCAGGGAGGTGGCTAGATAGCAATTCCATAATCAGTTCATATGTTGAAATTGTTCGATGCTCGACATGTTTCGCGTATGAACTACGCTTCCTCAAGAGCGATGACAATATATGTTGTAACTATCAAAGTATATAACATTACAGTTAATGGTTAGTATATACATACATATAAAACACAGAAAAAACAGTTGTGTGCTTGCTCAAACAGGGCGGCAGTGGGCGTCAGTACCCAAGCGGTGCTAGATCATCTCATTTAGGTCACAAATCCGTCTTATTGTTACTTAAATACTATTTGAAACTATGTTGTGCACGCCTCCATAGCAGTCCTCTAGCACCGCTTGGGTACTGACGCCCACTGCCGCCCTGTTTGAGCAAGCACACAACAGTTTTTTCTGTACAATATATGCGGCGCCATTGTAGACGCCTGTTCTTTATATGTATGTATATACTAACCATTAACTGTAATGTTATATACTTTGATAGTTACAACATATATTGTCATCGCTCTTGAGGAAGCGTAGTTCATACGCGAAACATGTCGAGCATCGAACAAATTTTATTAATATCGAAAAACACGTAACAAAAAAGACAAAAATATTATTAAAAACACAACATATGCCTATGTTTAGATAATTGCTATACAACACCATCTACAGTATATGGTTCTTCGGACATCTGAAGAGTTGCTTCAAATATGGATCAGTCCAGGGAGGTGGCTAGATAGCAATTCCATAATCAGTTCATATGTTGAAATTGTTCGATGCTCGACATGTTTCGCGTATGAACTACGCTTCCTCAAGAGCGATGACAATATATGTTGTAACTATCAAAGTATATAACATTACAGTTAATGGTTAGTATATACATACATATAAAACACAGAAAAAACAGTTGTGTGCTTGCTCAAACAGGGCGGCAGTGGGCGTCAGTACCCAAGCGGTGCTAGATCATCTCATTTAGGTCACAAATCCGTCTTATTGTTACTTAAATACTATTTGAAACTATGTTGTGCACGCCCCCATAGCAGTCCTCTAGCACCGCTTGGGTACTGACGCCCACTGACGCCCTGTTTGAGCAAGCACACAACAGTTTTTTCTGTACAATATATGCGGCGCCATTGTAGACGCCTGTTCTTTATATGTATGTATATACTAACCATTAACTGTAATGTTATATACTTTGATAGTTACAACATATATTGTCATCGCTCTTGAGGAAGCGTAGTTCATACGCGAAACATGTCGAGCATCGAACAATTTCAACATATGAACTGATTATGGAATTGCTATCTAGCCACCTCTCTGGACTGATCCATATTTGAAGCAACTCTTCAGATGTCCGAAGAACCATATACTGTAGATGGTGTTGTATAGCAATTATCTAAACATAGGCATATGTTGTGTTTTTAATAATATTTTTGTCTTTTTTGTTACGTGTTTTTCGATATTAATAAAATAAGAATTTATATCTACAATTTGGTTGTGCCTAAAAAGTCCAAAAGTCCCTTCTCTTCTTCTCTTTTGGTATATGCAATTGCTAGGACGTGGCACAGTATTATTTTATGTGTATCCATGGCACCACTCCGTGTGACGATACACTTTTTTTCACATTTTTCTTCTTCCGATGTTGACACGGCGCTCTCTCCTGCTGTAATGCCGTGTGTGCAATGCGCAACGACTTATATAGGCATGGGGTATTGTCACCGGGTGATGTCATCCGGTGACCCCGCCCCTTATGACGTCTCCGCCCCATCATGCCCCAGGTGGTCATGTCATAAGAGGCGGGGTCACCTGGCCCTTATGACGTCTCCGCCCCATCATGCACCAGGTGGTGATGTCATAAGGGGCGGGGTCACCGGGTGACATCACCTGGTGACCACGGCCCATGCTTATATAAGTCGTTGCGCATACGGCATCACAGCGGGACAGAGCGTCGTGTCAGCATCGGAAGAAGACAGGAGGGAAGAAGAAGACAGAGAAGATCGGTCAACGCTAGCAAAAGAGCAGAAGAGGCTGGAGACCGGGAGAAGAGGCCTGAGAGCGCAGAAAAGTCGGAAGAGACACCCGGGGCTGCCTAATAAATTACTTTAAAAACCGGTCGGGTGTGATTTTTTTTTACTGACACTTTTTTTCCCCCCAGGTGAATGGGTAGGGATACGATGTACCCCATACTCATTCACATAGGGTGGGGGGCTGGGATCTGGGGGCCCCTTTATTAAAGGCAGCTCCCGGATTCCGATAAGCCCGCAGACCCCAACGGCCAGGGTTGTCAGGAAGAGGCCCTTGTCTTCATTAACATGGGGACAAGGTGCTTTGGGGTGGTGGGGCTGCAGTGCACCCCCCTGCCCCAAAGCACCCACCCCTCATGTTGAGAGCATGCGGCCTGGTACGGTTCAGGAGGGGGGCGCTCGCTCGTCCCCACCCCCTTTCCTGACCAGCCAGGCTGCAAGCTCGGATAAGGGTCTGGTATGGATCTTGGGGGGGAACCCCACGCCGTCTTTTTCGGCGTAGGGGGTTCCCCTTAAAATCCATATCAGACCGAAGGGCCTGGTATGCTCTTGGAGGGGGAACCCATGCCGGTTTTTTATTTAAAATTTGGCGTGGAGTTCCCCCTCAAGATCATAAAAGTACAAGTCGCATGCCAAAGTCGGATCAGGCAAGATCCGACTTCACTGATATTCAATGGGCTGAAGTAGGAACAAAGTCGGACCAAAGTAGTGCAGGGAGCATTTTCAAAGTCGGACCGACTTGTGTCCAGACGGCTTCCATAGGGAAACATTGATTTTCACACGTCATGTGACAGGAGCTCCCAATGTCGGAGCGTTTGTTGCACCGGTGTAAACCCGGCTTGAGACACACAGTGCAATCCATGCCCTTTTGCCCTGTGATCAGTTTTGTAATTTACCCAAAATGTAGACTTTTATGGTTGCATCTAAATTGGCAGTGCAAAGATTACTGTATTTATTGGCGTATAACACTCACTTTTTCACCATGAAAATCGATTGCAAATAGTGTGTGCGTGTTATACGCCAATACTTTAATTTCAGCTGCCTCTGAGGCAACAGGAGGGGGGGGGGGGGGACGAGTGCCCTCAGATTACATACAGTGAGAATCTCCTGTTTACTTGGCAGCCTTTGTAATAGGAAGTCAATAGATGGCAATGGCGAGGCTGCTGCATTTATGGCAATGGCGAGGCTGCTGCATTGATGGCAATGGTGAGGCTGCTGCATTGATGGGAATGGTGAGGCTGTATTGATGGCACTTGTGGGGCTGCAGGTGGGCATTAATCAGGCTGCATTGATGGCAATGGTGAGGCTGCAGATGGGCACTGACCCTTATTTTGCTTCAAAATTCCTTATTTAAAATTTAAGTTTTTTCCTGAAACTTCCCTCTTAAAATGAATGTGCGTGTTATATGCCGATAAATACGGTAATTTATTTTGTTAGTAGAAAAAGACTAATGCACAAATAACACTAACCCGTACTACCTGCAGCATAGCTTACTACACGTTTTGCACATTGGTCTTCGCTATGTGAAATAAACCAGATATATACTTGAAGGTAAAGTATACTATGTTTTCAGTGAGTAAACCTTTGCAGGTTTAATCAATAAAGCAAAGAACAAACCCTTTTCCAGTCAATCAGAATTAGTTTTTCACTGTTCTTGCTGGCACGAGTGACTGCAGCTTGTACTAATTTCCATGTTCACGATGATATTTACCAATTTCAGATATTTTCCTCTAGTGGGTGTATATGGAACTATTGTTATCCTTGCAGAAGTTACAATAGACTCGCATTGAGAGTGCACTGAAGCATTGTCAGTGGGTGTGTTGCACTACTGAACAGAAGCACGGTGCACTGAAAAAAAAAAAAATATATATATATATACACAGTGGGGATGGAAAGTACCGTATTTATCGGCGTATAACACGCACCTTAACTTTAAGAGGGAAGATTCAGGAAAAAAACTTTCCACAGACCCCTGAGCCCCCTGCATGGTACACAGAGCCCCCTGCATAACACACAGACCCCCTGCATGGTACACAGAGCCCCCTGCATAACACACAGACCCCCTGCATGGTACACTGAGCCCCCTGCATAACACACAGACCCCCTGCATGGTACACTGAGCCCCCTGCATGGTACACTGAGCCCCCTGCATGGTACACTAAGCCCCCTGCATGGTACACTAAGCCCCCTGCTTGGTACACTGAGCCCCCTGCATGGTACACTGAGCCCCCTGCATGGTACACTGAGCCCCCTGCATGGTACACTGAGCCCCCTGCATAACACACTGAGCCCCCTGCATAACACACAGAGCCCCCCGCATGGTACACAGACCCCTTTCATTATAAAGCCCCCAGTCTCCTGGGATGGCATTGCCAGCATGGTCTGGATCGGAGCTATTGAATACCTGCATTGCCATCGCTGCCAGACCCTTCTCGTGCGCCGCCCCTCCTGTGTCACTTGTGAATCTTTTGAACACCTCCATTGGCGCCGTGGACCCGGTCATGTGACATATCTCTGCTCTGAATCTTTGACGGTCACATGACCGCTCTCCTCCAATCAATGTTTTCAGGGTAAAAAAATACGTGTTATACGCCGATAAATACGGTATTCAGACCCCCTTAAATTTTTCACTCTTTGTTATATTGCAGCCATTTGCTAAAACGTTCATTTTTTTTCCTCATTAATGTACACACAGCACCCCATATTGACAGAAAAACACAGAATTGTTGACATTTTTGCAAATTTATTAAGAGAAAAACTGAAATATCACATGGTCCTAAGTATTTAGACCCTTTGCTGTGACACTCATATTTAACGCAGGTGCTGTCCATTTCTTCTGATCATCCTTGAGATGGTTCTACACCTTCATTTGAGTCCAGCTGTGTTATATACTGATTGGACTTGATTAGGAAAGCCACACACCTGTCTATATAAGACCTTACAGCTCACAGTGCATGTCGGAGCAAATGAGAATCGTGAGGTCAAAGGAACTGCCTGAAGAGCTCAGAGACAGAATTGCGGCAAGGCACAGATCTGGCCAAGGTTACAAAAACATTTCTGCTGCACTTAAGGTTCCTAAGAGCACAGTGGCCTCCATAATCCTTAAATGGAAGACCTTTGGGACGACCAGAACCATTCCTAGAGCTGGCCGTCCAGCCAAACTGAGTTATCGGGGGAGAAGAGCCTTGGGGAGAGAGGTAAAGAAGAACCCAAAGATCACTGTGGCTGAGCTCCAGAGATGCAGTCAGAAGATGGGAAAAAGTTGTAGAAAGTCAACCATCACTGCAGCCCTCCACCAGTCGGGGCTTTATGGCAGAGTGGCCCGACGGAAGCCTCTCCTCAGTGCAAGACACTTGAAAGCCTGCATGGAGTTTGCTAAAAAAAAACACCTGAAGGACTCCAAGATGGTGAGAAATAAGATTCTCTGGTCTGATGAGATCAATATAGAACTTTTTGGCCTTAATTCTAAGTGGTATATGTGGAGAAAACCAGGCACTGCTCATCACCTGTCCAATACAGTCCCAACAGTGAAGCATGGTGGTGGCAGCATCATGCTGTGGGGGTGTTTTTCAGCTGCAGGGACAGGACGACTGGTTGCAATCGAGGGAAAGATGAATGCGGCCAAGTACAGGGATATCCTGGATGAAAACCTTCTCCAGAGTGCTCAGGACCTCAGGCTTGGCTGAAGGTTTACCTTCCAACAAGACGATGACCCTAAGCACACAGCTAAAATAATGAAGGAGTGGCTTCACAACAACTCTGTGACTGTTCTTGAATGGCCCAGCCAGAGCCCTGACTTAAACCCAATTGAGCATCTCTGGAGAGACCTAAAAATGGCTGTCCACCAACGTTTACCATCCAACCTGGCAGAACTGGAGAGGATCTGCAAGGAGGAATGGCAGAGGATCCCCAAATCCAGGTGTGAAAAACTTGTTGCAATCTTTCCCAAAAAGACTCATGGCTGTATTAGGTCAAAAGGGTGCTTCTACTAAATACTGAGCAAAGGGTCTGAATACTTAGGACCATGTGATATTTCAGTTTTTATTTTTTAATAAATCTGCAAAAATGTCAACAATTCTGTGTTTTTCTGTCAATATGAGGTGCTGTGTGTACATTAATGAGGAAAAAATGAACTTAAATGATTTTAGCAAATGGCTGCAATATAGCAAAGAGTGAAAAATTTAAGGGGGTCTGAATACTTTTCTACTTTTCGTCCCCACTGTGTGTGTGTGTATTTATATCTATCTATATATATATATATATATATATATATATATATATATAGATATAGATAACACATTTGAGTGCTAAACTTATCGTTTTCCTTTGATTCCGCCAAAATTGAATTACTGGCAACTTCCTTTTAAAATAATTTCTTGTGCGTCAATGAAGACCCTGGATCTAAGGCCCATTCTGACTATTTTTCAAGATGAAATTAAGTCCCGTCCCCTCCCCTAAGACTTATCCCTGTGTCATTCAGCTGTCAAATTCCAGAAATTCAATGTCCGATAGAGGTTTTGGTAAATGACGAAAGATAGATCATGAGAGAAGTCAAGAATTGTAATATAGGAGAGGGCTTTAATCCCTGTGCCAAGGATATTGAGACAAATTAAAGCCAAAAAATACAGCCGGGGGCCTAGGGTTCTGTCCAGGCACTAATCTGAAGATAAACACAAATTCTTGCAGACACTACAAGATATCCACATTTATTGCTAATGTTAGAGAGTGCAAGTATGTGTAATTCATATAGTTTAAGGGTCAAGGAGTACCTAATGTATAGATTATAGGGGTCAGGAGAGTGCAAAAATTCCCTACAAAAAACCTTCCCCCTTCTCCTCCTTACAGCACCTGCCCCCAAAAAAAACAAAAAAAAAAACACCAACCTGCATGTTTAACCATCCCCCCAAGCACAAAAATGCAAAGATTCCCCCTTCCAGTTCAAATCTCTTCCCTTCTGGTTAAATCCTCCCTCTCAGCATACATCTCCTCAACACCCCCAAGTCTCTTTTCCCAGTAGAAATCTTTATCCAGTGCTCTCTCTGAGCACAAATTCCTCCCAGATCAATATTGCCCCATCCCTCAACAAGCAAGGAAATGCTACCCCTCCACAGCAGGAACCCAGGGGAAACTTACCTCAGCTCTGAAATCTACTGCCCTAGCAGACAGCAGGGTGGCTGCAGCGGTTGGGTGGTCAAGACGTCAGCACCCAGGGCATCGGGCAGGAGATGCAGGACACATGCCCTGGATGTTTGCTACACCCCTCACATACCGTGTTTCCCCGATAGTAAGACACCCCCGATTGTAAGACGTATCGGGAGTTTCAGAGGGGTCAGCTAATATAAGCCGTACCCCGAAAGTAAGACATATGTCTTACTTTCGGGGAAACACGGGGGGATTTGTCTCCAGTGACGTGCGGTACAAAGAGTGGGGCTGGGGGTGCGGGCCGCTGGGGGTGCGGGTCTCTGTCCCCCTCCGTTCTCCCCCTCCGTTCCGCTTTCCTCCTCTGTGCCTCCCCGCTGTCCCCTCCGTTCCCCCCTCCTTCTCTGTCCCCCTCCGTTCTCCCCCTCCGTTCCGCTTTCCTCCTCTGTGCCTCCCCGCTGTCCCCTCCGTTCCCCCCTCCTTCTCTGTCCCTCTCCGTTCTCCCCCTCCGTTCCGCTTTCCTCCTCTGTGCCTCCCCGCTGTCCCCTCCGTTCCCCCCTCCTTCTCTGTCCCCCTCTGTTCTCCCCCTCCGTTCCTCCGTCCTCCCCCTCCTTCCTTTGTGAATAGACAGAGTCAGCTGACTCTGTCCATTCACATAACTGAAACATTGTAATCTCCTGTGATTACAATGTGTCAGTTTATGAATGGAGAGAAGCCGCTGTCTTCTCTCCATTCATTCTCAGTGCAGCTGAGGCAACAGAGAAAGGGACTGGGGAATCTCTATCCTCTGTCTCTTTCTCTGTCTCAAGGGGGAGATATCAGAGGTCTGTTAAGACCCCTGATATCTCACCAAAGCCCCCCAACAGGGCTGATTAAAAAAAAACCAAAAAAAACACATATTGCAATAAAGAATAAAAAAAATTTTTTTTCCCAATATAAGACATACCCCGAAAGTAAGACATAGTGGGGCTTTTAGGGATAAAAAGAAAGTAAGACACTGTCTTACTTTCGGGGAAACACGGTACCACCTCTTTCCATTTCTGAGGATGTGTATCAGTTGGCAATAAGGTAGTCACATGCAGTAGACAGATGAAAATCCTCTAGATGAAAATAAAATACTTTAGAAAGTAGATCTAAATCCAATTTTCAAAATAAATCAAACACGCAAGAAGAGCTGATGGAACAGTTGGAGGTCAGACAGGCGACACGTTATATGGTTTTCTGATGCGATGTGAAATGGGCTAATAGTATATTGTCATGTCTCATCTAGCAAGTTAGGCTCTTCTTCCCTTTGCATAGAATGAAATTATATTTTTAGTTCTTACATGCATAGTTGATGTCTCTGTGTTTATGGGTATGACCATAACTGATAATATCCAATCAATGTCATGCAGTTTTACCTTTTTTCCCTACTTTCTCTTCTGGCCTAAAGCTTAATTAAATGTGCAAAGAGTGTAAAAAGCAGTTCCCATTACACTGCTGCGCTACTTATGCCACACACCTCACAATGTTATTTTTAGCACTTACTGTGTGCTTCAGTGTTTTTGTAATTTATGTAAGTGTTGGAGTGTTATCCTTCCTGGCCTGTTAAATTTAGACTTGGCTGTCTGTTAGGGAATTTCTCACCTTTAGAAATCTGCAGCCTTTCAATTGCTTCAGTCAGCTCACATTGCTTTACTCAATAGTTATGTATTTTGGAGCTATGTTAATAGGTTTAGTTGAGGTTTGTGCTTTTTTTTCAGCTAAATAGATATCTAAACCCCCAAAAAATACTATATTACAGCTTACCAATATTTGCTGTGGTGGCTGCATTGGTCTTCTTTGTTCAAGCTTCTTTTGCTTTATTTTCACCTACCCATCCTGTGAATAACACACTTCATGTTCCTGAGTGGCTACATCACCCCTAAACTCTATCTATGGTTCTCACCCTGGACTACTGTCATATTAACCCTTTCATGACTAAGCCTATTTCTGACATTTGGTGTTTACAAGTTAAAATCCGTATTTTTTGCTAGAAAATTACTTAGAACCCCCAAACATTATATATATTTTTTTTAGCAGAGAATAAAATGTCGATTGTTGCAATATTTTATGTCACACGGTATTTGTGCAGCGGTGTTTTAAACGCAACCTTTGGGGAAAAAGGACACTTTCATGAGTTTTAAAAAAACGAAACAGTATAGTTATCCCAATTTTTTTGTATAATGTGAAAGATAATGTTACACCGAGTAAATAGATACCAAACATGTCACGCTTTATAATTGCAGGCACTCCTGGAATGGCGACAAACTATTGTACATAAAAATCTCCATAGGCGATGCTTTAAAAATTTTTTACGGTTACCAGGTTAGAGTTACAGAGGAGGTCTAATGCTAGAATTATTGCACACGCTCTGACGAACGCGGCGATACCTCACATGTGTGATTTGAACACCGTTTACATATGTGGGCGTGACTTCCTTATGCGTTTTCTTTGCTGCGCAAGCTCGCGGGGATGGGGCGCTTTAATTTTTTTTAAATTTTTTTTTCTTATTTATTTTGCTTATTTTTATATTATTAAATTGTGTTTAAAAAAATGATCACTTTTATTGCTGTCACAAGGAATGTAAACATCCCTTGTGACAGTAATAGATGGTGACAGGTATTCCTTATGGAGGGATCAGGTGTCTAAAAGACCTCCAATCCCTCCTTTGCACTTCAAAATATTCAGATCGCCAAAAAACGGCGATTCTGAATACTGTATATTTTTTTTTAAATCCGGCGCCATTGGCAGCCGAGTAAACAGGAAGTGATGTGACATCGCTTCCGTGTTTACATTCAGGAGACTGGCACAAAGCAGTTTCCGGCTTTGTGCCAGTCTATCTTTAGCCGCCGTAAGTGGCGGATCGAGGATCGGGTCTCCCAGGTGGGACGGGAGGCCTGGTCAGAGCGGCGGGAGGGGGAACGTCCCCCTCCCGCTCCTCCGGGATAACAATCAAGCGGCTTTTAGCCGCATCAGTTGTTATCATTAAAAAGCCGATCGCCCGCTCTAAAAAACGGTACCGGGATGATGCCTGCAGCTGCGGGCATCATCCCCTTATAACCCCTGAAAGCCGAGCCCGCATATCTGCGTACGCTCGGCGGAAAGGGGTTAAATACAAACATGTCCTTGTCTCTTCATCCCCATTAAGTGGGAGAGCAGAGAAAAAGGTAGTTTACAGAAGATAGCTAGGAAGGAATATATCATTCAATGTGATAGGATAGGATAGGATAAGATCACTGCATTTCTGACCGGTATTTTCTGTCCTTGCTGAAAATGTTGTCCCAACCACAGCACTACCTGCCTGGAGTTTGCCTGTTTTTCCTGTGCCTGTGTGGGTTTCCACTGTTTACTGCAGTTTTCCCCCACACTTCAAAGATATGCTGGTAGGTTAATTGGCTCCTGTCTAAATTGGCCCTAGTATATGGATGTACGAATGTGGGTTAAGGACCTTAGATTGTAAGCTCATGTAGGTCAGAGACTGATGTGAATGTACAATATATATGTGTAAAATGCTGCGTAAATTGACGGCGCTATAGAAGTACCTGAAATAAAATTTAAAACTAGAAAACGAATACAGCCACCACGTATAAGGACTGTAAGATGCAATATATTATAGTTTTGTTCTTGAGGTGATATATACAGTACTTAGATTTATTTAGGAATGTTTACTTTCATTTCAAAGAAAAATGTTAAAACTTGGATAAAGTGGCTGTAAACCTCAGACATGAAATATGAACCCAGCAATCCTTCTATAGTGTGTGTAGGAGTAAAGAGTGTAATATCTGTCTGCTGCTTTGTTTCTCTGCTTATCAGCATGAATCACTTCTGACAAGTTTTCCTGACACCAAAAGAAAAAAGGGGCCAGGGGAGGGAGCTCCAGCTGATTGACAGCCTCAGCTCTGTTGCTGTGTGGAGGGGGGGTGTCCTTTCTCTCCAATCAGCTCTCAGAGCTCTCCTCACTGAGCTCTGCATAGTGTAATTTCAGCTCCCCGCTCCCTTTTTTCCTGACAGCTCAAGCTTTATACATTCTGAACAGATGTAGAGAGGAGAAGACTTCAGATAGACAGGTACAACTTATGCAGGAGGATTTGTTTCATCTCTTTGTATCACCTGAGGCCAGTCACTTCACTGGGTAAATGTAAGGGTTTACAAACACTTTAAGTGGAACTACACTGCTTCTGAGCACCACAAGTCAAAAACACTATTTGATTAATTTTTAATATTCAAAGCAAACTCGCTCATCCATCCATATCTCTGTGATTTATTCCATGACAAATCACTTGCTGAGAAAACCCCACTTCCCCTCCTGAAGACTTCTGGGAAATAGGATATCATTTGCCTGGGCCTGGAGACCAGGAAGTAGCTGAAGGAACATAAAAAATGAAACAGTATGAAAGCAATAAATATGATATACTTTCCCATCTATTTACTAATGCTAGCAGTGTAAGGATTATTAAAAATAGTCAGTGTTTATTGAGAGAATTAAGTTCTGCTTTAAAAGTGATTGTCAGACTGTGGTTTACCTCTTCAATGGGCAAATGTGTAAGTTGCATAGTTAGTCCGGTTGAAAAAAGACCATCTAGTTCAACCTACAAGTATTTGCGGATTGTCTTTCTACTTTAGACTTCCTTCTGTGATCTCTCATTTCACTGTTGTCTAATGTTACTGCCTCTCTTTTACCCCTTTCATGATACTTCCTTCCTACCCAAAGCTCTGTCTCTAGAAAGAAAAGGAAAACTGACATGGCACAGGAGAGTGTTTAACCACTTGCTTACTGGGCACTTAAACCCTCCTCCTGCCCAGACCAATTTTCAGCTTTCAGCGCTGTTGCAATTTGAATGACAATTGCGCGGTCATACAACGCTGTATCCAAATGAAATTTTTATCATTTTTTTTCCCACAAATAGAGCTTTCTTTTGGTGGTATTTAATCGCAGCTGGGATTTTTATTCTTTGCTAAACAAACAAAAAAAGATGGAAAATTTTGAAAAAAAAAAAAATCATGTTTCATAGTTTGTTATAAAATTTTTCAAACAGGTAATTTTTCTCCTTCATTGTTATGCGCTGATGAGGCGGCACTAGTGGGCACTGATAAGCTGCATGATGGGCACGGATAGGCACAGTTAAGGCAGCACTGATAGGCACAGTTAAGGCGGTACTGATGGGTGGCACTGATGGGCACTGATAGGTACCACTGATGGGGGGCACTGATGGGCACTGGTAGGTGACACTGATGGCCACTGATAGGTGGCACTGATGTGCAGCACTGTTATTGCACTGATTTGGGCGCTGATGGGTGGCACTGTGGGCGCTGATGGGTGGCACTGTGGGCGCTGATGGGTGGCACTGTGGGCGCTGATGGGTGGCACTGCGGGCGCTGATGGGTGGCACTGTGGGCACTGATGGGTGGCACCATGGGCACTGATGGATGGCACTGATGGGTGACGCTGGTGGGCACTGGTAGGCGGCACTGCTGCCTATTGCTGTGGGGGAAGATGATTGACTGATGTCCCGATCACGGCCGCCGGTGATCAGGTTTTTTTTTCCTCCTCACGCTGTCAGCGCGAGGAGGAAAAATAGACTATTACCGGCTCTGTTTACATCACATGATCAGCTGTCATTGGCTGACAGCTGATCATGTGATAAGGGGTCGGGACCGACCCCTTACTCTGATCTGTGATCAGGCGAGTCTCATAGACTCGCTGATCACCGAGCGCTGCGCGCGCCCTGCAGGGGGCACGCAGGCCGCTCGTGCATGGGACAACGTCAATAGACGTAGTCCCGGCAATGTAGATCCGCGCTGTTGCCGTCATTTGGCAATAGCGCGGATCTGAAGAGGTTAATGTACAAGCAGCATGCCTGTATTTGTATATTGGTACCCGCATCAAATGTAGGCTGATAACACTGTCTTATTGAACCCTGCATGTTTCAGCTATGCTCCGCTTGCCTTGCAGCAAATAGGTGAGTCAGAGGTGCCCAGTGATGATTAAAGTGCAAATTCAAGTAAACACATGTAAAAGATTTTGCAGTTTTATCTTTTGGGTTTTAACCTGGATATGCTATTTTTAAACACCAGCAAATAGTTAAGACTGATCTCCTGACTTCTCAGTAGACTAGACTGCAGATTAGGTATACAGCCTGGACAAGGACCCATTCCAGCTTGTAAGTAGGCAGTAAGGCAGGGGTAGGCAACCTCGGCCCTCCAGCTGCAAGACCCCGACAATCACAGGCATGACTAGAGGCAGAGGCATGATGGGATTTGTAGTTTCACCACAGCTGAGGTTGCCTTAACCCCGCAGTAAGGCTTCAGTCACATGCGACTTTGGACAAATAGCATCAACATGACAATGACGAGTCGCATCCTATTGTTTTTAATGGCAACCATGCGGATCTATGTGACTTAAAGTTGCAGCAACTTTTAAAAGGTTCCTGCACTACTTTTGTGGTGTTATTCAAAGTGATTTCTCAGGCAAAATAAAGCACAGAGATATGGATGGGTGAGTTTGATTTGAATATTAAAAATGAAAGCAGGAAGGGGGAGGCACCACCTAAATGCAGTATCACAAGGGGTTTATTAAAACAACGGTTAGAAACACCTAAAACAAGTAAAATAAAGGAAGGCTTATCGTGAGTTGGCTCGCGTGCCAGAAGGTTATGAGTCCTTACTCCTGCATGGTCCGCTGGGTTCAGGTTCCCTGGGAAGCAGTGGAGGGGAATGAAAGTTCCTGTGGTGTGTAGGGAGCCCCCGCCAAACCAGCCTGGAATGCTCGGGTGGACATGACCTCACCAGGAGAGGACAGAGTTTCTGGAATACTGGATAGAAACGGGCTATGTGTTGGAGCTGTCTCCTCCTTCTGTAGGCCTGGAGTGATACTACAGGCTAATGATTTATATAGGGAGAAGCGTGCAACAACACTTGGGGGACTAGAGGGACCAGTAATGCCGGTAAAGCGACATAAGACACCACAGCAAGACATAATTACAAAACATGCCACAGATATGATAATAAACTGGCAGATCAATGTGGCAACAATAAAAAAAAATAGTAATTTGGACAATGCAAATGCTAAAGAATATAAAATGACCCGAATGGTATTCAACATGAGAAATGGAAAATGGGAGGGAAACAGTATGAATAATGACATCAATGAAATGAACGAACAATGATTTGAAAAAAATGTAAAATAACAGGGAAAAAAATTAAAGAAAAAAAAAAGGAAATAAAAATAATAATAAAAGTAAAAATAAAACTAAATTAAAAAAAATAAATAAATAAAAATGGAAAAAATATAATAAACAATAAAAATAATAATTAAACTGCTATGTAGCGTAAACACACTGCAAGTGGTCGAAGATTTCTACATTGTAACTGATACTAGTGTTATTATGATGCTAAACTTGTCACTAAAGTTGCTTACTAGAACTACCCCCAGAGGATAAAGACACTGGCCATATAGGCCCGAGTATACGGGGAGAAGACCATAAGGGTCCACTGTGAGAAAAGTAAATGAAATCTGGGTAAGTATAATGAGAATGACAAAAAAATGTAATGCATTACATAAATCTGAATAAATAATGACAATGCGGACATGTGACATGGCCAGGAAACATGAGGTGTTTAAAGCAGGTTGTGTGTTTCTATCTCTTCGTTTAAACCACCGGGCACAAAAGTATTTAGAGAATAGATTTGCTATGTTTCCTGCTGACACAAACGTTTAAAATGTTCTGCAACAGGGAATGTAGGGTACGGCTTCAATTATCCACACCTTGAGCCCACTGGTGGACTTCTGGTGGAATTCTAACAAATGTCTGGGAACACTGTTTGTCATTACTGTTTTCGATTAATCTCCTGTGTTCATCAAAACGTTTCCTAAGGGCCCTGATTGTGGGCCCCAGAATGACGTCAAGCTGTGACAAAACTAGTAGGGCGGACGACGTGCTGACGTCATAACGACATACAAAGTCCCGGAAGCGCGGGGGCGTTTGATTTTATCTGTACCCACGGGTATATTATCCTTTAGGCAAGGGAGATGTTCTCCTCCTCCTTTTTAATATATTAATTCGGAAATAAAAGTGTTGGATTTTACGCTATGTGGAACATCTTTTTTTCAAGTAGGACATCAGCAAATGTCTGAAAACGAGAGGACAGGAGAGAGAGTGTTCACAGGATCTTGGTGTGCTGAGCAGACTGCAGCCCAAAGGCCCTGGCAGGGCAATCAGCCATAGGCGCCTTTTGACCTCTTTACAGGTCAAATCTATCTGGTAAGCAGGCATGTTTCTCTGGTGATGGTCACATGCGGTGTTGATTGCATATGGGATCTATCTTTTCACTACCCCGGTCCTGCACCTGCCTCTCTCCTATCACATAAGTCTGTGTATAGTTGGATGTACTTTTAACATTTCTTTTTGAAATAAGGACTTTTATTTTGCACCCATCAATATTATGTTGACATGCTTATGAATAGTATGTTTTACTAAATGTTATGCGTGACTTTGTTCTTCGATTTACTGACTTTTTTGTGATATCACACATGAGAGTTGCTGCTTTTTCTTGACTTATCGCTTTTATCTACTGTATTGTTTTTAAAAAGAGCGTTTTTTCTCCCGAACCACGAAAAAAAAAACACATGGGCAAGTGAGGCAGTAGACCACAAACTCAGTGGAACAATTGAAGAATTCCCTTTTTTTTTTCCTTTTTATCGTGGAATTTTTCTGACCATGATTAATGAATTGGGATGTGAGAGGTTTTTTTTTTTTACACTGATACATGCCATTCAGTGGTATAAGGACAGTATGGTGTTTATTGTTGTCAACTGGAATCTTAGTGACATTCCTGGGAGCCACTTTACTTTTATTATTTCTGGCCCTATGATAAGATATAATGGGTTTGGGAGTAAGCATGGGCTGTAAGAATGGGTCCTCCAAAAGAATGTGCCAATGTTTTCTAAAGACTGTCTCCATTTTTTCGAAACGCGCATAAAGTGGAGTTGTGAAACGGGCGGGTTGTGATTCGGTGGAAGGGCCCTTTACCTTACGCTGGGGATTAACAGAGTAGCGCTGAAACGCCTCATCTAGTTCCACAGCGAAACTTTCTGGTGAGCTGTTGTCCATGGGAAGCTTAATCTGTGTCTCTAGCACAGTTGTTTTAGTAGCCGACAGAATTTGCTACAGGGATGTTACTAACCCACCTCGGATGATGACAGCTGGTAAAATGAAGGAAAGAATTACCTGCTGTGGGTTTGACATAGTTCTGGGCATAAATATTATTGTCATCGTTGGACTAAAAGATCAAGAAAGGCTAGTGAGTTGGAATCTTTGACATGGGTGAAAGAAAGACCTAAAGAGTTTTGATTTACAATGATCTGAAAATCTGTCAACAGTGTCAGATGAATCATCCCTATGTCATCTATGTACCTTCCATAGAAGACCACGTGTGATGCGAAAGGATTGTTTTGAGTAATGTACAAGGACTCCTAATACCCCATAGCGAGTTTGGCGTGACTGGGTGCAAAATTGGCGCCCATTGCGGTCCCGTTGATATGTAAATAGTAGGTGCAATCGAATTGAAAATAGTTATGCTTCAAGAAAACCTGAGTGGCTTCCATTAAAAAAGCCACCTGCCTGTGATTGGTAAGGGGGTCTTCTGCCAGAAAGTGTTCAACTGCTCTTAAACCTGCTTTGTGGGGGATGAAAGTATAAAGTGAGGTAACATCGAGAGACACCCACATATAGGTTGGTTCCCATGGATATGATTGGAGTGTATCTAGTAAAAGGATGCCATCTCTAATGGAAGAGGGTACATTTTGGGCAAGGGGCTGAAGGAACTGATCGATGTAGATGGAGAAGCCACTCATGACACTCTCCATGGCTGCCACAATGGGGCAACCCGGTGGATCGTGAAGATCTTTCTGTACGTTTGGTAAATTATAAAACATAGGGGACATTCTAAAATGCTCTCGGGAGAAAAGTAGCCTTAGCTCGAGAAATAATACCTTCCTCCAAGGCCCTCTCGTTGAGATGAGAAGCCTCAACAGAGAACTCAGGTAGGGGGTCTCAAAGTAATTTTTGATATGTATCGGTGACGGATAATAATATATGAGATTCTTGGATGTAATCATTTCTATTTTGAACTTCTATACCGCCACCTTTATCAGTGGATTTTATTACAATGTCATGATTGTGGGCTAGATCATCTAGGGACTTTTGTTCAGTTGAAGTAAGATTAGTAGTACCGGAATGGCTGGGTTGACACAAGCGTATTAGATCTGCATAAACTACTTGATGAAACATTTTGAAGGTAGGGACCCTTTTTATGAGTGGAATTAAAAGCAAATTTGGGACCTAATTGTGTGTGTTGGATGGGTGGGGAAGAGGGACAGTGTTGGGTTAACCAATCAATGTCACTATAGGGGCTTTAGGCAAACAATTCTTCTAGGTGAGATAGGATAGGTCAGTCAGCAAGATTGTTCAACAATAGATATTCTATGGATTTGAGGTTGATGGTCTCATTTTTGGTGGATTGGTCATTGGCAGATTTAGTTCTGTAGAACCTTTTGACCGTGAGGTAATGGATGAATTTGTTGATGTTTGAAAAGTACAAATGGATTGGGCTGGGAGGTGGGTGCAAAAGTGAGACCCTTGCTCAATAAGGAAATGTCATGAGGGGATAATGCATAATATGATAAATTTTGAAGATTTTCACAGTTTTCTTATTTTTCCTTATTTGCGGTTTACCTCTGCCCCTTTCATTCGTTGAGGATCTCTGGGGGGCGTACCCCTAAAAAATCATCAGAGAGAAGGGATGAAATGGTAATGGAGTGACGGTCATGTGGGACCTGCGTCCTGGGGTCAATGACAATGCAAATAGTTGGACAAATGGATAATATGGGGTCCAGTGGGACAATATTTGAGGTGAGAGCGGAGGTAGACTCTGGGTGATGGGGACTAAACTGGATGAAATGGAAATGGTGGTGGCTAACATTGAGTCTGAGGTATATAGGCCTGTGCTCAGCGGGCGCAATCCTTGGGGTAGTGAGGCATGAGTGTTCAAATCAATGTTTCTTTTGGAGATAACTCTAGGTTTTCTCCTAGTATGCTTAAGTTCAGGGGTGGGGCAGGGAAGACAATTGTTCCAGTGGGGAGTGGATTTGGAAGATTGTTTTGAATTGTGTTGTGGAGGTCCACGAACACATGGAGGAGTAACCCTAGGGAAGGTATGGCATGGCATGAGCGGGACCGAGGCAGTATGGGAAAAGTTGGAGTGTAGGGAAGGATGTCTCCAACTGAAGACCCTGTCAAGGTTGTAATCATCTATATCCCTTCTAAATTTCCCTAGTTTAATCTTAATCGGGTCATCTTCATTCCTTTTGGTACATTTTTTAAGGGTGACAAGCCAGGTATGGGGTACTTTGGGTGGTGATGTTATTAATATTATTAATTAGCTCCTGGATTTTTCCTTTCAGTGTGTGATATCTTTCTATCTCTTTGATGGATCAAAATTTTAATCCATTTCTCTGTACAGAAATGTGAGATGTGCGACCATTCCTTGATGAGATCTGATTCAAGGAATGTGCATTGTTTTAAAATTCTAAGACCTCTAGGGGGGATTTTGTGATGAAGGTATTGGTGGAGAAAAAAACTATCCCACCATTGTTGGTTAGCTGAAGAGATCAGGTCCTCTAATTTTATAAAAGAAGTGAACAACGTTTCGGGTTTAAAACTGAATTTGGGGCATGTGAAAGTGAAAAATTGTGTGGGAAAGCAAGCATATAGCTCTTCTAAAAGATTATATTTGGCATCTTCAATTTCGGAAATAAGCTCCATAGCAGAAGGAATGAAACCATAAAACTGTAGTCAAATGTAAATCATTAAGGATAAAAACAAGGACAATGGTGATAATAAAAACACAGTAACAAATGTTAAGCAATGTTACTCCTGCAGCACTGAAAATGGCACAAACAGCAAGTACAAAAACTCATAAGATCAGGCGCATGGAGGGTATGCTGGACAGTATTTCAGGCAAAATATGCAGCAATAGCTGCTGGGGTGGTAATAATGGTCTCTGCCTGGGCACAAGTTTGTGAAGCACTGTGGGGCTGCTGTCCTCAGAGTTGAGCCTGCTCTGTAAACAAACAGAGCTATTGCTGCATGTTTTGCCTGAACTACTGTCCAGTATACACTCCATGCGCCTGTTCCTATGACTTTTTGTTAAAAAGGAATTAACCGCTTTCTGTCCGCGCAATAGCCGAAAGGCAGCTACAGCGCGGCTCTCCAGTTCTGGGAGGACGTCCATTGGTGCGCTCTGTGACTGCTATTTCCTTTGGACACAGTTGATCACAGATCGCAGTGAAGGGCCATTCAAAGTGGCCCTTTGCCATATGATAACCCCAGGGACAAAAGAGGTCTTGGGGGAGGAAACCTACAAGATACTGAAGCCTCCTTATGAGGAGGCGCCCCCGCTCGCTCAGTAGGGGGGATTCTTTTGCAGTTCTCAAGGATCTGGCAGTAAGAGTGTCAAGACGAATGGGAGACTTCCTCAATAGCTCCACGGTACAAACTGGAGTCCCAAGGGTTCCCATCTCCTCGTTTTCTCAGTTCTAACATTCCTAAGGATCCAGAGAAAAGAGTCTTTTTCTCAAGCATTGGACCATCTTTTGGCAAAAAGTGATCATGGTGGCCCCCATGTAAGAGCAGAGGTTGGGGTTTGGTTAAAGTCAAATAGACATTCTGGATCTCAAAAATCTAAATTCAATTCCTGAATATAACCACTCTTTTTTCCCATGGAGTCAATCCAATCAGTTATCTCCATCCTACATGGAGGAGAACTTCTGGTATCAATCAACGTCAAAGATGCATACCTCCATATGCCTATTTCCTCACTCACTAGTAATATCTACTTTTCAAGGTGGAAAATCTTCATTTTCAATGTGTAGCTCTGCTTTCCTGGTCTAGCTACTGCACCTTGAGTGTTTACAAAGGTTCTGGCCAGATTAAGGGCCCAAGGTATAACGATTATGGTTTACCTGGACGATCTGTTCTTGATAGTCCAGTCGGTAGCCCGCTTAGACCAAAGTATGGTCACCACATTCAACTACCTGGAATATCTAAGTCGGTTTCTCAGCCTAGGAGAAATCTTCTTTAAAACCATATAAGGGCTAAGATACTTGGGTCTGATCATAGGTACACCCAGAAAAGGGTATTCTTGCCCCAGGTTAAAATCAGTGCCATAAAGGAACTAATTTAGGTGGTCGAAACAAGATGAGTTCTTCTATTCAACTTTGCATGAGGTTGTTGAGAAAGATGGTGGCTTCATTCAAGGCCGTTCCTTATGCTCAGTTTCATTCGAGACTGCTGTAAAACATTATCCTATCGGCTTGGAACAAACGGTTCAAGCTCTAGATTCCCAATGTGTCTGACTCCAAAGCCTGCGGCCACATCACCCTGAAAACGCCCGTTCTCGTCTGATCTTGGAGGCTAAGCAGGGTCGGGCCTGGTTAGCACTCGGATGGACCACCTGGAAATACCAGGTACTGTAGGCTGGGTAAGCTGGAGCCTCAGTTTATGGTTAGTATCCAAAAATCTGCAAAGGGGAAAATCTTTCCTTCAGTTACCACGGAAGTGGCCCATATCAGAATTGACCTTGCCCATTATCATTCTAGAAATTCAGGCAGAGCACTTGGTTCTGAGGGCCTGAATGTTCAGTTTACAGTATTGTCCTGCCGGGATTCAATCTGACTATGCCACAGCAATGGCCTATATTAATCACCAAGGGGGCACAAGAAGTTGTGCGGCCCAGAGAAAAGTGAATCATATCCTATCTTGGGCAGAAAACAATGTACTTTGCCTATCGGCGGTCTTCATTCTAGGAATAGAAAATTGGCAGGCGGACTACTTGAGTCGCCAGCAGTTGTTCCCGGGAAAATGGTTCCTTCACCCCGATATCTTCCTGTCAATATGTCAAAGTTGGGGGATCCCAGACAATGATCTGTTTATGTCCAGGTTCAACAAAGAAATCAACTTTGTGTCAAAAACAAAGGATCTGCTAGCATGCGGAACAGATGCCTTGCTATTCCCATGGAATCGGTTCTCACTGATTTATGCATTCCCTCCTATTCTGCTTGCGTCCACGACTTCGCAGGATCAAGCAGGAAGGGAAGTCGGTGATTCTTGTGGCCTCCAGTGGGGCCCAGGAAATCTTGGTATGCAGGGATCGTAAAGATGACAATAGGGGACCCATGGACCCTACCGCCAAGGCCAGACCTTCTTTTGCAAGGTCTGGTATTCCATCCTAATTTACAAACGCTAAATTTAATTTGGTTTGGCTATTGAGACCCACACTCTGAAGAAACGTGGTCTGTCAGGTTCAGTGGTTTCTATCTTGGTTAATGCAAGGGAGCCAGCCTCCATAATATACTATGGAGTTTGGGAAGCATATGTCTCCTGGTGTGAAACCAGAGGTTGCACCCCTGGAAATGGGTCAAAGGTAGAATCCTTGACTTTCTGCAGATGTGGTGAGAAATAAAGCTGGCCTTGAGTGCTTTCTAATGACAGGTCTCGGCCTTATCGGTATTATTTCAATGACCACTTGCTTTGCTTTCTTTGGTTTGTAACTTTATTCTGGGGGTAACACGACTTAATCCCCGGGTAGGTCACCCCTGAACCCTTGGGACTTGAATTTAGTTTGGCCGCATTACAAAACAGCCTTTTTTTGGACTGATACGACATATTCCCTTGATCTTTTTTTGACAAGGAAACTATTTTTTTCTGGTGACCATATCTGCTGCAAGAAGGGTATCAGAATTGACTGCTTTTTCTTGTAAAGAGCCATATTATTATTGTTCACAAGGATAAGGTAGTATGGCGTCCTCATCCTAACTTTTTACCGAAGGTAGTATCAAGTTTTTATCTAAACCAGGATATTGTTCTATCTTTATTTTTTCCAGAACCCTGTTCTATGGAAGAAAAATCACTACATTCTCTTGATGTGATGAGAGCAGTCCCGACGACTGCTCAGATTTGGAAAACGGATGTTTTGTTCGTATTGCCCGAGGGTCCTAAAAGAGATCAGGCAGCATGGAAATCTACTATTCTAAATAGATTCGACAAGTATCCGTTCTAGCTTATGGTTTAAAGAGGTAGTTTCTACCCTCCCAAATCAAAACTCACTCCTCTGGGGCTGTTAGTGCTTCGTGGGCAGTGCATCACCAAGCCTCCATGGCTCAAATCTGCAAGGCCGCAACTTGGTCTTCAATCCATACATTTACCAGATTCTATTAGGTGGATGTAAAAAGACATGAGGATGTCACCTTTGGGTGCAGTGTACTGCAGGCAGCAGTATAAGTCCTCTGATCTCATGGTGCCCTACTTTTGTTGTGTCTCCCTCCCCTGTGTTGGCATTGCTCTGGGACATCCCACATAGTAATTACTATTGCTCTTTGTCCCGTGATGTACGATTAAAGAAAATAGGATTTTTAAAACAGCCTACCTGTAAAATCCTTTTCTTTTGAAGTACATCAAGGGACACAGAGGTCCTTCCCCTCTTTCTAGTATACACGTGTATTGCTTTGCTACAAAACTAAGATTCTCCCAGTATGGGAGGGGTTATATAGGGAGGCAACTTCCTGTTTTGGGTGTGCCAGTGTCCAGCACCTGAAGGTGGACTATAACCCACATAGTAATTACTATGGCTCTGTGTCCCATGATGTACTTCAAAAGAAAAGGATTTTACAGCTAAGCTGTTATAAAAATCCTATTTTTCTTCACAGAAATATGCAACATGTATGCATTTTTCTGCAGAGAAAAATACTTAAATGATACCAACATTGTGGTGTGACCCGGGCACATAGAAATCAGTTATTTTCTTTGTCCTTGCAGAGACCTACTTTAGGAAAATGCATGTCTCCGCACACAATGTGAATAAGACCAAAGTATTCTATGCAGGTCAAATCTCTGCACCATCTTATATCAATTCTTATGCATGTATGTTGTGGACAAGGCCCAAATGTTCCTGTAGTCTGCTGTCCTATTTATCACAATATTTGGGAGTTATGTTCAAGTTCAGTAAGGCCTCGTTCGTACGTCTTCCAGGGGGGAAGATGTAATCTGTTCACGAAACGCCGCGTAGGGCTGAGTGACGTGTTAGCATCACCTCCCACCGATGTTGTGATACCAGCAGGACGGGCTGTCTGTGAGCATCTGGCCGGTGCTCCAGACTTCTTTCCATAGGCGCTCATTCTCCATTTTACATGTGAGCGTATATTTTTTTTGTGTTTTTAATAAAGCCTTAAGATTTTACACTATTGGAGCCCCCCCCTTCTTTTCCATACATGGTCACATCACTCTGCTGAGAACCTGACTTCCCGCTGATCCATCCATCCACCCACACCGAGGTCCCTGATGTTCCATCCTAGTGTCCAATCTCAGCTTGATGGTGGTACGGAGCAATTAGATTTAACAGGTCACTCAGACCCTCTGTAACGGGGGGGTCATGGGTTTCTGGTAAGCGGCCAGTCACTCTATTTATGGTGGTGGATTTAGGCACTTTGACTCACATCAATTTTTTCCATTGTTGCACACTAAGACTGCACTTTTGATGTTAGACTTATTGATTTTTTATACATGGCTATCTATATGATATGATTATACACATTTATTTGGATTTATCCTAAAGGTGATTTAATTAACACTTTTATATACACATCTGTTTTTCAATAGCGCGATTCAATTAGTTTTACAACATTGCATGGCAACCCCCAGGTCCTTTTTCATCCTAGATTCCCCCAGAGGTCCCCCCATAGTGTATAGCTTGCCTTCATATTTTTGCCACCCAAATGTATTATTTTACATTTTTCTACATTAAACGTCATTTTCCATGTGGTTGCCCACCCCATTAATTTATTCAGATCTTTTTGCAAGGTTTCTACATCCTGCGGAGAAGTTATTGCCCTGCTTAGCTTAGTATCGTCCGCAAATACAGAGATTGAACTGTTTACCTCATCCTCCAGGTCGTTTATGAACAAATTAAACAGGATTGGTCCCAGCACAGAACCCTGGGGGAACCCACTACCCACCCCTGACCATTCTGAGTACTCCCCATTTATCACCACCCTCTGAACTCGCCCTTGTAGCTCTGTGATTGCCAACAAGGATTTTGCCACCAAGTCCTAAGTCATGTTGTGCGAAGGAGTCAAATACTTATTTTACTCATTAAAATTTAAATCAATTTTTAACTTTTTTGAAATGCGTTTTTCTGTTTTTTGTTGTTGTCTCTCACCCTTAAAATAAACCTACCGTTAAAATTATAGACTAATCATTTCTTTGTCAGTGGGCAAACGTACAAAATCAGCAGGGGATCAAATACTTTTTTTCCCCTCATTGTACATGTCTCAAAATGTGTACTTAACTCTTTGACTGGAGCTGCCCTTTAATAGATTAATATTCTGTAATTAATCAATTCCATGGGTATAAAGGGCCATGAATGTGTGTGCTCCATTTTTAACGATTTCATTATAAATATGTGTACCATGCACTTTTTTATAAGCCTGCAGTACAACCCATGCTGTCCTACATTGTGCCACTAAATGCCAACAAATTTGTACATCTATGCTTGACACTATAAGGCTCCATGCACACTGAAGCTCATAAACTGACGTTTTTGGGAGTTTGGTTTTTTTTTTAACACCCCATAAATTCTCCTCTGTTATCCTTTGTGTCCTTGTACACATAGACGTTTTTGGATGTTTATCAGCAGATATGTTTATGGGCTGTTGTCAGAACGCCCTAAAATCACATTCAAGAGCAGTCCTAAAAACGCCAGACGCTGTCAAACGTGGTTTAACGCTGTAAACAGATCGTTAAGCCTCGTGAGACGTTTCTCTGCCTCTATTCAACATCAATGGTTCCCTATGGAAGGCCATTGATTTAAATAGAAGTCGCGCCAGAAGTTGGGACATGACGTACAGACTTGTGGTGCAACCTGTGTGCTGAGGATTTTGAAGGGGAATCGCCACTAAAATGAAAACAAATTGGCGTAAGCCCCCCCCCAGACGATACCAGACCCTTTGGTCTTGGATGGATATTAAGGGGGGAACCCCCATTCAAAAAAAATGGCATCGGGTCCCCCAAAATCTATACCAGACCCTTATCCAAGCACGTAACCCGACAGGTCAGCAAACGAGTGAGTAAACATGGGAGGGGGGTGGGTGCTTTGGGGCAGGGGGGCACCCCCCCACCCCAAAGCACCTTGTCCCCATGTTGATGAGGACAAGGGCTTCTTCTCGACAACCCTGGCCCCATACTCACTCACAGAGGGTAAGGGGCAGGGATCTGGGGCCCCCTTCTTAAAGGGGGCTTCTAGATTCCAATAAGCCCCCGCCTGCAGACCCCGACAACCACCGGCCAGGGTTGTCGGGAAGAGGCCCTTGTCCTCATCAATATGGGGACAAGGTGCTTTGGAGTGGGGGGTGCAGGCCCCCCCCAGCCCCAAAGCCCCTCCCCAATGCTGAGGGTATGTGGCCTGGTATGGTCCGGGGGGACGCTCGCTTGTCATCATGATCCAACTTCTATTCCAATCAATGGGTTCTCATAGGGAACCATTGATTTTGAATAGAGGCAGAGAAACGGGGCTAAACGCGTATTGACGCCAATGCAAATCGCTGATAAAATCACATTTTTAAAGCAACGTTTTCCTGCCAGCAATCCGACTTCCAGAACAACTTTTTTGAGGGTCTTGTGTGCATGGAGCCTTATGCTGCTGTGTAGCTAAAAGGAAGTACAGATTTTTTTCATTTAAAAGAAATATCAGTTTTTATTCTGCTTTTTACTACCAGGGTTATGTGGTTTTAACCTACGTTTTTCCTGTTATTTCACAACACAAGTATCTATTTTAATGACTCATTACTGATCATCTAAAATGATGAGAGACCCATCTTAAAAGCTTAGGTTTATGTAACATATTTTAGCTATATGAGATGTGACCCAGATGAACACTGAGGTAATGCATTTCTCACCCCTGCTCTTTTTATTTCTTTACTGAATGTATTACATTCAGCTCAGACATTAGTATTTTTCTGAACAGGAAGCAGCTCTGGAGAGACAATGAAGTGACAGTATAAAGACTCTATAGGCAATTTTCAGTTTAGCTCTTTACACATCATGTGTATAAATTATCTTTAAGCCTCCGGTGTCAGAATGCACACGGGCATTAGGAATGCACTCCATTTTTACAGATATATGTATATAACACAAATGTGTCTGGCTCTTAGGTTGGACCAAATGGCTGCTAAGTTACTTATTAATTTGTATACCTGGTCAGATTATCAAAAACAAATCTAGAAACACCCTACTGACCACACCTATCACAAACACAAAAATCATTCTACATTCTACATTTCAGTCATTATTTAAACAATGCGTACATGTTAAAGTGATTGTAAATTCTAATTTTTTTAACAAAATAACAAACATGTTATACTTACCTGCTCTGTACACTTTTTTCACAGAGCAGCACTGCTCCTCCTCTGGTCCCCCCCTCCCCGCCTTGTGCTCCTGCCCCCCCACAAATGCCCCCCTAGCGAGGAGCTTGCTATGGGGGGTACTTGTGCGTCGTTGCTCCAGAACCCCGCACTGTGCTTTCATTGACACGCAACACAGCTCTGTCTTACCCCTGCTCCCTCTCTGCTGGTCAATGGCTCATACCGCTGTATAAAAACTGATGAATATTAATAATAAATAAGGAACCATCTCATTAAAATGTATTGCATATATTCCATTCTAAAGTATAATTAAAGGTTTGTTTTTAGTTTTGGATAGAGTGGAGAGGGTTAACACCTATCGGGTTTTTATTGCTGTCTTTGCCCCCGTTAGAGAGATTCCCACTCTCTATTTGTCCAAAGAGCAGTCCTAAAATCGCCAAATTTTGGGTTGTCCTCAAAACAGTAATAGAGCAGAAATCTTCCAATGGGGACACTAGTTCCGGTGAGCCAGGAGGCAACCAGGTATTCCCTCACTTTTTGGAGGCATTTCTTCTTACTTCCTCTTTTGGCTAAGGGACGGGAAGTGATGTGAAATCTCCCCAATGGGACACAGATGAAAGCAAGGATTGTCCCTGTGTTAGTCTTACAACAGAATCCGTAGTGCATACTTTGTGATTTATAGGTAAGGCCGAACTCCAGGGAAATAAAGAGATCACTATTGATTCAATTAATGATTTAATGATTTCATTAAAATATTTATTATATGTTTTTAAATATAGCTAGTCTAGGTACATCAATCTGTCTTTGAAAATGTTTTTCTGTGAGCAGGAACTTAAAGTGATTGTAAAGCCCTCACCTTGTAAAATAACCCATTCAGTTTAAGTAGAAAGTAAAGGCAAAACATTTGTGTATAGATAATAAAAACATTATTTACCCCTTTTTTTCCCTTATAAGCATTCTGGGCTACAAAAAAGCTGTCCAATATGGGTAGAACAGTGTAGTTTGCTAAACCTACCTACTAGCCGGAGCTCCCTTTCTGTTTAAACAGTTTAGTTCATAACCACATTGAGAAGAAGCTTCCTAAAATCATTGTCAGCCAGTAAAGACTTCGTCCCAAGTAGAGACAGAGCAGCCATTGGGGCCAGCTCCCCCTAGTTCAATGGGAGAAAGTGCCATCTTGTTCTTTTGGGGGACACATGTTTTGTGTGTTCCCTCTCCTGTCGCAGCCGCTGAGCTACTTATAGGTAACAGGAGCAAATACACACATGTGCAGACAGGCGCGCGTACACACTGCGCATGTGCAGACAGGCGCGCGTACACACTGCGCATGTGCAGACAGGCGCGCGTACACACTGCGCATGTGCAGACAGGCGCGCGTACACAATGCGCATGTGCGGACAGGAGCGAGTACACAGTGCACATGTGCAGCCCAAAAGGTAAGGATGGCGCTCTGGTGCCAACACATTTTCTGCCCCAGATCGTCGCTGACTGTGGAAGATTTTAGAAGCTTCTTCTAAATGCAGTTGTGGACTTTTGTTTAAACAGAAAGGGAGCCCTGACTGGTAGATGGGTTTTAGAACACTATGCTGCTATACCCATAAGGGACAGCATAGTGTGTAAAGCTGAACTTACACTTTACCTATCCTTGCTGAAAAGTTGCTTTTAGAAAATCACATAAACTACTTGTAGTGTATAATTTAATGAAATGTTGTTTGTACTTTGTAGTAACAGTAAAACACAATTGTGCTGCCCTGTGGAGCCTATAGAACCTGCAAATGTGGTTGCTCACATGGGCAGATATGTTCATGGACTATTTTCTGAGACAACACTTTCAAAAATATGAAACTACATAGATGAATTATTTCTCATTATGTTGATCACATACATATAAATGTGAAAAAGACTGGAGTCTCCTTTATAGTGCACATCTTTTGCAATTGTTAGTATGATTGGCGGGCTTGCATGCTATGCTGTGTGTAACATTAAATGGTTTAGAGCCATGAAGCAGAAACATTTTGCAGTGCTCAGACCCTTATGGTTATTTTAGCACAGGCTATTTTTTTCTGAGAGGAAGCGCAACAGCCTTTTGTTATCTCTGTGGCAGAACTAACTAATAGTAAGGGGATGTGGTTTGGGGTGACACTATTGCACATCCAGGATGTGGTGTACTGTTATGTAGCACATGCAAAAACTTGTTTCCCTTATTAACTGGTAAATAAGTTCTTTGTAATCAGTGTCTCTTAGGTTCTCAACAAGTTTTCATTTCTTGTCACTGGAATTGTGTGCATCTGTGGCTTAGACAAACTTGAACAAAGGAGAATATTTGTAATCAACATAATAGATTGAAATGATGTATTATATTTTATTATTGTTGTTGTGTTAAATGGACTGACAGTGATGATTCTAGCCTTTGTTTCGGCTCACGAGGCAAACATTAAAGTGGTGCTAAATTCTAAAGTCAACAACTATTTTAATTCTTATGCTTCTAGCATTAGTAAACGGATAGGAAGGTATATTATATTTACTTGTTTTAAATTTTTGTTGTATACATTTCTTCAGTTGCTTCCTGGTTTCTGGCCTAGGCCAAAATTATGTCATACATCCCAGGAGTCTTCATGGGTATTTTTTTTTTTTTTATTCTTTCATCTGGAGGAAGAAAACAGAGCTTTCTCTGCTAAGCACACCCTTCTGCCTTCACGCCTGAGTGCAGGGTAAATAGATTCCAGGAAGTAAATGGTACATGAATCATCCACCCTTACTTAAGATGGCCACAGATAGAAAAGCAAAGTGATTTCTCTACAAAATGAAGCACGGAGACATGGGTGGAAGGGTGAATTTACTTTGAAAATTAAAAATGAATTGGATTATGTCTTCATTTTGTGGTGCTTAGACGCAGTTGCATTCCTCTGAGTTCCGTTTTTAAAAGTGCCACCCTCCAAATAAAATTGAGGTGATTTTGCATAATCTGTCGTATGCAAGTGTAATCTGCATACTCCATGTACCTCTGAGCTTGTGTTTTTCGAGGAATAGCAGGAGTAATGGGTGTGAGGTCGAAGGCCACAAAAAAGTTTGTGATACACGATGTGGCAGAAATAAAAGCCATGATTAATTAGTAACATCTTTAGAAGATTTTCAGAGACATACCCCCTCACTTCCTCCTTTACAACCACTTTAACCGCTTGCTGACAGGCTCACGCAGATATACATCAGCAGAAGGGCACGTACAGGCAGAATAACGTACCTGTACGTTGCCCTTTAAGAAGCGATTTGCGGGCGCGACCTCCGTGAGTGTGATCGCGGGTCCCGCAGACCCCATGTCCGCGGGAATACCCACGATCGTCTCACGGAGAGGAAGAATGGGGTAATGCTAATGTAAACAAGCATTTCGCTGTTCTGCCTAGTGACAGGACACTGATCACAGCTCCCTGTAATCGGGAGCGGTGATCAGTGTCATGCCACACATAGCCACACCTCCCCCCACAGTTAGAATTACTCCCTAGGACACACTTAACCCTTGTTTATAGCGCAAAAAATAAAAACCGCAGAGGCGATCAAATACCACAAAAAGAAAGCTCTATTTGTGGGAAAAAAAGGACATCAATTTTGTTTGGGTGCAGCATCGCACGACCGCGCAATTGTCAGTTAAAGCGGCGCAGTGCCGAATCGCAAAAAATGGCCATTCAGCAGCTAAATCTTCCGGGGCTGAAGTGGTTAACCGCTGCCCAGGGTGGCCGGTGTGCATCTCCATACACTTAAAACATCCATAAAGTACACAACACTAGAAGCTGTGTAGAAGCATAATCTTTGCAAGGGCTCCTGACCATTGGTTAGCATTGTAATGTGACAGTGCTGACCAATAAGAGTGTCTTCTTTTGTCTCTGAAGAAAGAGCAGACACTCATTGGTCAGTGCTGTTACATGACCATGCTAACTAATGGCCAGGAGCCCTTGCAAAGATTATGCTCCTACACAGCTTACAGGGCTGTGTATGAATGTTTCAAGTGTGCGGAGATCCTCCCACACTCCAAAGACATGCTGGTAGGTTAATTGGATCCTGTCTAAATTGTCCCTAGTATGTATGAATGTGAGTTAGGGACCTTAGATTGTAAGCTCCTTGAGGGTAGGGACTGATGTGAATGTACAATGTATATGTAAAGCGCTGCGTAAATTGATGGCGCTATATAAGTACCTGAAATAAATAAATATTCTAGACAATGAAATGAATGAATGAACGCCCAAGTGCTCAGCATGGCTAAACGCAACTTTAGGTGTGTTTTTTGTAGCTGCTTTTCTCCTGGCGGTTAGAAGAGCTGGTCAAACGCCCAGTGGGCCTAAAAGAAATGGGGTTATATTGTTGTATTTGTTCCTGTCTTGGTGCCCACTGTCATTGTAGAAAAAAGTGTGGCGGGGATCCATCCCAGTAGGGGAATATACTGTACAGCAATAAAACCTGACAGAGGTTTCAACAATGTATTCAAAAGAACAATTTTTGGTTGGAGTACCACTTTTGCCATGCTTTGAGTATAGGTGGGTTTACAGAAACAACTGTTAAGTTAGGATTATAGATTAAACCTATGACAAAGATCTAGTGGTATTTTATTTTTCTTTGATGGCAAATTTTGAGTATGTATGTACGTGTTTTCTATGATCATATCTATCTTTCTTCCTTTTTTTTTATCTTAGAAATGTGTACTTCCTCCATCGATGTGTCATTTTGTGTAATAATGTGATTTGCTGATAAATAAGAATTTATTTCTGTGTTCAGAGAAATGACCTCCACTGAACCCTTCATGAGACATTTAAGACACTTCTAAGTATGTAAATATCAAGTATTCTATTGTAATTGATCTGGCGATGTACAATAGATAAAAAAATTACATTTTAGATTTCCAGAGAAGAGTTACTGTGTTCCTTTTAGGGCGCAGATCAACAGTGCTGTCCTGCATTATGTCGTTTAGCAGTTCATTTTAGTACCTTGACTGATTCTTTAGAATCCGGTGGCCTGGCAGGACTGACATACAGTCATGCCCAAAAATATTGGCATCACTGCATTTCTGTCAGATAATGTACCACTTCGCCCAGAAAATTGTTGCAATTACAAATGTTTAGGCTTTCACATGTTTATTTCTTTAGTTTGTGCTGGTATGACACAAAGTGGGGAAACAAAAAGCCAAATCTGACACGTTCCACTCAAAATTCCAAAAATGGACTAGACAAAATTATTGGCACCTTCTCAAGATTGTAAGAAATAATTGCATTCTAAGTTTGTGATGCTTCTGTAATTTGTAATTAAACTCACCTGTATCAATTAACAGGTGCTGACAATATAGATATCACACCGGCAACCAGTTAAAATTGTGAAAAATTGACTCGACCTTTCTGTTGTGTGTCTCTGAGTGCCACACAGAGCATTGAGAAAGAGAGCAGAAAAGAATTATCTGAGGTTTAGAGAATTGAAATTGTGGAAAAGCATGGACAATCTCAAGGTTTCAAGTCCATTTCCAGAGATCTTAATGTTCCTGTGTCCACTGTGCGCAACATTGTGAAGAAGTTTACAGCCCATGGCACTGTAGTTATTCTCCCTGGACATGGACGAAGGAGAAAAATTGATCAGAGTTTGTCAAAACTTACCTAAGGAAGCCAAATCCTTTTAGTAGAATGTGCTGTAAAGAGACGAAACAAAATTACAGCTTTTTGGTATAGCCCATCATTCTGCTGTTTTCAGAAAATAAATTAGGCCTTTAAAGAAAAGAATACAATCCCTACGGTCAAACATTTTAGAGGTTCACTGATGTTTTGGGGTTGCTGTGCTGCTTCAGGCTCTGGATGTCTTGACCATGTGTATGGCTTTATGAAATCTGAAGACTACCAAAGAATTCTAGGGTGCAATGTGTAGGGCCCCGTGTCAGAAAGTTGGGTCTCTGTCAAAGGTCTTGGGTCTTACAGCAGGGCAATGACCCAAAGCACACGTAAAAAAACACCCAAAAATGATTCAATACTGAGTCAAGATCCCATAGAGCACCTGTGGAGAGATCCCAAAACTGCAGTTGAGAAAAGGAACCCTTCCAATCTGAGAAACATGGAGCAGTTGGCGAAAGTAGAGTGGTCCAAAATTCCGGTAGAGAGGTGTAAAAAACTCATTGATGGTTACAGGAAGCAATTGATTTCAGTTATGTTTTCTAATAATGGGTGTGCTACCAAATATTAAATTGAGGCTGCCAATAATTTTGTCCAGTTCATTTTTGGAGTTTTGCGTGGAATGTGTCAGATTTGGCTTTTTGTGTCTGCATACTTTTTTTTGTCATACCAGTACAAACAAGAGAAATAAACACGAATGCCTAAACATTTATCATTGCAACAATTTTCTGGGCAAAGTGGTGCATTATCTGACAGAAAAGCAGAGGTTCCAATATTTTTGGCCATGACTGTAGCAGGAAACACTGTCAAGGTAATTTGCAGACAGCTTATGGTGCCTGCAACTACACTGTTGCATTTATTATTGTAGAGCATCCAGTAGAGCTGCACGATTCTGGCCAAAATGAGAATCACAATTTTTTTGATTAGAATAAAAAGATCACGATTCTTGTGACGTAAAATATTTCACATTATACAAAAAAATTGGGCTAACTTTACTGGTTGGTGTTTTTTTTTTTTTTAAATTAATTAAAGTAATTTTTTCCAAAAAAATTGCATTTAAAAGACTGCTGCGCAAATACAGTGTGACATAAAATATTGCAACAACCACCATTTTATTCTCTAGGGTCTCTACTAAAAATATATATATAAAATGTTTGGGGGTTCTCAGTAATTTTCTAGCAAAAAAAAAAAATTATTTTAGCTTTTAACCACTTCAGCCCTGGAAGAATTTACCCCCTTCCTGACCAGAGCACTTTTTGCGATTCGGCACTGCGTCGCTTTAACTGACAATTGCGCGGTTGTGCGACGTGGCTCCCAAACAAAATTGATCTTTTTTTCCCACAAATGGAGCTTTCTTTTGGTGGTATTTGATTACCCCTGCGGTTTTTATTTTTTATGCTATACACAAAAAAAGAGCGACAATTTTGAAAAAAACGCATTATTTTTTACTTTTTGCTTTAATAAATATCCCCCAAAAATATATAAAAAAACTGTTTTTTCCCTCAGTTTAGGCCAATACGTATTCTTCTACATATTTTTTGGTTAAAAAAAATCGCAATAAGCGATTATTGATCGGTTTGCGCAAAAGTTATAGCGTTTACAAAATAGGGGATAGTTTTATGGCATTTTTATTAATATTTTTTTTTTTTTTTTAAATGGTGGCGATCAGCGATTTTTATCGTGACTGCGACATTATGGCGGACACATCGGACATTTTTGACACATTTATACAGCAATCAGTGCTATGCAAATGCACTGATTCCTGTGTAAATGACACTGGCAGTGAAGGGGTTAGCCACTAGGGGGCGGGGAGGGGTTAAGTATGTCCTAAGGAATGTTTCTGTGAGGGGGCTGGGCTGTGTGTGACACGTCACTCATCTCTGCTCCGATGACAGGGAGCAGAGATCCTTGACACTGTCACTAGGCCGTTCTTCCTCCCCGTGAGGTGATCGCGGGTATCCCCGCGGCGATTGAGTCCGTGGGACCCGCGACCCGACTCACAGAGATTGCCGCTGACCGCCTTTTAAAGGGGAACGTACAGGTACGTGATTCTGCCTGTACGAGCCCTTCTGCCGACGTATATCGTCGGCAAGCGGTTAAATAACAAATGTCAGAAAAAGGTTTAGTGGTTAAACTTTCCTCATTTACACACAGTCTATTCCTTTGACAAATTGCTACAATGTTTATACTTGGTTCCACTGCTAAAGAATGTTGTGATTCTTGGCAGACTGCCTGTTTTTTTCTTCCTTTCTTTTGATGGCTGTGGCTTCAGAAGAGCAGAGAGAATTCTTTGCATAGCAAGAATCGTGAAACACCTTTCTCAAGATCGCAACAGGGAAAAAATCGCGATAACAATTCTTGACGATTAATCGTGCAGCTCTAGCATCCAGTCACAGCACAAACAGCATTTACTATATCTACAAAACTGTGCTTCTGTTTAAATAATGCAGTCATTTAGAAAATTTTACTGTAATTGCAATATTTTCAAATTTGCTACTACATTGTAAAATGTTAACTAAGTCAAGCTACTAAGCTATAACCTTAATTATGCAACAGGCAATCGTTGTTGTTTTTGTCAGCCCTCTGTATATTGCTTTCTCCAGTGTCCCATTTTTTTCTTTATGACAGCATAAGATGTTATAAAACCATGAAAGTTGGTGACCTATGTAAAATGCTGCACCGCAAGAGTTCTCTGGCCAGAAGCTATACTTTGTGTGTGTGTGTGTGTGTGTATGTATATATATTTTTGTGCTAATAGCTGCAAAGGCTCTTTCCAAGCAAGTAAATCCCTGAATAGCCGTGCAAGTAAAATACCAGAATTAGGCCCCTTTCACACGGGCGCCTCTGTTTGCCAGACTCCACTTTCTCTCTTCTATGGGGAAATTGGATGAAAACAGAATGCCTGTCTGTTTTTATCCGATCTGATCTGCCAGATGGATAGAAAATAGAACCACCATCCGTCTAGATTTAGCAGGTCAGATATCAGCGAGTGTCAGCGGACATGTCACCGCTGACATCCGCCACTCTATAGGAGCGAATTAATGGTCCGATCAGGTCCGCCTGAAAAGCTGACAAGGGTACCTGATCGGACTGCCCGTATTAAAGGGCCCTTACTGGTGTGCCACTGGAATAAAAAATGTAAAAAAAAACAAACAAAAGAAGAGGATCTTCATTTAAGATTAGTTATAATATAAAAACACATCCTTCAAGAATTTGTAAGCATTTCTATTTTAAAGCATGTGGATTGAAACTTGGTTTTGCTGCTATGGACAAATCCTCCACCTTTTTCTAACTGCTCGCTATAGAGGATCCCCAATGAGTACAGCAAGTATTTAAAGTGCAACTCCAGCTTTATCTTCCCAATAGCAACACCCCAAGGCCCCTTTCACACTGGTGCGGTTTGCAGGCATTATTGCGCTAAAAATAGCGCCTGCAAACCGCCCCTAAACAGCCTCCGCTGTTTGCTCAGTGTGAAAGCCCGAGGGCTTTCACACGGAAGCGGTGCGCTGGCAGGAGAAGAAAAAATCTCCTGCGAGCCGCATCTTTGGAGCAGTGAAGGAGCAGTGTATTCACCGCTCCTAAACCGCTCCTGCCCATTGAAATCAATGGGACAGCGTGGCTATACCGCGGTAATACCGCGGCTATAGCCGCGCTATACGAGGGGTTTTAACCCTTTTTCGGCCGCCAGCGAGGGGTTAAAACCGCACCGCTAGCGGCCGAATACCGCGGTAAAACAGCGCTAAAAATAGCGATGTTTTACCGCCGACGCCCCCAACCGCCCCAGTGTGAAAGGGGCCTTAGTATTTGACATAAATCAGCTCAAACTATTTCCTAAAAAAAAAGTGCACATTGTATTTTATAACCAACTATCTATGACTTTTGTATGTTTTTAGTGGAGTTGGTAGTAGATACTGAACCCAACCATCTGCATATCTTCTAATATTTAAAAAAAAAAAAATTGTTTCATAATATTTCCAGAAATAAGAGATGAACGTTTCATTTTTAGAATGAAAATACCATTTATTTTATTAAATTAGGAGCAGGGGACCCAAGCAAGGTCAGGCAGTTTTAGTTTGGAAATATTGAAAGACCCTTGAGAAAAGCAAGTGATATGATTATTATTTATCATATTTATTAATGATTAAGTTCTTTCATGCTCAAAACAGCCGTTGGATGACATGTAGCTCTGAAGCTACGGTACCCATGTAGCATCTGTTCTATTTCAAAGCATACAAAGGGTTCAAACACTATTTTAAACTATACTACAGGGCTTGTATTCATAGACCTTGGGTTACATGCAGGTTACCATCAGGTTTTTAACCATTCATTTTTTTTTCTCTGATGCTTCTATCAAGATCTGACTGCATATTGCCCTGGGCTATATAGCAATTCCTATTATTGGTTACCTTTGGTATGTGTCTTGGGGACTGTACATTTGTGAGGCTGGCCTGTAATGTTTCCTTTAGGCACTGGATCAATGGTGTCAGTGAGAACTTATCTGAGAGGCAGAAATTGCTCATTGCTCAAAGAACCCTTAGCAAACTCAGGAGGAACCCTAGTTGAGATACCCTGCTCTCAACTATATCAAATGCTGATCTAATTAATTTTTTTTTCTTCTCTAGCAAGAATGAAAATATATAATGTATATGAATGATCACTGTGATAGCCAATCACAGGCTATAACAGTAATCATGTAGGTTCTACTGACTCTTGGTCATTACTTTAAGACCCAGAGCTGTCGGTAACCGATTGGTCTCAGTTCTGGGAGTACACTTCCAGTAAAAACTCAATAGTGCATATAGTATCTCACAAAAGTGAGTAGACCCCTCACATTTTTGTAAATATTTTATTCTATCGTTTCATGTGACAACACTGAAGAAATGACACTTTGCTACAATGTAAAGCATGGATCAAAAAGTTAGCCAAACTCCAACACAGGCTGGAACTGTGGGAGTTTAAGGTAGTGCAGTGCCACGTCCTAAACGTCAATAGTTAAATAGAGAAATGGAAAAATGGACTTTCCAGGCACCAATTATAGAAAATATAAGTAATTTTTATTTCTTACATAAAAAACATTTAAAATACTGCCAAATATGTGCAGTAAACGACTAAGGGCTCTTTCACACGGGGCGGATCAGTGATGATCCGCCCCGTGAACACCCGCTTGCTCAGCGGGGATCGCTCCGCCAATCCCCGCTGAGCAGGAAGATGACAGGTCCATCGCTGCACACTGTCAGAGCGCCGCTCTCCCCTATGGGAGATCGGATGATGACGGACTGTAGTGTCCGTCGTCACCCGATCCGAAAACGGATGGAAAAGTAGGGTTTTCCTCCGCTACACTTATCGGAGCGGGTCGGATGTCAGCGGACATGTCACCGCTGACATCCGACGCTCCATAGGGATACATGCATGTCCGTTTTTCATTCGAAAACGGAAGGATGAAAAACGGACATACGGATCCCCCGTGTGAAAGAGGCCTAAACCTCTCTAATATGGATCATGTGTCAGAACCATGCCGGTGTAGACATGTGTGACTATACTGGATTATAGCATTCAAAGGAGCTTGATAAATATTCTAAGGAGAGAGAAAGGCAATCAATAACAATTATAATAGTTTGTAATAATAGTATAAAGTCTCAAGAAATGCAGGGAATGTCAAAACAGTAATCAAAAAGAGGCTAGAACTAGGGCATGCAGGGAGTTCAGTGGGTGATGTGTAGGGACCTGCCAGGTAAAACAATATAGCCATGTAATATTCTAGGTGCACCAGAAACATAGTAGAGGTGCAGAGCCTGAAATATATAGGCAGGAGAACAAATAGGCAAAGATGTGATTGATAGGGCAGCTCACACCATATAAGAAATAAGTGTGCAGTCAGGCATTAAAGTACTGACATAGCCTACCTTCATAAAGAACTGGGGTCATTTACTTAGGGCTGAAACTGTGCTTGGTGGCCGACACGCCATCTAAAAGTATATATGTAATAGCAATAAGAATGGCTTAATAAACAGTTTACCAAGAAAGATATCTAAGCAGCACTAAATGGGTACTCTCACCTGTTAATAATAATTAGTATTTATAAGGTGTACCAAGGTCAAAGGATCAAACTTATGATGGGCCTAGAGTGATCGACATCATAGAAGAAGAATTACGCTTGTAATAGGGCAGCACAGTGAGCACACAAGCTTCAGTTCCACACCATCTAGAAAGATAGGAGTAGCACCAATAAATAATTTAAAAATCCTAACACAGCAAAAGTTCAGTAACGAGCCTAGAGTACATACCTTGCTGAATAAGGTAGTGAGGTAGGGCACTCCCTGCATACCCTAGTTCTACCCTCTTTTTGATTGCTGTTTTGACATTCCCTGCATTTCTTGAGACTTTATACTATTATTACAAACTATTATAATTGTTATTGATTGCCTTTCTCTCTCCTTAGAATATTTATCATGCTCCTGAAGAAGCGATTTTCGTGAAACATACAGAGCTTTTTTGTATGCTATAATCCAGTATAGTCACACTTGTCTACACCGGCATGGTTCTGACACTCATGATCCATATTGGAGAGGTTTAGTTGTTCACTGCACTTATTTGGCAGTATTTTAAATTATTTTTTGATGTATTGTTTACTTATTACTTATATTTTCTATAATTGTTGCCTGGAAAGTATTTTTTTTATTTCTCTATTTATACAATGTAAAGTAGTAAGTGTACAGCTTGTATAACAGTGTAAATTTTCTGTCCCCTCAAAATAACTAAAGACACAGCCATTAATGTCTAAACCGCTGGCAACAAAAGTGAGTACACCCCTAAATGAAAATGTCCAAATTGGGACCAATTAGCCATTTTCCCTCCCCGTTGTCATTGGACTCGTTAGTGTTACAAGGTCTCAAGTGTGTTAAATTTGGTGTTATCACTCTTACTCTCTCATACTGGTCACTGAAAGTTCAACATGGCAAAGAGCTCTCTGAGGATCTGAAAAAAGAATTATTGCTCTACATAAAGATGGCCTAGGCTATAAGAAGATTGTCAAGACCCCGAAACTGAGCTGCAGCACAGTGGCCAAGACCATACAGCAGTTTAACAGGACAGGTTTCACTCAGAACAGGCCTCGCCATGGTCGACCAAAGAAGTTGAGTGCTCATGCTTGGCGTCATATCCAGAGGTTGTCTTTGGGAAATAGACGTATGAGTGCTGCCAGCATTGCTGCAGAGGTTGAAGGGGTGGGGGGTCAGCCTGTGAGTGCTCAGACCATACACCGCACACTGCATCAAACTGGTCTGCATGGCTGTCGTCCCAGAAGAAAGCCCGGAAACAGTTTGCTGAAAACAAGCAGACTAAGGACATGGATTAATGTAACCATGTCCTGTGGTCTGATGAGACCAAGATAAACTTATTTGGTTAAGATGGTGTCAAGCGTGTGCGGCGGCAACCAGGTGAGGAGTACATAGACAAGTGTGTCTTGCCTACAGTCAAGCATAGTGGTGGGAGTGTCATGGTCTGGGGCTGCATGAGTGCTGCAGGCACTGGGGAGCTACAGTTCATTGACGGAATCATGAATGCCAACATGTACTGACATACTGATGAAGAGCATGATCCCCTCCCTTCAGAGACTGGGCCACAGGGCAGTATTCCAACATGACGACGACCCCAAACACACCTCCAAGACTACCACCACCTGTGGGGCATCCTCAAACGAAAGGTGGAGGAGCACAAGGTCTCTAACGTCCACCAGCTCCGTGATGTCGTCATGGAGGAGTGGAAGAGGACTCCAGTGGCAACCTGTGAAGCTCTGGTAAACTCCATGCCCAAGGGGGTTAAGGCAGTGCTGGAAAATAATAGTGGCCACACAAAATATTGACACTTTTGGACCAATTTGGACATTTTCACTCAGATAAAATGGCTGTTGTAATTACTAAGGCATTGAAACTATTCCAATCACCTGTGCAAAATAATGGAAAGTCTGAAAATATAACCTGTTGGGGGTAGTGTTAATTTCCTCAACGAAAAAGTTTTCGTCATAATTTTATTCAGAGGCTTTTTTACAGTGACTAAAAAGGAAACTAAAAGTACAGCACATTTTCCTCAACTGGCGAAAACTATGACGAAGATAGAATCCATTTTTGTTAAGGAACGAAAATGGGATGTTAATGGCAAGGAGGGACGTTTACCCTCATGAATTTACTGTATTTATCGGAGTATAACAGTGTATACGCCAATATTTGTTTTTTACCAATAGGGGGCAGGGATCGGGCAGTCCGACCCCTGGGTGCCACACATTGAGGGGTAATCAGCCGCCCCGCCTCTCCTGGCCCTTGGACAGTACTGCCAGCAAAGTCTATCATTAGGAAAAAATCATTGCCAGCCCCTTCCCCTATACTGCTCCTCCTTCTGTGTCACTCGTAAGCTGAAGCTTCTAACCTCAATAGCTTTGTTCTTGTTGGCAGCTCTCCTCCCCTCCGAGTGTTGCTTTAGATTGGAGGAGGAGAGCGGTCACATGACCATTCATGAATCTTCAGAGGAGAGCAGCCATGCGAACGGGTCCATGCAAGAACGAAGCTATAATGTATATTTAGAGACTTTGATTTACAATGAGAGTGACACAGGAGGAGCTGTGTATGAGAGGGCTGGCAGTGATTTATTCTTAACTTTAGAGTATGCTGGCAGTGCTGTCCCAGGGGACTTGGGGTCTCCTGGGAATGCAGGGGGGGGTGTGTATTGTGCAGAGGGTGGGGGGGGGCTGTGCTGTGTTTTGCGGGGGGCTTTGTATTGTGCAGTGGGTGGGGGGCTGTGCACTGTGGGGGGCTTTGTATTGTGCAGAAGGTGGCGGGCTGTGCTGTGTACTGTGGGGGGGCTTTGTATTGTGCAGAGGGTGGGGGGCTGTGCTGTGTATTGTGGGGGGGTTTGTATTGTGCAGAGGGTGGGGGGCTGTGCTGTTTACTGTGGAGTGCCTTGTATTGTGTAGAGGGTGGGGGCTGTGCTGTGTACTGTGGGGGGGGCTTTGTATTGTGCATAGGGTGGGGTGTGTGTAGTGTGGGGGGCTGTGTATTGTGCAGAATGTGGGGGGCTGTGTACTGTGCACATTCAATTTTAGTTGACTAAAATGGGACTAAAATTAAAATGGCATCTTAGTCAAAAACTAAGACTATAACTAAAACACTTTCAGAAGATTAAAATGGAACTAAAAACTAAAATGCCATTTTAGTCCTAAAACTAAAACTAAATCGAAATTTTCTGCCAAAATTACCACTGGTTGGGGGTACTTAAGGACTGGAGTTGAGATACATTGGGTTAAAGAACCTGAACAAAACACTCAGAGGGCTGAACATGTGAGGACCAGGTGGCAGCCTTTACAAATCAGTGAAGTCTGGTCATTGTATGTCAGAACTGCACTAATTCACTGTCTTCATTGACTGCAGCTTGCATAACCTTTACTTCAGATAAATCCTATTTAAATGATTGCTAATCTCATTTTGATGACATATATAATACAAATACTACCTGAAAATTTCATTTTCACAATTTTATAATGAATGCTTGCTGTTCCATATTTTGACTATATATATATATATATATATATATATATATATTCTCTTTCAAAATGTTACTACTCTAGTTGATGGCTTCCCCATTAAGGGACTGCATACAATAGGTGTTTTAGCCACATTGGTAGTCTGTTATTTTCAATCAGTCTGACTAGACAGATAGGCTGGCCATAAACAGTATGATTCAATGGCAAAATGGAATGTTCTCAACTTTTTACCTGCTCAAAACACCTGCTGTACATTGTCATCCCAGGCCAATCGGTGAAATACAGTTATTGTACTAGAAATACCTAATATCTATAATAGATATACATTGTTAAGGACAATACAGTGCTGACACGTCAGACTTGCACATATTTGGGCTCTGTGTACTTGGACATAAATTGGATAAAATAACTGAGCAAGGATATTTAGATATGTATACAAATGATGTTGTGCATTAAACAAACCTTGCCTTTTTTGCATTTTCATTGGTTTTCCCTGCTCAATAATGAAATATATATTTAGGGTATTTTTAAAAATAAAATTACAAATAAAAGCCTCATAAGTACAAAAAAAGGTGTTAAATTAATTTTGGTAATATTGAGTAAACTGGTGCTTACCAAAATGTTGTCTGCTCATCTTGATTACCCTGGAATTTGACAAGCTTGAAAGGATAAATTTCAGCAAAGGAAAGAGAGGGTTATAAGGTGTGACAAATGGACCATGAATTAGATAAGACAATGTTTACTTATTTGAAAATTTATATCTACAGTAAACTGATTACATTCTATGTATATAGTGCTGGGACAAAGCCCTCTGACTCTCAGTGCCAAAGCATATCCCATCCCTTTGTGATGAATGGAGCGCTCAAATCTGCGCAAGGTAGTTTATAACTCATCAAAAGTGCAAATATTATTCTGTGATTTGTCCCTTCTATTAAAGCGGTAGTAAACCACATAAAAAAAAAATAGGAACTGGGTAGTTTAGGTCATTATGTTCTAGTATGCCTTAAGGTAGCACTTACCTGAATATGATGCCCTCCAGCAGTGTGCTGTCACCACTTCCATCTTTACCCAGTCTTCCTTCTGGGTTTTTGGGCTTCAACAATATGAATGGCCAAGTCTGTGATGATGTCACTCCCGTGCATGCACACAGGAGTTGCTGTTTACAGCTCAGCTCTGAAGGAACAGCACGGGTATGCCATTCCTTCAGGCTGGGTTCACACTTAAGCACGGAGCAGCTAACAGCAGGGGTCCGGTGTGTCCCCATTCATCATTTCAGGTCTGATTTAAGTGCAACTTTTTGTCTGAATTCGGACCTAAAACGGACCAGAAGATGCATAGGACTCCTGTGCAATTCGCACTGGAGCCACTCCGGAGATGCATGAACTGGTGACATCCCTGGCTGCATGTAAATTAAAATAAAGTAAACTGTGCAGGTTTAGGAGATATTTACTGTACCTATAGGTAAGCCTTATTATTTGGTGCAGCAAAAGTGAATAAATTCAAACAAATACATATGGTTAAAAAAAAAGGCTGGGAAAAAAATGCCCCTAGGAGTAGCAGACAAAACGTCCAGTGTGCATGAGGCCTAAAAACCACATTGCTGAGCAGCCTAACTAGCAATACAGTTTCTAGGTGGTTACATCCCTGCACAACATCACTGGCACGTTCACAAGAGTTTGGAAATAACATTTATATTTACTGTGTCTGTTTTGATACTTCTGTATTTTTGTACAGGAACAAGATTGTAACAATCATCAAAGAAGTGAAGCCATGCCTCATGTGCCTTTATCATTACCAAGCACCAGCATGAAGAAACATGGTCATGCAGGAAGGCCTCTGACAGATGAACAATTAGTTCCCCACCCTTCACTGACTAGCACTTTGGAACACATACTAGATCAACTGAATGTGTTGACTCAGGTGAGCATATCTGTTACTCCTAATGGGATTTGTCACACCTGTCATTCTGATACAAGCATTTCCCTTTTGACCTATTTTTACACAGATTATCTCTGTGCTTTTTTTTGTAAGAATCATATAAGTTTGTGTACACACCATGCTGTTGTTCATTCATATATCAAGTATGAACTCATTGATCCTTCTGCCTGAACGAAACTTGTACTCGAATATCTATAGCTGTAAAAAAAAGGGGTTTCTATGAACAAGGTCTCTACTTCCCTTATGCCGAGTCCTTACACAGCAGCTTATTGTGTTTACTGTGAAAGAAATATGAAGAAATACACACTGCATATTAAACTTAGGCCTTGAAAGTCCTAAAATAAACACTTGAAAACCTGTAAGGATGTATTATGAGCAGAGGCGGCTCTAGGCTTTGTGAGGCCAAATCTGAGACATGAGGCCCCATTCACATCCATAATTGGAAAAATAATTCAAGCGATAAAAATGAACTGTATAAATTGCATATATTAAGAGTTTTAAGTCCTATGAACTATGAATTCACAGTTTAAAGAAGAATTGGTTACAGAAAATTCTATAATCAAATATATATATATATATATATATATATATATTACATGCGGTATATATTATATATTACACGCATATTTCTCCATTTACATGAAGGTCATGTTAATATAACCCAGCCAGCACAGAGTTCCCCCATATATCAGAGTGTCATTAACAATGTATTGACACCTGCAGCGGTTTGCCTGCAAGAGAGATGTGATGCAGGAACCAGCACTGTAATTGCGCTGGTTCCCGCATCACATCAGTGTGAACCCGGGCTAATGGACGGGCTGCCACTCCAAGAGATAGTCAGAGACTGCAGACATGAATGGGCTGAAATTGCACTGCGCTCGAGTCACATGTGAATTGCACAGGGCGTTCCTGTGCGATTCTTGGTGTGAACCCGCCCTGTGTCTTGGAGCCAGGTGGGATTGGGATGGGGTGGATGAAGCCGGGGTAGATGGAGCCGGGTGGGATGGATGGAGCTGGGAGGGGGGGTGGATGGGGATGGGATTGGGGTGGATGGAGCCGGGATGGGGTGGATGGATATCCTCTCCCCCAAATAATTTCAAGTGAACTCTTTACTTGTCTCCCCTCTCTCACCCTCTTCTTCATGCCCCCCTCCCCTCCTCTGTAAGACTCACTTTTACACAAACCAGTGCGCTCTTGGTACAGTGGTGTGCCTCCTTCCTCCTCCTCCTGTGCACAGAAAAACATCACAGCACAGGAGGAGGAGGGGCGGGTTCAGTTCGCTCCGCAGTGCACTATGTCTTGTCGGGCAGCTGGGGAGAGATGCCGGCTCGGCTGCAATGCACAGTGAAGACACCCCGCACAAGCCGCGGGCATTGCGGGACTCTGATTCACCGGGACTCTGGGTCAAGAAAGGATCATATTGCAGGACGGTCCCGGCGAATCATCGAGGTTGCGGTATGGGCAAATTAGGCGGCAGCGAGGCCTACGGAGACCGCCTAATTAGAGAGCTGCCTCTGATTATGAGCACAACATTAATACCAGAAGGTGACACATGCAAGATACTAGTGTCAGCAAGATAAACAACAGGAAATAATAAAAAGAACAGGAAGAAATAAAAAAGTTTCTACATCTCCGAGCAGCTAAGGAGCCAATCGAAATATTCTGCTATAACTGAATATTTGTATATAGCAGCAGCTCTTCTGTAGTAATTCCTGTATTTTAATAAAGGTTTACTTTATATACATTTTAGTGCACCTAATCTTATACTGTAAGATCTTTGGTCAACATCACCACCAATTTTTAAACTATGAAGCCTGTGCTTCAGCATTTTTTCGTTCTAATGCTGCGTACACATGAGCGGATTTTCCGTCGGAAAAAACTTGAATGGTTTTTCCGACGGAATTCTGCTCAAGCTTGCCTTGCATACACACGGACACACTTTCAACCGTCAAGAACGCGGTGATGTACAACACTACGACGAGCCGAGAAAATGAAGTTCAATGATTCCGAGCATGCGTTGAATTGTTTCCGAGCATGCGTAGGAATTTTACGCGTCGGAATTTGTACAGACGATCGCATTCTGCCAGCAAAAGTCCGATGGAGCATACACACTTTTTCCGACCAAAAGCTCTCATCGGTCTTTTGCTGGCTGAGTTTGTGATCAGGGTCCATGCAGAGCCATGGGGGGAAAAGGGGAGGGACTACTTATATGTTGCTTTGCAGTTAGCCTTTCCTGCTACTTTAAAGAAGGATTCCAGGTGTGATATATTTTTACATAGTTACTATGTATTTACCATACCTGGCTTAATGCTCCTGAAAGATGGAAATCACTGCTACCCAGGTCTTGCAATGAGCGGCTGGCCTGAAGAATTCTGAACCCAATCGGTTTAGCCGCTTGACATGAGTGCCATTTAGAGAATGCTTTGCAATTTCTGAATGAATGCAAAGTGTTCTCTGAGTGGACAAGGTAGATAGCGTGATGTCACCACCCTACCTCCTGCAATCAGAGAACACTTTGCATTCATTCAAAGAGAAGTATGGCCAAAGCTATTATGGCTATACTTTTATTGGTCACAAGAGTGTAAGTGTTTACATCATGGAGTCGTTCCATGTTTTAGAAAGATCCTGAACATATGGCGGGATACACCCAGCTGCCTGATTGACAGCTGGCTGTACTCAGATAAAAACCATAGCCACCTACACCCACCCCTTCTTCAGCCTGGTGCTCCAGTGAACGTAGAAGGGGCAGAGCAGATAGCAGTTACTATCAGTCATCACTCGCTGCTTAGAGCTGACCAAGAACTGAATGATCAGTGGTCATGTGATCCCTCAGTTCTTGGGCTTAGATCAGACAAGGGACATCTGTAGCATGAAGGTTAGTGTGTTTTTTTTGTTATTTTTAATGTTAATAATAAAAGCAAAGATTTAATTTTTTTTCACTAATTAGGTTTGTTGCCATTAAAGTCCTAACAGAGGTTTTTGTATGGACTCATATTGACTATAGGGATTGTGGCAACCTCTGTCTACACCAGAAACTCAATTTGAATACAAATTCACAAAGACAAGAAACTGTTAGTGACAATTGTACAGAATAATATCATATGCTTTGTTTTACAGACTGTTTCCATCTTGGAGCGTCGATTGACATTGACAGAAGATAAACTGAAAGAATGCCTAGAAAATCAGCAGAATACCCCATCGCAAGTTTCAGACACGGAGTAAAGTAGAACAATCTACTAATCTCACTCTCAGGCTCCTCCACTGTAAATACAATATTTAATATGTATTTATTATATTTTATTTTTATATTTGTGCTAGCCTTTTTAATTGAAATTTAGACTGGGTATGCGCCTTTTTTTTCTTTTTTTTTTTACTATTGCTGCCAAAGATGAAAAGAAAGAATAACTTGCAAAATGATGACAAATAAGTTATGACCCAGGTACATTAACACACTTATTGTATAAAGAGTTTTAAATATGGTAATCCATAGCAACCAGTCCCTGCAATGAGTCACTGGGTGAACGTGAACTTTAACAATGCAGGGCAAGGCAAAAGGGTCATTAAAAATTTCTGCCATTCAAGTTGCATATACTGGTAACTTTGAGAGGGAGAACAGAATCCCTTTATGAATCTGGTTTTTCGCTAGATGTTCGTATGAAAATTCTTTGTACATTCAATAAGTGGATGAAAGTTGTTCAAAACTACTTCAAGATTTCATTTGCTTTTAAAATTTAATTTTGTAATGAATGCCATTTCCCAAACGAAAACCATATTCACTGTTAGTGTGGATGATGGCACTGTAATTATTTTATTAAAAAAATAATCAAAGTACCTTTTTCCTAATTGATATACAACTGTCACATGACCCAGGTCTTTCCCAGGTCTGTAGGGAAACATAAGCAGGAGGAGCTTCTAGTCTTCTGCTGTTGGGCACATAATAAAAAAATATCAATTAACTGTTTTAAATTGGCATACAAATGTATATTTGAAATCAACTCTTTATTATTTTTTGGTAATAACATGGTGTGGGCGGATTTCTGGTAGTCACAGGCTGTGTCACGCCCCTTCAGCCTGTGTCTAGAATACAAGGAAGGTGAAGCTTCCATCAATCTACATGTAATATCCCACCCCCATTGTGTTTAGCTGGTTAGTGGGCATAGAGGAGGAGGGAGGAAGTGGGTTGTCATTTACCACTGTGTATACACCAACATGTGTGACTCTATAGTCACATGGACTGGTCAGATGTGATAGGGAGGAAATGCTCAGCATAGAAACTCATTGAAAACTGAGCATGTGCAGAGTTACCACCACAGCTGCACAATCCCTAGCTAAATTGGGGACATGAACAGAAGGTGGATACAGAACAGCAGGATCAACCAGTTTTTTTTTTTTTTTGCAGAATACAAAAAACTAATCCCATAGTGACTAAGTATGAACAGCGTATAATTCAGCATTTATTGATAGTTTTTTAAGATGTGGGTTTAGTGACACTTTAAATTCCATTGCCAGTCCTCCATGCAACAGCGCAGTGGCTTTCCATGCAGTTCTGTGCTACCATCTCTTGCGCACACACTTATCCTTGGACTTTTTTGGCATAACAATTTTGGTTAGCATCCTATGTAGCTTTCTGTGTGGCCTGAGGACATGATAGGGTAGTAAAGAAAGGGTGAATGTGACATCCCCTGGGGTTACAATTAAAAATAAATAAAATTAGCAAAGGCAGGTAATATTGGCATATGACGTGACAATATGATATGTCTGTAAGCTCCTTGAAGTATTTTAGGACTATTGGGAAAACATCAGATTATTAAGAACAAAGTGCCTTGAAGCCATAATCCAGGATATTTGAAAAATCCCCCTTGCAGTGGAGCTACGCCCATAATGCAATAGTTATTGGTTCTTTTAGATCTAGGGAGCAATGAAAAGTAGATTCTTTTACCCGGCCCTCTGCTCCTCCACGCTGCTAGACTGGTCCCCGCATCATCTTCTCCCCCATGCTCTAGCAGTCTAAGATCTAACGCCCATAGCCCTGCATTAGACAGTTCTCTGGTGGAGCATAGGGGAGTACCCTGGAATAAATAAGCAGTGAACCTTTGTGTAGTGCAGGTGCTGCCTCAATGCAAGGGAGAGGTTTCAGAATTTTTTAAGGGTTTGGCTTTACAATTTAGATCTTTTATTAATAGTTACAGAAAATATAATCTATCATTCCCTACTATTTGTAGCTGTATGAAGTTATAGTTGTGAAAAGCACAAACTTAAAACTAAAGAACATTTTAATTTACATTTTTGAATGCTGTACAATTGTACATTTGTACAAAACAACCACGTTTTGTTGAAAACACACATTGAATATTCACCTATACAACTTGATAATAAAATTTTACTAAACCATTTCTTGTACATTTTGTGAGAGCAAGGTTTTAGCTGGTTAAGTTTTATCTGCCTGTCAGTTTGGCTTTTACAAATGTTGCATAACGTGCTTCATTTTGCTGTAATAAGTTGTGTGTGTGTGTATATATGTGTATGTGTGTATTTATACACACAGTATCTCACAAAAGTAAGTACACCCCTCACTTTTATAATATCTTTTCATGTGACAACACTGAAGAAATGACCCTCAAAATAACTCAACACACAGCCATTATTGTCTAAACCGCTAGCAATAAAGTGAGTACACCCCTTAGTGAAAATGTCTGAATTGGGCCCAAAGTGTCAATATTTTGTGTGGCCACCATTATTTTCCAGCACTGTCTTAACTTTCTTGGGCATGGAGTTCACCAAAGCTTCACAGGTTGCCACTGGAGTCCTCCTCCATGATGACATCATGGCGCTGGTGGATGTTAGAGACCTTACGCTACTCCATCTTACATTTTCCCCACAGGTGCTCAGTAGGGACATGCTTGGCTAATCCATCACCTTTACCCTCAGCTTCTTTAGCAAGGCAGTAGTCGTCTTGGAGGTGTGTTTGGGGTAATTTATCATGTTGGAATACTGCCCTGTGGCCCAGTCTCCGAAGGGAGGGGATCATGCTCTGCTTCAGTATGTCACAGTACATGTTGGCATTCATGGTTCCCTCAATGAACTGTAGCTCCCCAGTGCTGGCAGCACTCATGCAGCCCCAGACCATGACACTCCCACCACCATGCTTGACTGTAGGCAAGACACACTTGTCTTTGTACTCCTCAGCTGGTTGCCACCACACACGCTTGACACCATCTGAACCAAATAAGTTTATCTTGGTCTCATCAGACCACAGGACGTGGTTACAGCAATCCATGCCCTTAGTCTGCTTGTCTTCAGCAAACTGTTTGCGGGCTTTCTGGTGCATCATCTTTGGAAGAGGCTTCCTTCTGGGACAACAGTCATGCAGACCAATTTACTGCAGTGTGTGGCGTATGGTCTGAGCACTGACAGGCTGACCCCCCACCCCTTCACCCTCTGCAGCAATGCTGGCAGCACTTGTACGTCTATTTCCCAAAGACAACCTCTGAATATTATGCTGAGCACGTGCACCCAACTTCTTTGGTCAACATGGCGAGGCCTGTCTTGAGTGGAACCTGTCCTGTAAAACCGCTGTATGGTCTTGGCCACCGTGCTGCAGCTCCGTTTCAGGGTCTTGGCAGTCATCTTATAGCCTAGGCCATCTTTATGTAGAGCAACAATTCATTTTTTCAGATCCTCAGAGTTTTTTGCCATGAAGTGCCATGTTGAACTTTCAGTGACCAGTGTGAGAGAGTGAGAGTGATAACACCAAATTTAATACACCTGCTCCCCATTCACACCTAAGACCGTGTAACACTAATGAGTCACATGACACCGGGCAGGGAAAATGGCTAATTGGGGCCAATTTGGACACTTTCTCTTAGGGGTGTCCTCACTTTTGTTGCCAGCAGTTTAGACATTAATGGCTGTGTGTTGCATTATTTTGAGGGGACAGCAAATTTACACTGTTATACAAGCTGTACACTCATTATATATCACTCATAGTGTGTGTGTATGTGTATATGTATATGTGTGTGTGTATATATGTATATATATGTGTATATATATATATATATATATATATATATATATATATATATATATATATATATATATATTATACACCAATCGGCCATAACATTATGACCATCCACCTAATATTGAGTAGGTCCCCCTTTTGCTGGCAAAACAGCCCTGGCCCATCGAGGCATGGATTCCATTAGACCTCCAAAGGTATGCTGTAGTATCGATACCACCTTGTCAGTAGCAGATTCTTTAAGCCTCTGTCGACTTGTCTTCTCATGGTGCATCATTTTGCCATCTCTTCCCCAAGTAAGCAATGCACCCTCAGCCAGCCATCGACATGATGTAGACCAGGCCACCTTCTTCCATTGTTCCATGGTCCAGTTATTATGCTCACGTGCCCATTGTAGGCATTTTTGGCCATGGACATGGGTCGGCATGGGCACCTTGACTAGTCTACAGCTATGCAATCCCATATGCAACAAACTGTGATGCACTGTGTGTTCTGACACCTTTATATCAGAACCCAGTATTAACATTTTCAGCAATTTGCGCTGCAATATAATTACTTTTGGATCAGACTACATCATCCAGCCTTCGCTCCCCACATGCATCAGTGAGTCTTGAACATCAATGACCCTGCTGTCTTTTTAGCTGCTTTGCCTTCCTTGATCCACTTTTGGTAGGTATTTGCCACTCCAGACCAGGAACATCCCATGAGCTGCAGTTTTGGAGTTGTTCTTACCAAGTCATCTACCCTCACCATTTTTTCTGCTTTTAACACATCAAATTCAGGGACATGTTCACTTGCTGCCTTATATATACATCCCACCCACTTTTAGATGCCATTGTAACATCTGTGGTATTTACTTTACCTGTCATTGGTCATAATGTTATGGCTGAATGATGTAGATGTATCTGAGTATCTGAAGTATGTAAATTGAACTGTATCTTTGTTCATTAAATGCTGTTGGTTGTTTGCCAGTGTTCAAATGAAATGGCTAAACACAATAAGTGATGAACTTCACGATTATTTTTTATGTGTGTTTTTGTTTGGAATTATGCATTTAAATCAAATAAGATGGATCTCTAAAATCTGTAGAATTTATAATCTTGAAAATGGATGCAAAAGCAAAGGAAGTCATTTTTCTTGCTCTTTTTGATTCAGCTGTAGGGCATCAGTTTTTTTCTGTCAAAAATAACAAACCACATAAGCAGACATTCTTTTTCTGCTGTCAACCAGCCGTAAAAGTCTTTTTTTTTTTTGTGCATGAACAAAAAATTAAGAACATCAAAGATGAGAACAGATTAACCGTGCAAATTTACTTGACACAGTACTTAGTACAGCCTTTTTTGATTAACTACTTACAAAGGTCACCATGGCAGACCAAACACATTTTATAGATTTTAGTGATCATTTCCAACAGTTTTCAAGCTCAAGCATTAGCTGCGTCTATGAGTTGACCACCAGAGAGGACAGCTACCCTGGCAATGAAAAAGATTATTTTTTTATTATTGGTATTTACAGTGCCTTGCAAATGTATTCACCCCCCCTTGGCTTTTTACCTATTTTGTTACATTACAGCCTTTAGTTCAATGTAATTTTAATCTGAATTATATGTGATGGATCAGAAGAAAATAGTCTAAGTTGGTGAAGTAAAATTAGAAAAATATATACCTAAAACTATTTTTCAGAAATAAAAAACTGATAATTGGCATGTGCGTATGTATTCACCCCCTTTGTTATGAAGCCCATAAAAAGCTCTGATGCAACAAATTACCTTCAGAAGTCACATAATTAGTGAAATGGTGTCAACCTGTGTGCAATCTAAGTGTCACATGATCTGTCATCACATACACATCTTTTTGAAAGGCCCCAGAGGCTGCAACACCTAAGCAAGAGGCACCACTAACCAAACACTGCCATGAAGACCAAGGAACTCTCCAAACAAGTAAGGGACAATGTTGTTGAGAAGTACAAGTCAAGGTTAGGTTATAAAAAAAAATCTAAATCTTTGATCCCTAGGAGCACCATCAAATCTATCATAACCAAATGGAAAGAACATGGCACAACAGCAAACCTGCCAAGAGACGGCCGCACACCAAAACTCACGGACCGGGCAAGGAGGGCATTAATCAGAGAGACAGCACAGAGACCTGAGGCAACCCTGGAGGAGCTGCAGAGTTCCACAGCAGAGATTGAAGTATCTGTACATAGGACGACAACAAGCCGTACGCTCCATAGAGTTGGGCTTTATGGCAGAGTGGCCAGAAGAAAGCCATTACTTTCAGCAAAAAACAAAGTGGCACGTTTTGAGTTTGCGAAAAGGCATGTGGGAGACTCCCAAAATGTATGGAGGGAAGGTGCTCTGGTCTGATGAAACTGAAATTTAACTTTTTGGCCATCAAAGAAAATGCTATATCCGGTGCAAACCCAACACATCGCACCACCCAAAGAACACCATCCCCACAGTGAAACATGGTGGTGGCAGCTTTATGCTGTGGGGATGTTTTTCAGCAGTCGGGACTAGGAAACTGGTCAGGGTTGAGGAAAAGATGAATTGTGCTAAATACAGGGATTTTCTTGAGCAAAACCTGTACCATTTTGTGTGATTTGAGGCTAGGATGGAGGTTCACCTTCCAGCAGGATAATGACCCAAGCACACTGCTAAAGCAACTCTTGAGTGGTTTAAGGTGAAACATGTAAATGTGTTGGAATGGCCTAGTCAAAGCCCAGACCTCAGTCCAATAGAGGAATGGGCAAAAATCCCAGTGGTAAGATGTGGCAAGCTCATAGAGACTTATCCAAAGCAACTTGGAGCTGTGATAGCCACAAAAGGTGGCTCTACAAGGTATTGATTTCAGGTAGGTGAATAGTTATGCACATTGACTTTTTCTGTTATTTTGTCCTGTTTGTTGTTTGCTTTACAATAAAAAAAAAAAAATCTGTTGTGGGCATGTTCTGTAAATTAAATTATGCAAATCCTCAAACAATCCATGTTAATTTCTGGTTGTGAGGCAACAAAACAAAAAATGCCGGGGGGGGGTAAATACTTTTGCAAGGCACTGTAGATAGCACAATTTGCATGTCGTACATTATCAGTCCCTGCTCTCAAGGAGCTTACTGCTACATACTAGGGCCAATTTAGACAGGAGCTAAATAACCTACCAACATGTCTATGGAATTTGTGAGGACACCAGAGTACCTGGAGGAAACCAATGCAAGCACAGGAAGAACAAGCAAACTCCAAGCATATAGTGTCATGATTGGGATTTGATCTGTTGGAATAGTCATGTTGGAGATGCTTTGCAATATTGAAGCAGTTCAGTAGTGGTACTTTATTTTCCGCTTGCCTCATGCAGATATACTGCGGCAGAAAGGCACGTACAGGAAGAATCACGTACCTGTACTTTCCCCTTTAAGAGGCGGCCAGCGGGCGCGCGGCGGCAAGCTCTGTGAGTCGGGTTGCGGGTCCCGCGGACTCGACCGCCGCGGGGATACCCGCGATCGCCTCACGAGGAGGAAGAACGGGAAGATGCTGATGTAAACAAGCATCTCCCCGTTCTGTCTAGTGACAGTGTCACTGTTCTCTGCTCCCTGTCATCGGAGCAGAGATCAATGACGTGTCACACACAGCCCATCCCCCCTACAGTTAGAAACACGCCCCTAGGACACACTTAACCCCTACACTGCCATCTAGTGGTTAACCCCTTCACTGCCAGTGTCATTTACACAGGAATCAGTGCATTTGTATAGCACTGATTGCTGTATAAATGACAATGGTCCCAAAAATGTGTCAATGTCCGATGTGTCCGCCATAATGTCGCAGTCACAATAAAAATCGCTGATCGCTGCCATTTAAAAAAAAAAAAATATTAATAAAAATGCCATAAAACTATCTCCTATTTTGTAAACGCTATAACTTTTGCGCAAACCGATCAATAATCACTTATTGCGATTTTTTTTTTTTTTACCAAAAATATGTAGAAGAATACGCATTGGCCTAAACTGAGGAAAAAATTGTTTTTTTATATATTTTTGGGGGATATTTATTATAGCAAAAAGTAAAAAAATAATGCGTTTTTTTTTCAAAATTGACGCTCTTTTTTTGTTTATAGCGCAAAAAATAAAAAGCGCAGGGGTGATCAAATACCACCAAAAGAAAGCTCTGTTTGTGGGGAAAAAAGGACGTCAATTTTGTTAGGGAGCCACGTCACACGACCGCGCAATTGTCAGTTAAAACGACGCAGTGCCGAATCGCAAAAAGTACTCTGGTCAGGAAGGGGGTAAATTCTTCCGGGGCTGAAGTGGTTAAATTTTCCTTGAACAATGCTTGAAAAATCTAGATATGAATGCACTTGTATATAAAGCATTAACTCACTTGCATATGAAAGTTATACACTATATTACCAAAAGTATTGTGACTCCTGCCTTTACATGCACATGAACTTTAATGGTATCCCAGTCTTACTCCGTAGGGTTCAAAATTAAGTTGGCCCACCCTTTGCAGCTATAACAGCTTCAACTCTTCTGGGAAGGCTGTCCACAAGGTTTAGGAGTGTGTCTATGGGAATGTTCAACCGTTCTTCCAGAAGTGCATTTGTGAGGTCAGGCACTGATATTGGAGGAGAAGGCCTGGCTCGCAGTCTCTGCTCTAATTCATCCCAAAGGTGTTCTATCGGGTTGAGGTCAGGACTCTGTGCAGCCCAGTCAAGTTCCTGCATGCTAAACTCACTCATCCATGTCTTTATGGACCTTGCTTTGTGCACTGGTCCATATCATCTGGTGGAGGGGGGTTTATGGTGTAGGGTTGTTTTCCAGGAGTCAGGCTTGGCCCCTTAGTTCCAGTGAAGGGAACTCTTAAGGCGTCATCATACCAAGACAATTTTGGACATTGATGCTCCCAACTTTGTGGGAACAGTTTGCGAATGACCCCTTCCTGTTCCAACATGACTGCGCACTAGTGCACAAACAAGGTCCATTAAGACATGGATGAGCACGTTTGGATTGGAGGAACTTGACTGGCAGATTCCTCCTCTGACTCGTCCTTCCACCACGGTATCGCCAAAACTGAAATATACTATTTTGGTGTTTATTTAGGACACCCACAACTGTCTTAAGTTAGACTCTGCAGTGCATGAGGGTCCCAAAGTGACCAGCATGGGCTTTAGATAACAGAAAAAACCTCCTAATGACTTTATGGTTCTTACCTTAGTCAAGGATTTTTTGTACTAGTATTGGGAACATCCCGACAACGTTTATGATCTTTCTAAGCGCTTTGCACAAAAATATCCCTTGCATCTGGAATTCTCAGAAAATTCGTTTTTTCCCAAGGTAGACCTGGCTATCTCTTGCCTCAGTAAATTTGGCAGTCCCAGTGAGAACTTACCTACTTTCAGGGATCCTGTTGATAAGCGTTCTGAGACTTTGCTCAAGGCTTCATTTTCACCAATTTTTTTTTGATGTATTGGAGTTTAGTATTAGACTTTTAGTGCTGGCGGCTTTTACACTTTATTATTCAATACATATTTTTTCTTAGCGCAGCGTTAACCCTTTGGTTTTTTTTATTATTTTCTTCATTTTCACCTATCAGGGCAAGCCGCACAACCAATTGTGGTTGCTGTGGTGGTGTACCAGACACTCTATTTATGGTCTGGTTGTTCGGCTAAGAACCCCAGAGGTGTGAAAGATAGTCCTTCTTTTCAACACTCAGTTTAACTTGTTTCCAGCAGCCTTACTCTACTGTTTGAACTGCATGAGTGATGCGCTGTTAATTATCGCGTATTGTATTTCTGTCTGTATAAATATTAATACTCTAATGCTAAAGCCTTGTTCTGCCGGGTGTTCCTTCCACAGGGAAAACTTTCCTCTCTAGGGAAGCAAGCTTGGACCCTTTGGTCTACTGCGAATCCCTCAGTGATAGCATCCCAGTAGGTCTTGGGCATCATGGTGGCCTCTATAGAGGATGTCCTATATGCTCAGTGGCATTCCAGGCATCTACCGCACAACATTCTGTCAACCTGAAACAAGTCCTTCTGTTTGCGGAAATTATCCCATGTGTGTGTGTCTTCCAGAGCCTGGAATTCTCTGATGCAGTGGATGTCAAGGTCATCACTAGAACTGGCCTGTTAGTTACCCTCCCTTCAATTACTACTTTGAGATGTCCCATCTGGTATGATGAAAGACCTGTGTCTTGTACTGTACTCCCAGAAAAGGATTTTACAGTTACATTAAAAACGTTTTTTTTCGTTTAATCTTTTTCCCTTTGTATCTACATTTTTTTGAATTTTTCCATACGTACAAAGATATTGTATTGCAGTTAATATATTCTGCTTTAAGACTAAAATAGTTATCTGGTCATTATTAGCCCCTAATCTTGTGCAATAGCCTCTTGTGTCTGAGAATTAGTGTCCTGTTTAAACCTGCTGTGGAAGATTCTCCAGGTATGACAGCTCGGAGAACAGGAGTGTTGGCTGCAGTTCTCACAAACAGCTGCTGTTCTAGACTTCAGACCCCCAAAGTTGTGCATCGTTATTAACCACTTTGGGTCCTATTTGAAAGAGGTTACTTCCAAATATGACCTTAGACATAGACATTTGTTACCCCAGAACAATTTAGATCTTTTATTACAGAGATTTTTTGTATGCTGACAGCTAACCATCATACAAACAAAGAAAGAAAGCGGCACATCAAGTAGTGAAAAATGTTGTTTATCGTAGAATCAAAATATTAAAAACATGACACACGAGGGATCCACAATGTTCAGCAGACGCTTTTCACACAAAGTGCAGTAATGATTAAAACGCGAAACGTGAAACGCGCCTGCTTAACATTGTGGATCCATCGTGTGTCGTGGTTTTAATCTTTTTTTCATTACTGGATGCGCCGCTTTTTTTCTTTGTATGGACTTCCTAGGTTGCGGACCTTGGCAGGCACCCGGTCTTGTTTCCACAACAGTATCTTGAGATCCATACATCCTTTGTTTTCTCTCATTAAAGAGAAGCTTCAGCCCATCCACCAAAAAATTAAGTCAGCAGCTACAAATACTGTAACTGCTGACTTTTAATATTAAGAAACTTACCTGTCCAGGTATCCAGAGATTTTGGCACCCCTGCTGATTTTTCAATCTGCTCTCGGGTGCTGCTGCCGCCATTCCTTGTACAGGAATCTGATGCCCTACTGCACATGCACGAAGCGAGCTGCGCTTTGTAAATGGCCCAAGGAGGGGGGGGGGGGCTAAAAAACATTTACCTGCACCCCCCGGAAGGTACCGAATGTGGCAGCAGAGGAGGAGGGGAGGAAGCTACCGAGCAGAGCTTCCCCTTTTAGGTGGAGCTCTGCTTTAAGCCTGGGAGAGAAAATCATTTGATTCCCCTATTCACACTAGGAATATCCCTTGCCGGCTATTGTATACAAGCAGCCGCAACATCCTTTGATTTCTCAATCAACTTTTGTTGAGCCAGGTGATGCCTACAGTTCCACCGTTAGCTCAAATTGTGCCCTATTCAGCAAGAATCAGCCAGAATTCAAGCAGCGTATGGCCAGCTTTAAACCTGAAGTCAGGGAAACCAGGCTTCTAGTAGCAAAACTGGTTGCAGAGTTGTTTAGAGCTTATGATTATCCAACTAATAAAATAAATAGCTAGCATCTGTAATGTAAACACTTAGGTTTGCTTTAAAGGGGAACTATAGTCTTTTTACTAATACTTGTGGAACGTGTAATAAAAAAAAATGTATATAGAATTACATCAATATGTTTTTTGCTTTAAGGGCCGGTTCACGCCATGTTTTTGCAGCAACACTTGTAGTACTGCAACACACGGTAATTGCACTGGAGCGATAAGGTTCCATTTATTCTGAATGGCACACCATTGCAGTTTCCGAAGAGCAGGGCAGTGTTTGGCTGTGCAGTAATGTATTGCAGTGTGCTGTCAAGAAATGGTTCCTGCACTATATTTGGCAGCACACCATGACAAATGTTAGTACATTGCCATGTGTCTCCCTTTTGGGGTCTCTTTACTCTATTAATAATCTGACTTCTAAGGAGCCCCCCTGGTTGTGGAGGGAAGACTGACGCGTTTGGCTGCCGCTGCTCAGACCAATACATTTTCACTAACTTCAAATTCTGAAATTCAAACTCCCTGGATTGAGTTCTCAGATCTCTTGATTCTCAAGAATTGTTTCTCTGTAAGTGACTGCTCCCTGTTTCACAATATTCCCCAGCTTGCTGCTGACTCACCTCTGAATCTTTCCTGGATCACCGGACCTCCTTCCTTGACCTGCACTGGACCCCTTTCCTTACTCTGCACTGTGAATATCCTGGACATTTTTTCCTCTACTGTACCCGGATTTCTTGGTCATACTGCTCATAAGCACTGCACTTCAGCTCATACAGAACAATTTCTTGGCTAAAGACGCATATGAACTCTGCTGGAATATTGCCATTTTACAACCAAAGTGATACATGCAGCGTGGCGCAGGATGCCGTCTCCTCCCTTTTAAACGCCTGTGCTGCCTCAATCCCTGCTTATCAGTGCAGGGCTGCAAGACTATCCAGCACTGGCGCCGACCTCAAAAGCCTACGTTCACTAACAATTCCCAGACTTCACTCTGATTTCCATGGATCCTACAAGGAAGGCCAGACCAGTGCTCCTAAACACTCGCTCTGCTAATAATAAGGCATTACTTATATTGAACGTTATTGCAGATAAGTTGGATGTTGTGTGCTTAACCACTCCAGGCCCGGAAGGATTTACCCCCTTAATGACCAGGCCATTTTTTGTGATACACCACTGCGTCGATTTAACTGACAATTGCGTGGTCGTGCGACGCTGTACCCAAACTAAATTGATGTCCTTTTTCCCCCACAAATAGAGCTTTCTTGTGGTGGTATTTGATCACCTCTGCGGTTTATATTTTTTGCGCTATAAACAAAAAAAGACTGTCAACCTTGAAAAAAAAAAAAAAACAATATTTTTTACTTTCTGCTATAAAACATAGCCAAAAAAAATTTAAAAAACGAATTTATTTATCAATTTAGGCCAATATGTATTCTTCTACATATTTTTAATTTAAAAAAAATCGCAATAAGCGTATATTGATTGGTTTCCGCAAAGGTATAGTGTTTACAAACGATGGGATAGATTTATGGACTTTTATTTTTTTTATTGTTTTTACTGGTAATGACAGCGATCTGCAATTTTTAACGGGACTGCGACATTGTGGCGGACAAATCTGACCCCAAGTGACGCTTTTTGGGGACCAGTGACATTATTACAATGATCAGTGCTAAAAAAAATGCACTGATCAATGTATAAATGAAACTGGCAGGAAAGGGGTTAACACTAGGGGATGATCAAGGGGTTAACTGTGCTCTAACTGTGGGGGGGTGGGCTTACTGGGATAACACAGAGATCACTGTTCCTGATCACTAGGCACAGCAGATCTCATTATTGTCCCCTGTCAGAACGAGGATCTGTCTTGTTTAGGTAGGCAGATCCCCATTCTGCCTCTCTGTACCGGCGATTGTGGGTGGCCGGTTGACATAGAGTCCGCCGGAACGTGGGCACGCTCCCGCGGCAGGCGTGCGCCCACTCTATCTCATGCATGGACCAACATACAGGTACATTGGTTCGCGCAGCCGGGCCACCCTTCTGCAGTATATGTGCGGTGGGCGATCTAGAAGTAGTTAACTGAAGCCTGGTGCAAGCAAAATGATGGCGTCCTTTTCAACCAATTCACCCTTCCAGGGTACTGACTGACGTCTCTTGGGCAAATATGGAGGTTTAGTTATTTACAGCTTGCTCTACAGTTTATGCCTTGTTACCCTTTTTCTCTTCTTTTTGAATGCCTTGTTCTCAAGGTCTGTGTTCCCTACTCATCTGTTATTGCTACTGTTTGTCAACTACCCAAGTCTTGTAGAGCTTACTTAGGTGAATTTGCTGATTTGCTTTCATTTTTATGTCTTAGTTTTAAGAGAATCTTTATCCTTGGGGATTTTAATATACATACTAACACTGAGTCTTCCAGTTTAGCTAAAAAAAAATTTGGCTTTGCTGGGATGCTTTGACCTAACCAAATTTATTTGCACCCTCATGCATTTTAAAGGACACACCCTGGATCTTATCATTGCGAATGGCTCTTTTTTTTCTGACTGCTCCTTTCCTTGACTTAGAGAGACTTTACATGGAGCAAATTTCTTTTCTACAACCACGGCTTGCAGGAAAGAAAATTACTCGATTCCCCCATTAACAAAGACAGCGTTGACAGAGGAATCCCTCCCGCCGAGCCGTTGTATTCTCCTGGCAGGGGAAGCGAGATTATTGCTAGCAGCTATACAAGCCCGCTAGTGATAATCGCATGTAAAATTTTGGCATATTCAGCCTTCCTGTACATGGTTCGAATCTCGACCAGTTCCTGCTGAAGCAGCCGGGATTTGAACCATCTACCGCCGGTCTTAGGACTGTCTGACCACCTAGCTATTCTTTTCAATCTAGAATTAGCTTTTTCTAACACCTCCCTGTCTTAATCTGTAAATGATCGCAATTGGGATTAAATAACCTATTTGATCCCCCTCCAATCTTGTTTTCGGTAATTGCACAGCACAGACACCACCTTGGTCAAAGTCACAAAAGACTTTCTGTTAGCCTCTAATTCAGGCTCACAACCTATTCTTATTCTGTTGGATCTAATTTCTGCCTCTGATACTGTAGACCACAATCTTTTATTCTCGTGCCTTGAAACCATATTTGGAATCTCAGAATTGGCTCTAAAACGGTTTAAAGTTGAACTTCACTCTCATAATGATTATATTTATTTGTTATGCTGCTAGCATGAGTAAATAGATAGCAAAGTATATCATATTTACTTGTTTAAATAATTTCATAATTTTAAGTAATTTCTGCGCAAAATAAAGCATAGAAACATGGATGGATAAGGGGGTTTGCTTTGAATATTAAACAATTAAACAGCATTTTTGGTTTGTGTTGCTCAGATACAGTGTACACTTTAAGTCTTCTCTTACTGTCACTGTCATCTGTTTCTTCTGGCGGATTCCAGTCTGAAGTTGTGGTCATGGACTATAAGGGTTATAGGGAAAGCATGATGATGATAACGGACACTACCACCTACGCACAACTTGCTAGACATCCAACACAGCGTATCAAGAATGCCTTGTCCTCTCTTACTATCATTGGATGATCAAATTGCTGGATCTCTTCTGAGACAGCTGAATTTTTGTTGGATGAACTTTCAAGACTACCGACCAATTATCTATGGGTTGCCTAAGGTCTATAAGGGAACCACACCTTTGAAATTCAGGCTTATAGGTTTAGGATCAATTACTCAACCTTCACCTAGGTTGATAGACTTTTACCTTCAGCCATTAGTCAAGAATCTGCCAGCTTATGTCAGGGACACGAGTGACTTTTTGAATAGGCACAGGAGATTCTTGACATTTGATGGAAATTGGCGATCTTGTCCCTATACGACAACAATACTAGTGAGGTATTTCCTATCCATATCATCAGTCCAGAATCTCCCATGTGAATATATCTGACTGAGTGCTTGCTATTTGTACTTGAAAGTATTTTTTTTGCGTTTGAAGGAACTAAGTACGCTCAGATTTGTGGCACAGCTATGGGCAGCTCCGCTGCCCCTTCATTTGCAATCCTGTTTGTTGGATACATTGAAGAACACAATAGCTACCCCACAGCTCTCTGAACTTGAATAGTGTGTTTCCCATTATATTATATTTTTTCCATAAATCACCCAGGGAAATAGAATTTACCTAGATGTGAGATGTGAGGATCACAAACGAGTAGGGCACACTTCATACCTCTGTTCAATAAAACAAGCGACAGGAAAACTTTGTTACACTATCGGAGTGCACACCCCAAACATCTCTGTGATAGCCCACCTATCTCGCAATTTAAGAGGGTCATACACATTTGCTTCAGTGAGAAAGAAAGGAGTCTTCTGGAGGCCATGTATAAAAAAATATTTGGAGCGTGTCTACACTCCCACAATACTTAACAGGGCAATGACCAGAATTACATCAAATCCTGAATAAAACCTTAAATCTACAGATAGGCCTTTGTTCATACACCGTTTTAATCAGGAATCTGATCACATTAAACATGCAACCACACGCAACATCAATATCACTAGAGCAGATGACACATTGTCCTCTAACATTAAAAATTCACCACTGTTGTTTCATAAACGACGTAGGTCTCTAAGAGAGTGAAAGGGAGAACCTGCTCACTTACAGGTTTACACCGCTGGCATCTTACACCGTAACCACCGCTCTCATCAATGGATCACTTCAGCACACCAATTAGCATCCAAGGATGTCGGATAAGAGAATGTCTGTGGCAGATGATCTGTGTCCTCAATTCCCAAGGTGTGATGGCGCCATGCTGACGCTTTTCACTCAGAACCTGAGTTTCTTCAGAGCATGGATAGATGGGTAATGAGAGTCCTTATATATCCTGAATCAATCAAGTTAATTAGTACCCTTAGGGGTTACTCACCACTACCACCTACTTCCTATTAACAAGCCAATAACACAATGATTCCAATGAGGACATCCCATCCAAAAGCGCAGCAGCCCGTGCTAAACCCAGCAGATCCATATTGGCGTAAACTAAATTGCAAAAAAAAAAATACTGTACATTTTTTAAAGTAGTTTCCCTTGGATATAATATAGTCTAATATTGGGTGAGAGTAGTGGCCATTTTGGAAAATTAGTTTATATAAGGGAGGGGTAGTGGCCATTTTGTGTGGCAATCTGTGTGGCACATAGGAGATTGAGAAGAGGATCATGCAGTGTACACTATATTTTTGAGGTGGGTGCATGTGTGCTTGGGGCATCTCTAGCCTAATGTACACCAGGTAACTCTCCTTAAGATAGATTTTTTTTTATTGTTTGTTGAGAAGGCGGTAATAGAGAGAACAAAAACCCCATTGATCAATATGTGAAAATAGAACAAATGGTTTGAGGAAATTATCACTAGAGAGATGTTAAGGGAGCAGCTAATTCTTCCTAAACTGGTAAAATAATGTACTTTACTTTTTACATTTGGAATATGTGTGTTCTTGATTCAAGTTAGCCAATGTTTCCACTCTTTGCATCTCTCGTATCATACAAAGAAACCAAAAAAATATAGTGTAGTATGTTCAAAAAGGTTAAAGAACACAAAAATTCTAAGGAGGTCATTTTTCTACATACAGTATATGGACTTTTATTCATTTAATAAGCATTTTATTTTAAGAAGATTATATCGATTGATTTTAAGCGCTGGTTGTTGTGGATCATCTTGTCCTGCTCAGGGGGTAGTTTGTTTCCAACCTCTTTTTTTATTTTATAAGTTTTCTATATTCTCCTTTTGCATACCCTAATGCGATGATTATTAATATTAAGAACCAATGCCAAACATGAAAGATAGTTTTTCAGTTTAATTACAATTGGTAGTGAATGCAGTCTGGATAGACAAAAGCTGGGCAAAGTAAGGTTTGACTTTTTTTAATGTATTTTAAAAAAAAGTAATCCAAGGAGGTTTACTTCTTTGGTTAAGTGTCAGCCACCACAGAAGTGGTAAGTTATTTTGTGAGAAAGGTCAATGTCACCTAAAATGGTATTCTAAAAAAATTTTTCAAGTAACCCCTTACACCAACCTCTCCTACAAAAAAAATAAAATGTAAAGAGTCGCTTAGTTTGTCTCTAAGCTACCAAAAGCGCTGAATGATTGCAGAATGGACTGCTCTCAGCTCACTTTAAATCTTAGTGCTCCAGGACAGCACCTTTGGAATCAGGCCTGCTCTTGGTCTTCATCACTTTGACAGCCACCTCATCCATGGAGGTATGCTATGCTAAAATCACCTGTTAGGGCAGAGGGTTAGAACTTTTGCAATTCCTTGAAACTGAGTTTTACCACCCCGATTCCTTGTCTGCTGTATATAGTTCAAGTCCCAACTAAACTTTCAGTTGAAATCCGCTAAATATGTTGTAGATGTATTAAAACAATATATGCACAAGGTCTTACAGTTTATTTTAATTAAAAGAAAATAGCAAAGGACAACTTGGGCAGTGTTAGTGATTGGACAGGGTTAGGGCTGCAAACCTTTTTTTTTTTTTTTTCTCGGCAGACAAAGGGGACCTATATATAAAATAACATATAGGCAGGGCTACCCATTGTTGGTTGCCTCTGACTGTCTGGACTTTTGGGATGTGAGCTGGTAGGAGCAGCTGGACGCCCTGTTATTGCTGGGCCCCGCCACCACATTTTGATGACCCCTATACCTCCTGTGTGTGTCACTTCCTCCCTCCATCTGCCCAGGGATGTTGACCAAAGTTTTACAAAATGAAAAAAAAACACACAAAGATCTATTATATATATTTATTTTTCTGCAAACCACATTTATTAGTGTCAGTGCACTTTAATGTCCTTGTTTAAGGAGTCCTGGAGGTGATGGTTTGGCCCCCACAGAGCCTTGATCTCAACCTCATATACTCTGTCAGGGTTTACACGAAGACACAGAAGGATTTGAGGCAGCCTACATCCACATAAGAGTTATGGTTAGTTCTCCAAGATTTTTGGAACAACCTACCTGCTGAGTTATTTCAAAAACTGTGTGCAAGCATACCTAGAAGAGTTGATGCTGTTTTGAAGGCAAAAGGTGGTCACACCAAATACTGATTTAGTTTGGATTTTTTTTTTCACACCTGCCTAAAACTTTTGCACAGTACTGTATCTACCTCTCACGTTGTAGTGCTCCCTCACATTTGTTAGTGGAAAAGGCCCCCCTTACATTAATTATTAGTGAAGTGCCTATTAAAACTGGTGATGTGTTTAGTTCCTCCTTATACTGCTTTTCAGTGAAGTGCTCCATTACATAGGTGGTAAGTAGAGAAGAACCCCCTTAGTCTGTGTAGGAAAGACCAAATGACATTTGTTTCAGTGGAGGAGGGCCCCATTACACTGGGAGTCAGCGGGAAGAATGTTCTTTACATTGCCGGTCAGTGGGAAGAATGCACAACAACCCACACACACACATACACACCCCACAAATATCTAAAAAAAAAAAAGTGATAACATATTTAAGAGGCAGGAATTGCTCAATGCTTAAGAACCCCTAGCAACCTCTGGAGAATCTCTGGTTGAGAAAGGCTTATCTAAAATTTGGTATATGCTTTAGATGTAACAGTACCCTGGAAACACCCAAAACTACATAAATTTAGAGATGAGTCCATGTACTCTGCAAGCCAGCTCCAACATCAAGGCCCACCAAAAACTGAAATGTAAGTTCCGTGTAGAGCCTAATTCACCACAATGGGCCAATGAACACAAGGGTTGCAGTGTTTGGGCTGAGCTGCAAGTCCTATAAGGTAAAGTTGTACAAGCTACACAAGTTTCACTTTCAGCAAACCTGCAAGATGCTAATTGTGAAATCATTGTAACTGCAGTGGTTTCCCAACGTGGTTCTGGGAAAGCAGAAGCTCTGTTCTAGCACAGTCCTTTCCTGCCTCTGCTAATAATAGGAGAATGTGAGCATAGCCATTAATCAGCTTATTTCATAAAGAATATATTTTTTCTAACTAATTTTGTCCACAGCTGCCATGCAGCACAGTAACCTTACACTGCTGTCTGGTGAGGTTTCCTTAGGTCCAACTCAGGCTCCTGTAGCTTCTCTGAGATTTTCTTTCCTCGGTATTGATTTTAGAAAAGGACTCACTGCTGCTCTAGTGCTTCTGCCACATTTCCTGCATAGATGCCTCTCTTAGAGAGGAGCTTCTTGTGTCTGAAAGCAAAAGAAAACATAGAAGAAAGAATTTATTTATTTAAGTAAAGCAAAGAATGTCATTTACTCTTTTCAGACAATCACATCCTACCATTTTTAATGTATACTGTACCAGGGCTTTTTCCATGCAGGAGGGGAGTTGCCTACCTAGTGCTTAAACTTACTAAGCTCCAACTTGATTGGGTGGAGTTTTGGGCTGAGCAAGCTCTCTGCCCTCACATAACAGTAATGCCCCGTACACACGGTCGGATTTTCCGATGGAAAATGTCCGATCGGAGTGTGTTGTCAGAAATTCCGACCGTGTGTGGGCTCCATCGGACATTTTCCATCAGATTTTCCGACACACAAAGTTTGAGAGCAGGATATAAAATTTTCCGACAACAAAATCCGTTGTCGGAAATTCTGATCGTGTGTACACAAATCCGACGGACAAAGTGCCACACATGCTCAGAATAAATAAAGAGATGAAAGCTATTGGCCACTGCCCCGTTTAGAGTCCCGACGTACTTGTTTTACGTCACCGCGTTTAGAACGATCGGATTTTCCGACAACTTCGTGTGACAGTGTGTATGCAAGACAAGTTTGAGCCAACATCCGTCGGAAAAAATCCTAGGATTTTGTTGTCGGAATCTCCGAACAAAGTCCGACCGTGTGTACGGGGCATAATAGTGTTTGCTGATTGGCCACTCTAGCACCTAGCTCCTATTATGGGAGGATGGATGTATGGTACTAAATACCATATGGTTCCATACCAGGCCAGGGAACTAGCATTTTCAGTATATATTTTAGTGAGGGATTGTTGGAATGAAAATAAATAAATGTGATTAGATAAGAGCATTAAAAATAAGGATCATTTATTTAGTGCAGCTCCCCCCAGTACAGATCTCTCCCCTTGCAGTACACAGCCCCCCACCAATACACCCCCCCCCCCCCCGCCCCAGTGCAGCTCACCTCAGTTCAAGAGCTAACATTACCCAAGGCCCCTTTCACACTGGTGTGCTTTACCAGGGAAACATAAGCTCATGAAGACCATTCCCCGTTAAATCCTATATAACTGTTCACACTGCAAGTGTGTTATTTTAAAAAGTAATTGCATGCTGCATCCTTGGTGCAGTTTTTCAAAAGGCACCTTCCATTGTAAGTCAATGGGAATGCAATCAGTGTAAAAGGGCCCTAAGACAATAGGGATAGCCAGTAGTTTTATATATGAATAGAACAATTGTAGTTGGATATTCAGGGCTTCAATGTTAGAAGAAAGAGTGTGAAATATTTGAGGAACCCATTTCTGCTCTCTACATTTTATGCATCAAAATTGTAATATTGATTTGTATAATTTGCAAAGGTATGGTTTGCTAATGTAGTAACTAGGTAATATTGCTTACGGGTTTGTTTGTTTTTTTTTAAGCTGACTTTTTAGTAACTTTAACTGCTTGCCGACCGGCTCACGCCGATATGCGTCGGCAGAATGGCACGGCTGGGCAAAACAACGTATGGGTACGTTGTTCCCTCTAAGAGCCGCTGGGGGGGCTCAGCCGCCGCACTGCAGGGGACCCGATGCGCGTGGCCGGCCACCCGTGATCACGGGCATGAGAGACAGCACGGGGATTTGTCCTTGTTCTGTTGGGAGAGAGGAGACAGATCGTTTGTTCCTACTAAGTAGGAACAACGATCTGTCTCCCCCCCAGTCAGTCCTATCCCCATACAGTTAGAACACATCCAGGGAACATGTATTTAACCCCTTGACCCCCCCTAGTATTAAACCCTTCCCTACCAGTGCCATTTACACAGTAATTAGTGCATTTTTATAGCACTGATCGCTGTATAAATGTCAGTGGCCCAAAAAAATTGTCAAAAGTGTCGCAGTACTGCTAAAAATTGCAGCTTACCGCCATTACTACTGAAAAAAATTAAAATGCCATAAATTTTTCCCATAGTTTGTAGATGCTATAACTTTTGCGCAAACCAATCAATATACGCCTATTGTGATTTTTTTTTTTTTTTTACCAAAAATAGAAGAATATATATTGGCCTAAATTGATATATAAATTTAGTTTTTTAAAAACATTTTTGGGGATATTTATTATAGCAAAAAGTAAAAAATATTGTTTTTTTTAATTGTCGCTCTTTTTTTGTTTATAGCGCAAAAAATAAAAACCGCAGAGGTGATCAAATACCACCAAAAGAAAGCTCTATTTGTTGGGAAAAAAAGGACGCAAATTTCATTTCTGGACAGCATTGCATGACTGCACAATTGTCAGTTAAATCGACGCAGTGCCAAATTGTAAAAAGTGTTCTGGTCAGAAAGGGGGTAAAATCTTCCGGGCCTGAAGTGGTTAATACACAAATTATTTACCACCATCACAACATACAGTATCAATGTAATGTTTAATGTATCATTAAAAAGCAGCACTTGAGCTCGAGCCCAGTGATTTTGCCTAGGCTGAGATAATGCCATTAGTCAACTGCAGGCAGAGCAAAATATTTCCTCTTGTCTCCTCTTCTCCACTGATCAGCCTGCCATGTTATAACTCGTAGCAAGTTGAAAAGCAGATGTCTGCTATGCGTCCCATTTGTGGCCATAGCCAAGAACTGAAATAACACCATGATTTATTTGATTGAGTCATCTGTGAGCCAATGTCACAACTTAGGAAATAGATGCTCACAAAGGATGATGACTGAACAAAGGAGTCAGAAGAATGTATTGTCAAGAGGCGTACTATGCTGTCTATGAGGGGTAACAAATACCTGCAAGTGTTGTACATTATTTAGCATGCATGCATATAACATGAAAACATTTAGTTTTTGCTCCCTTCTTATCCCCATGTCCAAACAGGAAGCAAGGGAAAAATTCTAGTGGAAGCACATAACAAAAATATAAACCTGTAGGTTCTAACCCTAAGGCCTTATGCCCACGTGCGTTTTTACAGGCGCTTGATGCTCATGCACTCTGCACTGTAGTTGAGCATCATGGGAAATGTAGTTCCAAAACATCTGGGGTGCCAAGGTTCGCTATCACTGGCCCATGGCCTCATGCCCACCAAGGCGTTTAGGAGCTGTAAATGGCATAGGCGTTTTTAAGCTCCAAAAAGACCCCACATCTAGCGCGTTCTGAGGCGCGGCGCTAGAGCTGTAAAAATGCCTGACCTGCAAAAACACGTCTAAACGCAGCTTAACGTTGTATATGCGCTTGCCTCATCAGCGTTTTTAAGCTTTACAAATTTGATAGGTCACTGTAATGTCAGGAAAAACAGGAAATTCCTGTCTGTACATTACCCAAGAGTACTTTGCACAGCCGTGTGCTTTTGGGTAGAACAGAGGAGAGAAAAGATGGCCAGTGCTGTGTCTCAGGTAGACCTCATCAGTGCAGTCGAGGCCCATCCTGAACTTTGGGATCTGGCACATCCACTGCATGAAGACCATATCAAAAAAGTAAAATCATGGAAGGATATCAGTGCGGCAATAATGACGGGCTGGGAACAGATGACCAATAGAGCCAGAAAGGAGACAAGTAAGTCTATTTTCATTGAATGCATGATCTGTTGTGTAATGTAAATGAAGAATGTATAAATTATTAACCCTTCTTTTCCACTTTTCTTTAGGCAAAGTTTTGCAGCATCAGTGGAAATCCCTCCGGGATTGAGTCAGGAGGGACCTAACAGAGGAGGAGAAGGCATCACTGAGTGGAGCACCAGCCCCTGTCAAAAAACCCCACGTATACCACAACCATTTGGCTTTCTTGCACCAAAACATGATTATTAGCAGCAGAGAGTAAGTGATTTTTATTTTTTCATCATATATTTCCCTATGTGCATTGCTTTGCAGGCAGTTAAAATTTTCCAGGGACATTGTTTTGAACTTTTTAAATTTTATCTAACATCTAACATTGCCCTGTCCACACATGATGTAACTGTCCATCCGTTATGTCTGCCTGTCTAACTCACTGTCTGTCTATCTACATGTCAATCTAAACATTTTTGTTCTTTTGCAGAAATCCAGGGCCTTGGAGTTGTCGGCTGGCAGGCAACAACATGGGGAGGTGCGTGGTCGGGGTGGTGTTCGTGGGCGTCAGAGGAGGGGCAGCTGCAATATTGAGACAGAGGACAGTGTGCTAGCATTGGATACCAGCAACCCACGTGCCTGTTTCTGCCGCAGCTTATATCACATCCTGGAGGACATTGGGGGAGACCAAGAGCAGCATTGTATGGAACGCATGTATGCTATTGCTATGCAATACAGACATGCCAAATTAAGTGGTGGGCCACCACCATGTGATCCATATACTGCTCATGATCCCCCAATGGCCCCCGGGATGTCAGCAGCGCTAGCACCCCCTCTCAATAAAAGCCCCCTCCTCAACGCCAGCCACCACCTATCCCGTCCCAGACCTCATTTTACGCCCCACACCCCTACAGTGAATTTGCACCTTCCAAATCCCATTTTCACCAGGATCGAACACCTCTCTCATACCCTGTACTCCGCTACCAGCATGAGTTTGTGCCTAAATGCCAGCCCCAATCATCATTCCCCGGTCCCCAAACCCCAGATCCCCATGGTGATCAAGCATTCCCCCCACCTATCACCAGTTGTGATGAACCCTGTTCATTTATTTTTGAAAAATAAATATATATTTTTTTCAGAAAAAATTTTGTTTGATTTTTTGGGTTTTTATATGATGCACAACAGCACTCCTTTGCACTCTGCCTGGGGCATATGTATGCTAAGCCTAAAAAGGGCTAACATGCACTTCGCAGAGTAAAAAGGACGCGTTGAACAATTGAAGAAAGTTGGACATAAAAAGAACTAACATGAATTTGAAAAGCTTTATTCAAAGAAAAATACAAGAAAGCAGAGCTTATTAATGATGTATTCCAATTTTTTTTTTACACGCAATCATTTTGCCATGACACCCCTCCTTCAGGTGATACAAAAAAATCAGCAAATTTATTTCGGATGGTCATGACACATGCCGTTGAATGCAAGTCCATAAATTGTACTCTCTGTTTGGCAACTGGGCTTCGGTTCAACATTGTAAATATGAAGGATAACTGCACAAACCCTAAACCTATCCTTCTATCATTTCAAGGAATTCAATTTCAATTCATGTGAATATACAAAATTGGGTGAATACATAAAAAATATATAAGAAAATATAAAAAGAATAAAAAATATATATTATAAAAAAACTTGTGAAAAATTATCAGTGAAAAATATTTCAAAAAATATATATGCAAAGTCCCAGTGCTGCTCCTTTAAGTATATATGATATCCTTTGTGCTCAAAAACTTCATGCTTTTATGCACCACCAATTCGTGATTTACCACCTTCCAAAGTTTGCACTCACCAGAAAGCAATAATAAAACTGCTTCAATATTATGCCAGGATTTGTTTTCCTTCCATAGGGTATAACACGTTTGCCAGCAATTATCACAGTGTTCCATCCATGCTTCAACAATCTCAAAATCTCATGGAAAACAAATAGCCATCATTGCAAAACATTCTAAGCTTTATTTTGTATCTTAAAAAATGTATAGACGAATGCACTCACATGTTATTGTGCCTATAAGACAGGCACAAGTCATCTCATGTCATCTCAAGTCATGCTCGCCATCCGTCTCTAGGAACTGGCGTGCAGTGCAAGCCTCGGTTTGCTGTGGGTCAGTGGCAAGCCTCAGTTTGCTGCGTCATCAGGAACCTGTGTCAGGTCGTATTACTATATATAATAATTTTTAGCATGGGTTCCCTGAGACCAGAAGGTTATTTTAAGGGTTCCTTGAAAAGAAACTTATTGAGAAAGGCTGCTCTATAGTGTGATCAAAAAACTGCTACACTGCCTCTGTTACTGAAACCCACCTATTGTGAGATGCAGTGTCTGGGAGGGGGAGCATGTGAGATAAAATTAAAGAGGATTTTGCTCAGTCAGGGAAGGAAGAGGGAGTTTTTGTTAAAGTGTAATTCCAGTCAAATTCTAACTAAGCCTAAACCTACTCCCACCCCAATTCTAATATCGTTCTATCTACTCTGTAAAAGAAAAGATGTCTATACTCGCCTATTCTTAAGTCGCTCCGTTTTGGTCACATGATTGGATTCCAACGCTGGCTTCAGTGTATAGGAGGGACAGCCTACAACAGAGGCCATGTAGTAAGCCTATGGGTTCCATCATCACACAGTCTCTGCAGCCAATTTTAGCTATCTCTCCTCTTTACTGAAGCTGGTGCTAGAGGGATCATGTGATTGGACCAGAGCGGTTTCAGAACAGGTAAGTATAGACAACTATTCTTTTACAGTATAGTCATAGAATGGGGGTGGGAGTAGGTTTGGACTTAGTTAGAACTTGACTGTCATTACACTTTACTTATATGAAGCTGTGTATCACATAGTAACTGGATTTGGAGCTTTTTCCATTTAGTATCATACAGGATCCCTTAGTAGTAAAAAAAAAAACTACTAATTCAACACATTTCCCCTTTTCCCCTTCAAAAGGAATTAGTAGGAGTGTCATCTGTAATTTTTGCAAAAGTTCCCCTGTACTGTATAATATAGCTGCACCTTTGGGGGGTATATGCAGTGCACATCAATGCAAATATTAAACACAGCTGCTATGTAAACACCAGAAGATTGGTGAACTCCCTGATGACAGCCGTAGCATCTATGGCATACCTTTATCAGATCTCTACAGGTAGTCACACTATCATACAGATCAGCCTGGTTTTGAGTTCAAACTGTTTTTTTTAATCTAGTCTGATCTCATAAACTAGTGTTCTTATTAAAGTGGTTGTAAACCTCAGATATTAAATATGAACAAAGCATATCCCTCTATAGTGTGTACTTGTCTCAATTAAGAGCACTAAGTGTAATTTCTGCCTGCTGCTTCCTTCTGTTATCAGCATGAATCACTTCTGACAAGATTTCCAGACAAAGAGAAAAATGGTGACGAGGAGGGTCCTCCAGCTGATTGACAGTCTCAGTTCTGTTCCTGTGGAGTGGAGTATGTACCTTCCCTCCAATTAGCTGTCAGAGCTCTCCTCACTAAGTTCTGTAGAGTGTAACTTCAGCTTTCCGTCCCCTTTTTTCTGAACTCTCAGCCAAGCTTTATTATTCAGCACTTTGAATGGATGTAGTGAAGGGAGGGCTGCAGATAGACAGGTACAACTTATGTAGGAGGATTTGTTTCATCTCTGTGTATCACCCGGGGCCAGTCTCTTACCAGGTATATGTAAGGGTTTACAGGCACTTTAATCCCTTCTCGCCCACGATATAGCTGAAAGAGGGCTACAGTGCAGGCTTAAAATGCCAGGAGGGCATCAATGAACGTCCTTCTGTGCTCACGCTGCCCGTGCACTCTGTGAACGAGGAGTTCTCAGGACTCGGCTGATCACAGATCGGGGTAAAGGGCCAATCACAGCATGAGAAAAAAAGAAGAAAGCCATTAACCAGCTTCTGTTACAGGAACATTGGTCCCCTCAGTACTGCCCACCAGTGCCACCTATCAGTGTCACTTATCAGTGCCGCCCACCAGTGCTACCTATCAGTGCCACCCATCAGCGCAGCCTCATCCCTGCCACATCAGTGCAGCCTATCAGCGCCCATCAGGAGAAAAGGAGAAAAATTTCCTGTTTGCAAACTTTTGTAATAAACATTTTGTTTATTTTTCAAAATTTTTGGTCTTTTTTTGATTGTTTAGCAAAAAATAAAACACCCAGTGGTGATTAAATACAACCAAAAGAAAGCTTTATTTATGTAAATGAATTTATAAAAATGTCATATGGGTACAGTGTTGCATGATCCCATATTAGTCACTAGGGGGTACGCAAGGACTCCTGAGATAGCGGTGTCATGTATACCAGGAGTCCTTGGAATCGCCCAGTGAGCAAATCTCATGTGTCAGCAAGAGGGAGAGCTGCGCAGTGGCGTTAGTGCTCAGGCGCGAGATCTGGAGGAGCATGCTGGGTAGCCAGCTGCACCGAAATCCCAGAAATGAAAAGAGAGCTTCAGATGCCCACAGCTAAAATGGAACCTGCATGCTTCCGAGATCTGGTTAGTAATCAAATATTTTAACAAAAACTACAACGACCACACATATCACATTATCTAATTACAGGGGTGTTTTTAAAAAAAACGTTTTTGGGGGATGGGAACTCCTCTTTAAAAGAGAAGTAAAGGATTTTTTATTTTTTTTGCACATTAATACTTGCCTAGGTGGATGCAGCATGTGTCTGATGTTGTATCTGTCCCCCGGCGTCTCTACACTGAATAATGTGTGATCAAACACCACCGATCGCTCAGTTCTCACAGCTCTGTGAGGAGAGAGCTGCAGACTGTCAGTCACAGCTCTCTGCTCCACCCCCTCCTCGCTCACTGGAGCGCTGGCCTGTGGAGGGGGGTGGAGCGGCCGTCTCAGACTCTCAGCGGCTCACTGAGAGGCTGAGCCAGGTGTCATTCCAGGCACCTGGTGGATCAAGACTCCGTGGTCAGGATGACGCCATGCCTGGACTGACGATGACGTCAGAAGAGAGCAGACTTTAGTCCGCTCTCTGCTGAAAACGGGTCACAGGAGTGCAAAATGAATACTTCTCCTTTAAGCAACATGCATTGTCGCAATACCTCTATGTGGCTCAACCTCTTCTGCCTTGAGCCTTCTTCTTGTACAATGAATTGGCATCATGTGTCCAATAAAGCAGGCAGGTGACTCAGGTGATTGCATAGCTAAAGCAGGAAACAGGAGTGTCACCTGCCTGGCTGTGTACTATGGTAGAAGCACGTGAAATACAAGGCTAGCTGAACAAAATCAGAAATCCTTTGTAAGTTTTATATATATATATATATATATATATTGCAGATTAACAGCACTTTAATGTTAAACAAGATTTAAAATATAGTGGAGTACAATCTCACAGGACATTAGCAAAAGATGTGGCACCAAATCTACTTTTTTTTTTTTCAAGTATAGGGTGAGCCACTCAAGACGATGCTCTTGAAATGTATATATCCTTCAATTGTTTTTTTACTGTTGTCAAATTTCCCAGATGATACATTAGTGGTCATCTGAGTTTTCACAGTCACAAGTCAAAGCGGGGTCTCAAGGTTATTGGCTTGGCAGATTTTTCTAGCAAGGATCCTAGGTATTTCCAGAGACTGTTGTCCACCTTTCATTTAGTAAGCAGATGATTTTGCAACATACTTACTTAAGTATGGGTATTCTTTCTCATATCTGTGGAGTGAGAAATTCAAATTACCATATCTAGTAGTGTGTAATTTATGGAAATATTGGAATGTTATGTAAGAAGCAGCCTGCTGGTTATATAATTTTTTTCTCTGTAAATTCTCTCTTAAATAGTTTACAGGGAAAATGTTTTCTACTAATATAGTATTGTCTGGTCACAAAGAAATTGATTATGGAATCAAAATGCTTTTTGTGCCTGAATTGTTTATAACCACTGCAAATTAAGTTGGCCTCCAGAAGATTTTACCCCCTTCATGACCAGGACATTTTTTTGCTATTCAGCACTGTGCTACTTTAACTGGCAATTGCGTGGTCATGCAACACTGTATGCAAATTACATTTAGATAATTTTTTTCACACAAATAGAGCTTTCTTTTGGTGGTGTTTGATCAGCACTAGTTTTTTTTTCTTTTTTATTGTCTAAAAAAAAAAAAAAATCAGAATGCTTCCTGTTCTAAAACATATCCAGTTAAAAAAAATCAAAAAATAAAATTTCTTCATCAATTTAGGTCAAAATGTATTCTGCTATGTGTCTTTGGTAAAAAAAAATCCCAATGACCACAGAGGTGATCAAATACCACCAAAGAAGCTCTATTTGTGGGGGAAAAAAAGGATATCAATTTTATTTGTGTACAGCGTTGCACGTGTCGCTGTGCAATTGTTGGTTAAAGGAACGCAGTGCCGTATCGCAAAAAAAATGGCTTGGTCCTGGTCATGAAGGGGGTAAATGTTCCGAAGCTGAAGTGGGTACTTGGTTTGTGCAAAAGTTAGTGTTTACAAACGATGGCATATATACAACGGTATTTACGCCGTTACGGTGCTATACTGGTAATGGCAGTGATTGGTGACTTATACTGGGACTGTGATAGGGTGGCAGACAATCTGGAGCTAACTGACATTATCTAGGAGGGTCACTAACTGACACTGATGCTGCTAGCGACACTAATACAATGATCCGTGATAATACTGTACACTGACACTTTGCTGTTTTTTTTTTTTTATTCAGTTATATCCCTTTTTATGCCTCTGGTGGTCACTTATGGTCCTAATTTGGCTGGCTCCATTGGGAATACTATCTTTTAACCTTGGATAGATACACTATTTTATCTGAAAGCAACTTTGGGGTAAGCATGTATGATCAGCATTACTGAATATATGTACACAACTATTGTGAGATCTATGCATAGTCATATTTGTCTCTATTTGATTCAGTGACATGACCTTTTAGCAGACGGTACATCCCCTGAAGAAGCCCAGCGGGCAAAACATGTTGGGATTCACCACTGTACTACTGCTATGGACTAAAGGACTATAGGAAATGGGTCATGAATGCGCTTTATTTTACATGTATATATTGTCTTAACTTAATCTTTCAATAAATTTTGCAGTTTTAATGAATTTTCTATAGTTGCTATGTTGCACCTTAAAAGTCCCAAGGAACCCCTTTTCCCCTGTGGTGCTTTTTACCCATACAAACTTGACACTGTACTAACACTGGCTGGGAAGGGGTTAACATCTAGGGGAAATCACGGGGTTAACTGTGTGCCTAACAATGTGTAGCGTGTGCTGCTTTTACTTTACTATCTGGCTGTTTTTTTTCTCTGCTTTGCAGGGAGAAGAAACAGCTAGATCACTGTTCCCTCTACACAGAATTCTGTGTTTTTGTAAACACAGCTCTGTGTGTGATTGGAGTCATTGGCTGAAATTAGCTTCCAAACTCGTGCTGTGTCCAATAACAGCACGGTCGGCAGGGCCGCATGCATGCACGCCCCAAACCCGGAAGAAGGCCTATTACGTACATGTATAGTTACTGTGAACGGTCGGCAGCTGGTTAAATAACCTTTATGTGTAAAATATTGTAAAAAGTGCAGACCATTCAGCTCTAGTCAGTAGACAGAAGTCTCACTGTGAGTATGGAGAATACAAGTGTAAAAAATCATAACCAAGCACAGTAGTATGCCTAGCCATCAATGATGTTATATCAGTGTCTATGGCACTAAGAACATAATAGATGCCCTGTGAATAAAATTCAAATAGAAGATATTTAATGTTATATTCATGTATATACTTTTTATTTCCAAATTTCCTTAAACTATTGTTGCATAACTTGCCTTTCTCAGTATTTGTTTATTATACCCCAAAAAAGCTTGCCAAGTAGTAATATGATTTTAGGTTTGCTTGAGAATTCGTTTTTTTTTTCAATTTTATTTCTTATTTGACAAATTCAGGAAAGGGCACATTATACTTGACAAATGTTTTGCTTTGCTTTGTACTGTTAAACTCAAGGTTGTTACTTAATATGGTAGAAACGGCTCTAGTACAAAGACCTGTGCTTTTTTTTCATGATAATGAAGAATTTCTGGTATTTTGTGTGTATATAGGATAAATCGTAGGACGTCACTTACCATGAGTGTTCGCTGCTAGTGTTTAAGGATCACAGCCCTGCAATTCAAAACAAACGTGAGATTGCAGTAAAAGGAAATGTTTGGGTTTGTTATGCTTTTATTAGCCTTTTATTTAAGGGAAATATTGATTCGGAAATAGGGTATTAATAATTCTATTTCCATTTAATCTAAACGGTAGTGTATATTTTCATAAGTATGACTTTTTATAGACTAAGTTTGTCAGAATAATTACTGGTACTTGTAAATTAGGGGGCTCTGTAAAGTGTTTTTTCTTATGAGTGAACTTGATGGACTTGTGTCTTTTCCTAACCATTCATTAAGGGATATAGGGTCAAAAGGAATTTTGAGACAATGGGTTGTTCGGGAGAATAAACTTCAGGAGAATTAAAAACATTTCTGAACAGGCAGTATAAACCCTCCCACTCCCAACATGCTTGCGTTTTTTGTTAGTGTCCTAAATAAAAGCATTTTTTCTTTTTATCAAGACATTTTTTTTTCTCCAATCAAGTTTCTTCATTCAATGGAAGATCTACAAGAGCTCCTTTTGCAGATTACCATGTTGGCTGTTCCTCAGCTTTAAATATTACAAAGCCCTGCTGTATGAATGACACTGGCAGGGAAGGGGTTAACGCTAGGGGGCGATCAAGAGGTTAACTGTGTTCCCCGGGTATGTTCTAACTGTGTGGGGGCTGGGCTCACTGGGACAACACAGAGATCGCTGTTCCTGTTCACTAGGAACAGCAGATCTCCATGTTGTCCCCTGTCAGAACGGGGATCCACCTCTCTGTTCTGCCTCTCTGTGCAGAAATCGCGGGTGGCCGGAAGATGTCGAGTCTGCCGGACCCCCGCGCACGCCCACAGTATCTATTGCATGAAACGATGTACAGGTACGTCGTTTCGTGCAATAGAGCCGCCCTGCCGCAGTATTATGGTTAAAGTGGTTAAAAGCCTATACAAAATACATTACAATATCAACAAATAAAGTGCATCTGTCTTATATGTCAAAAATATATCACAAAAGAAAAAGTGTCCAGTGCCTAGTTGTAAAACAATTCAATCAATGAAAGTGTCCAGTGTCTCCTAAATAAAGTGCTCAGTGCTTTTGCTCCATTATCTCTTTACTTGCAATAATCCATAATAATAATGGTGCATCTTTCTCTTGATGGAATGTATTATCCACATGCCAACACCTACATAACAAAACATTCACCAGATGACCATGACCCCTTTGTTTATCAGTGGGTCATAGAGAGCTTGTACCCCTCAGGGGGGAGTCCAGGGCCACAATCACAATTTCTCCGGAGTCGCCCTCTTGTGTTTGTTTTTTTTGTTTTTTGCTTTGAGATTTTGTAGAGGTTTTTAAATTGGCACAGGGTTTTGTAATATTTATTTGCAAACTTCTCTAAGAAGGTATCACCAGCAGCCCTGGATGTATTTGAAAAATTAACAAAATAGAGGTTTTAATGCAGAAGAAGTATTTGATAGCGAGAAAAGTGATAAAATGGATTGCGATACCATTTTTAACCACTTCCCACCCGGCCTATAGCAGAATGACGGCCGGGCGGTGGTTGCGTTATCCTGACTGGGCATCATATGACATCCAGCAGTATAACAGCCGCCGCACGCCCGTAAGGGCGTGCATCGCTGTGATCGGCGGAGGCTCTGACAGAGGCTCTTTACCACTTAATCAGCTGTGTCCAATCACGGCTGATCACGATGTAAACAGGAAGAGCCGGTGATCGGCTTTTCCTCACTCGCGTCTGACAGATGCGAGTAGAGGAGAGCCGAACGACGGCTCTCGTGACAGGGGGGGTCTCTGCGCTGATTGTCTATCAGCGCAGCCCCCCCTCGGATGCCCACACTGGACCACCAGGGAAGCTGCCAGGACCACCAGGGAGGCACATAACATGTGGATGGCCAGGTACATCCCCCATGGCCATCCACATGTGCAAATTAATGCCAAATCTGTGCCAATCAGTGCCCACATATGGGCACTGATTGGCACCATTATGTAACAGAATAATTAAGTGATGCCCAGCAATGCCACCCATCAGTGTCCATCAGTGCTTATCCGTGCCACCTATCAGTGACACCCATAAGTACCCATCAGTGCCACCTACGAGTGCCCATCAGTGCTGCCTATGAGTGCCCATCAGTGCCACCTATGAGTGCCCATCAGTGCCGCATACCAGTGCCACCTATCAGTGCCCATCAGTGCCGCCTATCAGTGCCATCTCAGTGCCACCTCATCGGTGCCCATCAGTGCCGCCTTATCAGTGCCCGTCAGTGCAGCCATATTAGTGTCCATCATTAAAGACAAAAACGTACTTATTTACAAAAAAATTTAACAGAAACAAAGAAAAACTTGTTTTTTTTCAAAATTTTCGGTCTTTTTTTATTTGTTGCGCAAAAAATAAAAATTGCAGAGGTGATCAAATACCACCAAAAGAAAGCTCTATTTGTGGTAACAAAATGATAAAAAATTTGTTTGGATACAGTGTAGCATGACCACGCAATTGTCATTCAAATTGCGACAGCGCTGAAAGCTGAAAATTGGCTTGGGCAGGAAGGTGTCTAAGTGCCTGGTATTGAAGTGGTTAAACATCTGAAACACATGCTTCACATTCCGGCACGCTCTACCATGCATATTCTAGGCTAGCCTTTCTCACCTGGGGTTCCGCAGCACCCTGAGGTACTGCCTGTGCTCTTTAGGGGTTCTGTGGCAAAATGGTCAAAACTGTACAAATGCAGGTGGATCTAGTAGCTTAATCCAAGCCTGCCTTAATGCAAACGGTGCCCTAGTGCAGGGCTGCCTGCTTACATCCTATTAACCAGTGACGTAATTGGTTGCTAAGGAGCACCTCAAGTTCCTGTGCAGTGTCCCTAAGTTCCCGTCATCTGCCTCCAAAGCCGCCGATTCAATACCATTTTTAAACACCTGAAACACAACATGGAAAAGAAGGTAAAAATCTGATGGGACATTGCAGCATTAGAAAGCTATCAAAAAAAGGAAATACGATGGACTCACTGCTAAACAACATGGAGAGGAATGGTATGACCGTTGAAACCGTTGGAAATATTAATAAAGAGCAAAAAATAAAATTGATTTTACACTATATAAGCTTTTCTTTTCAACCTATGCGAGGAATATAATTCGAGCTGTGGCAATAAATCTCACAAAAGAGCAAGGAATATGGCCATAGTGCAGTATTTTGTTAAACCAAAGCATACAATAAAACCAAAGCTTCCATGGAACACAATAACACTAAAAACATAGAGCCATTCCAAACCTACAGCTAAAGCCACTGCCGACAGATTTGTGCAGCGGCATGACGTCAGCACATAGACTCCACCCTGATACGTTTCATTCCTGCAAATATTTACAGGACTTATATATATGTGTGTGTTCTATGCACCCATATACAGTCAGTCCCATTGCTGTCATATGGGATGCAGTGGCTGAAGTGACACATGCCACCAGCATGTGACATAGCTGGTGACCTGTGTTAGCCACAGGGTGCTTTACAGGTTCAGGGACATGATACACCAACTGGTGTAAGTCTGTCGATGAAAGACTCTTTTGGAGTGTGCCTACTGTAAGCACAAAGACTGTCTGGTCCATGACTGTCACTTTTAGAACTGCCATTGTGGTAAGTGTAGGGACTCCCTCCTCTGCGTTATCCAGGGAGTATTTTCCATTATTTTGTCAGAATTAATGCAAAAAGATCAGTGCCATGATTATGATTCAGGATGCAGGGGCTGCAAGCGTATTTCTAAACCACCTTTCCCAGAGTCTGTCTCTAACATGCCTGCAGCTGTTTTTGCACACACTGCACAGGATGACAAGGAGTCAAATCTATTCCTTTTGTATGATCTAGTGCCTAAGGCGTTACAGCCTGCTGACAGAACTCTTATGCCGCGTACACACGAGCGGACTTTTCAGCCGGACTGGTCTAACGGACAATTCGGCCGTGTGTGGGCTTCATCGGACCTGCAGTAGACTTTTTCGGTCGAAAATCTGACGGACTTTAGATTTGGCACATGTTTCAAATCTTTCCGACGGACTCGAGCCTGGTCGAAAAGTCAGCTCATCTGTATGCTAGTCCGACGGACGAAAACTGACGCTAGGGCAGCTATTGGCTGCTGGCTATCAACTTCCCTATTTTAGTCCGGTCGTACGTCATCACGTACGAATCCGTCAGACTTTGGTGTGATTGTGTGTAGGCAAGTCCGTTTATTCGGAAAGTCTGTCGGAAGTCCGCCGAAAGTCCGTCGGATAGACCGTCGGACCAGTCCGGTCTAAAAGTCCGCTTGTGTATATGCGGCATTGGGCTTAAACTTACCATCTCAGTCTGTATTGATGCAGTGTGTACATGTTTAGAACTGGAGTGATCTACATCTGCATACTCTAAGGTTACTTCCTTGGGCTCCCTTTAAAGTGCCTAATGTCAAAACCTTCCAAGTACAAGCGCTACTACAACTGGTTTTATATGTGACCAGTGGTCTGCTGACAAGTTATTTTCCTTTCCCAAATATATTGCTCTACAATACCCTATCAAGGAGGCTTTTTTCAAGAAAAGGTCCCTTCCCATGGTGGCTCTGGCATTGTCTTGCCTTAACAAAACCCTGACTTACCCTTTTGAGGACATGCCAGTGTTTATTTTTAATAAGAGAGAAAGAGAAGTGATCCTCCAGGTTTGTGATAAAACCCCATAGAAATAAAATTATGATATGCAAAACTGATGAAGGGAAAGGATTTAATGAATCAGCGGGTAAGTGAAAAACAGGAAATCCCTTTTAAAACACAAATGTCTACTGTGTGGGATCATGTGACTTTTCATACTTTTTTTTACCAAATATAATTGGGATATCTGGAACAGGAATTATGCTCGTGAGTATAGCAAGAACAGATGCTATAACAGAACAATAACCACAAGGCCATCTGTGTTTAATTGGCAAAGCCACTTTTTCTGGGATGTTAATAGGACTATGGGATCCATGTGTCGGTTTAATACCAAAGCAAAGTTTTAATTTAAACAATTTGAAATCATGTTTTTTTAGTGAAGAATGCCATGCAAGGGCATATGGTAATTTTATTTACATATTGTCAACTTAGCAAAACAACACCACAGTCATGTCAGATTTTAGGAATTGCTTTACTGTGTTATATCCTTCTTAAACTGAAAAATAGACTGTGAATACAATATATTGACAATGCAAAATTAACTTGAATTTTAGAAGCACTGAAGAACACTTGTAGGTGTGATCTGTTTTAAAAACTCCTTTTTTTTTTGTTTTATGGCAGTAATTCTAGGAATACCTACCGTATGCTCTACCATTCTAGGTTGATGTAGGGTGGATTGGGGCCACTGCAGGAAAAACTGTGTATGGGATGGAGAATGGCATGGTATACTCAAATTGGATATAAGAGCGAAAACACAAATGACATCTGATGATGATGAAGTAGGATACATTAGACCAGTGTTTCTCAACTCCAGTCCTCAAGGTGCCCCAACAGGTCATGTTTTCAGGCCGTCCATTATTTTGCACAGGTGATTTGATCAGTTTCACTGCCTTAGTAATTACCACAGCCATTTCATCTGAGGGAAATCCTGAAAACATGGCCTTGAGGACTGGAGTTGAGAAACACTGCATTAGACAAACCCATTAGTGGTCATTGGATAGTACAGGGTCATATTATAAAAATGGGAACAGCATAGTAGAGTGTGAGAACTGAGGGATTGTGTACTTGTGCTAAATGGGTAAAAAAGGCTATGGATAGGAGGAAGATCGATTTGACTGGATAGGTGAAAGAAGCATTGTAACATATGAATGACTGGATTCATGGGGACTGCATTGGAGTAGTGTCCACTAGAGTGGGAGTTGAGAACTGGCACTTCTGTCTGGGGTCGGAGGAGGTTAATGGACAGGAGATTACAGTACCAATCCTGTAGTGCACTGATACAAGAGGACATTACTCAATTGTGCATGTGTCAGTGCTATAATTGTTTTAGCCCAACACAGTATCCACCTTATATTCCATTGCATGTTGGATTGATCTATCCAAATATTCTGTTCTGTTAGTACCATCAAAACAAAAATGTCAATGCTCAATTACGCAAGAAAATTCTCTTTCCAAGAGCTGCACAATGTCTAATATGTTAGAGGATCATACCATCAGTTACATGCGCCCTTTGGAAAAAAGGGAGAAAAGGGTCTGTGGAATTTTTATAGTGATTACAATTGTGTGAACCACCTTGTGTGGTTTATGCAGTCATGGTTTTAAAAGCCTCCCTACACACACCGAAATCCCTAGATTCTTGCTGAGCGACAGGAATTGTAAGTTTATTGAACCCAGAGTGCAAACTCCAACCAATAATCATTAAGTGCATCAATCTGTACTATTAGTTCTCTATAATGTAGATGAGGAAAACTGTGTAAAAGAGGCAACTACTGTATTTCATTTCATGACTACACATTTCTTCTCTGCACAGGGCAGTACTAATTATCAACTACACTATATATATAGTTAGGTTAGGTGTTCTTCCTGTTCTGGGTTATTTTGAGTTTTTACTAGCACATAATGCCTTGTAAGATGTATTGATTTCTCTATGTAAAACACTTCTGGTTTTCATCCTGCCACTCTGCATACAGTACTAACAAGCTGACTTCTCTAAACAATTCACTAAGTATCTGTAGCATCAAAGGAATGTTCATCGTATCTGGGTTCATTTAACAGTGAAAGGGACCTTGTGCAGGAGAATTGTGGTTGAAGGACAGCCTGTTATGCAAGTATCATGGCGATACCTAACATGTAGTGGTAAATTCTTTGGAGTAAAGACTAACTTCTGTGAATGCACGCTCACCTAAAATATTGTGTTCTGATCAATTCATGGGGTTAATACATATATTGTTCTTATTTAGTATAGGCATTGCTTTAGTTCACAAACTGGGATATATTTCTCAACATTTACTTGCAAACCAAGCTAAACGGAAAGTATCAATAACAGGGGTTGAAATATGTTGTACTTTCACAGTTGCAGCTACAGTTTTTTTTAAGCGTAGCTTCACCCAAGGGTGATATCTTAGTTGTTAGATAACCCAGTAAGCCGAGTCAGTGTCTGTTGCTACAGTGCCTTGAAAAAGTATTCATACCCCTTGAAATTTTCCACATTTTGTCATGTTGCAACCAAAAATGTAAATTTATTTTATTGGGATTTTATGTGATAGACCAGTGATGGCGAACCTTGGCACCCCAGATGTTTTGAAACTACATTTCCCATGATGCTCATGCACTTTGCAGTGTAACTGAGCATCATGGGAAATGTAGTTATAAAACATCTGGGGGGCCAAGGTTCGCCATCACTGTGATAGACCAACACAAAGTGGCACATAATTGTGAAGTGGAAGGAAAATGATTAACTGGTTTTCAAAATCTTTTACAAATAAATATGTGAAAAGTGTGGCGTGCATTTGTATTCAGACCCCTTTACTCTGATACTCCTAACTAAAATCTAATGGAACCAATTGCCTTCAGAAGTCACCTATTTAGTAAATAGAGTCTACTTGGGTGTAATTAAATATCAGTATAAATACAGCTGTTCTGTGAAGCCCTCAGAGGATTGTTAGCAAACCTTGGTGAACAAACAGCATCATGAAGGCCAAGAGACACACCAGACAGGTCAGGAAAAAAGTTTTGGAGAAATTGAAAGCAGAGTTAAGTTATAAAAAATATCCCAAGCTTTGAACATCTCACGGAGCACTGTTCAATTCATTATCTGAAAATGGAAAGAGTATGGCACAACTGCAAACCTATCAAGACATGGCCGTCCACCTAAACTGACAGGTTGGGCAAGTAGAGCATTAATCAGAGAAGCAGCCAAGAGGCCCATGGTAACTCTTGAGGAGCTGCAGAGATCCACAGCTCAGGTGGGAGAATCTGTCCACAGGACAACTAGTATTTTTGCACTCCACAAATCTGGCCTTTATGGAAGAGTAACAAGAAGAAAGCCATTGTTGAAAGGAAGCCATAAGAAGTCACGTTTGCAGTTTGCAAGAAGCCATGGGGGGGACACAGCAAACATGTGGACAGAGATGCTCTGGTCAGATGAGACCAAAACTGCACTCTTTTGCCTAAAAGCAAAACGCTATGTGTGGCGGAAAACTAACACTGCACATCACCTTGAACACACCATCCCCACCGTGAAACATGGTGGTGGCAGCATCATGTTGTGGGGATACTTTTCTTCAGCAAAGACAGGGAAGCTGGTCAGTTGATGGGAAGATGGATGGAGCCAAATACAGGGCAATCTTAGAAATAAACCTGCTAGACTCTGCAAAAGACTTGAGACTGGGGCAAGGGTTCAACTTCCAGCAGGACAACAACCCTAAACATACAGCCAGAGCTACAATGGAATGGTTTAGATCAAAGAATATTCATTTGTTAAAATGGCCCAGTCAAAGTCCAGACTTAAATCCAATTGAGAATCTGCTGCAAGACTTGAAAATTGCTGTTCACAGACGCTCTCCATTCAATCTGACAGAGCTTGAGCTATTTTGCATGGAATAATGGGCAAAAATGTTACTCTCTAGACTTGCAAAGCTGGTAGAGACATCCCCAAAAAGACTTGCAGCTGTAATTGCAGTGAAAGGTTGTTCTACAAAGTATTGACTCTGGGGGGCTGAATACAAATGCACGCCACACTTTTTACATATATATTTGTAAAAAATGTTGAAAACCATTTATCATTTTCCTTCCACTTCACAATTACAGTATGTACCACTTTGTGTTGGTTTATCACCTAAAATCCCAATAAAATACATTTAAGTCTTTGGGTGTAATGTGGCAAATTTCAAGGGGTATGAATACTTTTTCAAGGCACTGTATGTCTTAGATATTCCAAGAGCTCCCTCTGTCATAATGCCCAATTCTGTTCTACTGCTGGGAATTGAATTCATTTTACCTAATCTATCATGATTTCATGCTGTGCATACTCCTTTTATTATTCTAGTGTATTGAAGGGAGACAGAAAATGTAGTTGTTGGAACCATGTATCAGTTGGGCATGAATTTTGGAAATGTAGATATGGAGATGTTCAGGAGAGGATAATGGAAATTATATGGGTTGTGCTGGCAGGGCAGCCAACTGCAAAATATGAATGCTAGGATAAAAATGAGAGCCCTTCAGTCTACCTTGTTCTATCCCCTGAATCTAAATGCAAAATTATTATCTGCCTAGAGTCTAACCTTTATTTTCCAAAAAGCTACATTTTTCAGTTACTGCAAAGCTGAACCCAATGACCTATAAAGGGTAACTCCACGTGTTAAAAAAAGATGTAACATGCCTTTTTGTCATAAAAGATATTTTGTAATGTACTGACATTAGAATGTATCTTTGTACTGCTATGATACAACCAACAATACAATAGTGGCATGTGCAGAACTCCCTCAGAAATATAACTTCTTAATTGCAGGGACACAGGATGAAGTAATTCAGGTATATTGGTTAATGCCAATGTAAGCACAGCTTTTTGCTAGTGTCCCAAAAGAAAGGACATCTTCTTTCCTCTAAAAGAAGAAAACCCTTTTCTTCGTTTTTATTAAGATTTGTTTTCCATCTACAAAGTTTCTCAGTTGCTGAAGAGTCTGAAGGGGCTCATTTTGCAGCTTTTTTAGATTGACTGATCCTCGGTATTTCTACAGAAACCATACCCAGAGTCTGCTGAAAAGAAAAAGTGGGTCCAACCTGTAATGTGTCTTTTGATATTGATATTGCATTGGGCGTTTACCTAGGTACCTATGGTGCAATCTGCTGAGTCAGCTGCAAAGTGCCTTACAGGTCCAGGGCTGTGCTGCACCCATTGGTGGGAGCCTGCCACTGAAGACTCCCTAAGGGCTATACCCGCCAAAGGGACAAAGGCTGTCTGGATGGGTAATGTGCCATGGGTCCTGCCTGCCTGTCTAACATGACTAGTAGGGACCACAGGCAGGACTTCCACTCTGGTCGCCTAGGTGGTCAGAGCAGACATGGGAGCAGGTACCTGCTAAAACTAGATACCTGTAGCACTACCCCTGCAGGAGCCACTGTTTTTTTTTTTTTTTTTATACCACTCAGCAAGGTAATTTCTCTGGGAGTCATTTTTCAATTATTCAAAATTCAAAATTTGTCCCATTCTTTCTTCACATCATCGTGGCCGTAATAATTCCTTCATTATACACCTCAAAGCTTATCTGGGTGATATTTGTATTTCAAATTTACCTTCACACCCACGTGTTAGTCCCCCCCTCCATGTCATACTTTAAAATTGCACACATCCATGCAACGGCGACAAACGACGTAAATTTTACTATCCATAGGCGTCAATTTAAAAGCCTTTACCACTTTAGATTGACAGAAGAGGTCTAGTGCTAGAATTACTGCCCATGATCTGACATTAGTGGCGATACCTCACATGTGTGGGACGATCGTTGTTTACCTGTGCGCTTGACTGACACACAGGTTTGCCTTTGTGTGGGAGTGCGGGGGGAGGGGGCACTTTATTTTTTTTTAATTCATTTATCTTATTTTTATTTTATTTTTACACTTTTGTTTTAATTTTTTTTACCTCTTTTATTGTTGTCACAAGGAATGTAAACATCATTGTGACAGCAATAGGCATGTGACAGGTACTCTTTTTGGAGAGATCTGGGGTCTATAAGACACTAAATCCCTCCTCTGCCTTTTAAAAGCATTCCAAGATTGGTGTTTTTAAATGCTTTAGATTTTTTTCAAAAATGGCGCCGTTGACATCCAGGTAAACCGGAAGTGATATCAGGTCATCACTTCCGGGTTACCATAGCGGAGAGCCGATCACAGCTGATCCCGTAAAAAAGTTGCACTTACACAATATACAATATCAATAGCCTTGTACACATGTCATGCCTCCTCCAAGATGGCCAACAGGAACTGGATATGTCAACCGGAAGTTACAGCCCAACACGTTTTGTCATAAAAATGTGATGTCCTCAGGAGCTGACTCTGACCTAGGCTATTGATACTGCTTATTATGCAAGTGGAACGTTTATACATTTTTATGGTTTAATTAATGGTGCTTTCACTATATGGATCCCTCTTTTCTTCCCTAATTAATGCCACTTGTTGAGAATATGGTCGGGTCACATACTACCAGTGTGGAAATTGGGGAAACTATTTAAAGAAGAGGAGAGTTGCAGAGAAGCAGGAGTGGATGTATAAAGAGGTGCTGTTGACTCACTTGGTAAAACAAGGGGTCCATTCGATCCGGTGAGTGCGGCGTTTTACTTTAGGATTTTTCCTCTGCTTGGATCCATCCAGCTTGGGAGTTTTTCACACTATCATAACTTTATTTGCACAGGAAGGAGAGTGAAATGTTATGAACACTGGGCACATACACATGTGGATTATTTTATATTACGAACTTTGATTTGTGGATTCCATATTTTACCACATTTTGTTCACTGTTTATTCATTTTGAAAGCACCGTCATCCCTTGTACAGTATTTAGGGGATATACGGTGCATGGTCTATTAGGTAATTCATCACTAGTGGGAAGAAGTTACTAGCATTGATTTTTATTATATATTTGTTGGGGTTTGTCATTTGAAGTATTTGTATTACCATCAGTGCGAGTACATTGGTTTCAGATAAAGATGTCCCACTTACTGCTCTCACTGTACTCAGGTGGGTTATGGTCTGTACCAGCAATGGTCTTCCCCAGGAAGAGACCCTTCTTCCTCTTTCCACCTGGGGAAATTACTGCTGTCTCTCCCTTTTAATGCCACTCTCTTGGGAACTGAAGTTTTCCAGCAAACCTCTGGTATTAGATGAGTCTCTCTTGTAAACTACATTTCCAACAATCCTCCACAATCCTCTTGTAATCTATGTTTTCCTGGGCACCCTATAGTGGATGGAGGTAGAATTAACACCACCTGTGTCTGTGTAGAAGTCTTGTGTGGATTTACATAGAGAGTAGCAACAGCACCTTGAGACTGCAGCTGCTCCTCTCGTGCCAGTTTAGTACCACACTACATATATGTGACTGAATATCCAATGATAGCTCAAATACCTAAGCAGCCCTTTGTGAAGAGGATCAGTCCACAATACATTATTCCTGTCCTTGTTTTTTCCCAATATACATGGTAACAGAAATGTAAGTAATGGTTTTGTCTATAGAGCCTGTATGGGCCGGCCTTTATAAAATGACAGTTCACAGAGAAGAGTTAAGTGCAGAATATGAAGCAAAGTCATGTAGCAGTAACAAGAGGAAATTGGAGTCCTATGACTCATATTGCTGGTAATCTAAATGACTTCTTGGAAAAACATACACCAGGTAGACTTGGATAGCAATTAAAACAAATGCACAACATAGTTTAGGTGTTGTCATCCAGCTTTTGTTAGGTAAGTGTAAGGGTCTGGTCTGCAGAAACAGCTTATATGAGAAACTTTTTTGGACTTGGTCTTTAGAGATACCTATGGCTGACCCACAGCAAATGTATGTCTCTATAATCCAGAGTTTAGTGCTTGTAATATGACATAGCCACTTTTTCTTGTTAGTTTAGAAGAAAGCCGGGGAAGTGTATAAACTTTTGTCTGGTTTGAAATGCTTTCTGTGTTCCTGTTACTATTTTCCATCCTTGTCTTCCTTCTCTAACCCCTCTTTGGGTATGCATTGGTGGATAAAGTTACATTTGCCGACTCAAATGCCATTTTAAAGATTTTAAGAGATTCTTGCTATTTTGCTGTTCTAAGTAAGTTATATGTGAGTACACAATATAAATGTATAAGATGATGTAATATAAATAGCATTCTGAAACTTTGTATTTTTCCTGAAGAAGTGAGCTTGTTGCCCAAGAAAAGCGTTGTGAGAAGTTCTTCCATCAACCAAGTGATAGGGGTTGATATATTACGTATTATGTTGTGATATTGCTATTAGCAAACCTAGATGGTTAGAACTATGCAGGGCTTTTTTTTTCAGAGGGACCATGGGGGAACCCAGTTTTGAGCACCTCCAGCACACAATGTATGCAATGGCAAGGGTTGCTGTTGTTGGTAGTGGGGACCTATTGTTGCTGTGAGGGATCTTATGTTCCTGTGGCTCCTGTAGAAGCTACAGTTTTTACTTAAAATTTATTTTTTTTATTACATAAATATACAGCGAAAGACAAACATAGGGTGCATAAAACATAAGCAGAGTAATATACAAACAGTGGTACTGGCCAAAGTATCCATATACATGGGATGGTCACTGATGCATGTCAAGTCCCTACATGTTTCACCAAACAATGGCTTCTTCAGGGGATTATGTAGTCACCAGTGTTCAACAATGGCTCTGATAATAAACACATAATCAATATTACAAAATCAAAAAATGGAAATAATATTATGAATATAGTATGAGAAAATTACAAAAAAACACACAAATCGAGTGTCATGGCTTATAGACTCTCCCACCCCACAAATCCCACCCAACTTACCAAAGGGACTCCCCCAATAGGGAACAAAACCGGGCAGCCCAACAATCACGGCAAAGGGAGGTTTCGTTTGTGCGACCACACAGGGGCCAGGCTATATTGAAATTAAGGAGAAAGAAATAAAAAGAGTGATGTACATTATTGGACATAACACAGTCCAATATGATGGGCTAACATAGCCTCAATTAGTACTTACATATACGCTGCCAAGAAAAAGTATGGGTACAGGGGCGCCAGGAAAGTCAAACAGCACTGTAATGTTGTAACTTCACCATACATAACCCACTGTAAGTAAAAAGGAAGAAGGAATACTGATAAGGGTAAGGGAATCAAACATGTTTTGATAGAAAAAGGAATATAAAAAATATGTTTGTTCGCTATATATGGATTGCGATCTCTTCCTCCATTTGGCTCAATGATGTGGGAGTTTTTCATCCCCCATTTCCATCCACCCCCTCCCTCCCACTTTTCTGACTCATCCCTCCCTCTGGGGACCTTGGCTCTGTATCGATGGCTGTCACTCACCTTGGCAAAATACTTGGTAAGCTTATCTTTCTGATGTATACTTCTAGGTTGTTGGAAGAGCAGTAATGCTCACCCAACTCCTGAATTTCCTTCTAACCATTTTCTGGCTTGTATACTGATATCTATTTTTTAGATTGATCAAATGATTCTCCATTTTATTGCCATAGGTTTATGCCCTCATCTCTAGGGTCGATACATTTACCCATTCAGGTGATCCCTCCTTCTTTGGTGGCTATTCCATTGGATCCTGCTGCTTTGCAATAACAATTTGCAAGTAAGAATATACTTTTAATCCACTATATCATACATATATTATACATATTTCCCCAATGGTTATGCTTTCCAGTTTGGGCAAGTGTCAAAAGCTGCAAATAATATTTCTTTTTTGAAGATCACTTAATCATCCACCATACCACCTCTGTACCGGCCTAGGGTCACCTTTTGGTGCCCTTTATCCTTCCTTCCTCTACCTTTTCCAAACCTGCATATTTCTAGTTCAGTACACCATTTATGTCAAAGTGAGGTAGGTTTGGATATTATTAATCAATCCAATTTCTCTGAATATATTATGTTACTTTTGACATCTGCGTTTTCACCCTATGTCTTTTATATGACTGATAGATTTGGACCATCTACATCCTAGCCACGGACGTTTTGGCTTTAGGTTGGGCCTCTTCCCCTCACTATTGTCCCCCCCCCCCCCTTTTGAGCTCCATTGCTGTCCGGTTGGTCATGCTCCTGTCTTCTGGGACACTGTGGAGCTCAGCGCAGCTTTGTCCTCCTTGTGTTTTGTCTTTTATCCTTTACTTCGTACTCCAGATATCGGTTTCTACATAACTGGTCAGTAGGTATGGTTTTTAAACTTTAATCTTAAATCTATAAAATCAAGTGCCTGCCTGTAGATAAAGGAATTTTCTGTTTTTCAAACAGTTGTATGCATATATTCTGTACTTATTGGTATTTTTTGAATTGTAGGTATCATACATTTCCTTACCACTTGCTCCTGATGAAGAGGAATGACGCATAATCTTGAAACGTGTAGTGTTTTACTCTGTACACCTGCACAAGAGTGATGTAAACTAAGTGGTTCTTTATGATTTCATGTGGATATACTATATTGTACTTGTAAAGTTGAGATATAGCTCTCTATGTATTGATTCTTCTTTTAGACATTTGTACCATTAAACTTATAAATTGTATATATTTCTTGCTTGCATACGCATTTTTGGAGTTATCACATCTTTAAAGTCCCGCTAGAGGGTTCTTGTTTTTTATTCTTCTTCATTTCAGTAGAGACATGCTATGTCTCAGTACTATACATTAAGACCCCAAGCACATGGGACATTTAGCTCTATTGCATGGGGCTCTGGTGTTAGCTGTTATCAGATGGCACAGGTATCCCTTAGCACAGGGGTAAGCAACCTGGGACCCTCCAGCTGTTGTAGAACTACATTTCCCATGAGGCATTGCAAGGCTGGCAGTTACAATTACTCCCAGAGGCATGATGGGACTTGTAATTCTGCAACAGCTGGGGGGCCCCAGGTTGCCTACCCCTGCTTTAGCATATCAAACTCTATGAGAAGCTGACAGCTGCTTAGGCTGGAAGGTGCACCTAGTGTTATGAATATTTAGGGCAGTATATTCCCAGAGACAAATGCCCAGAACACAAGAAGTCTGCATTTTGGGTGTTTATTCCTAGGCGCATACTGCCCTAATCGTTCATACCTGTAGGCATCCAGCCACAGAAGCTTGGCTATAGTCAGCTTCTCATAGTGTTTGACAGGCTGTGGGACACCTGTGCCGTCTGCCCACAACTCATTCATTTTGACAGCATACCATAAAACACTAAAAATCGGACATTACTTTTTTTTTAACACAGCAAACTCCAATGTGCGGTATGTGTACTGTGGTACACTGCAGTGCAGATGCATACTCCACTACTGTGACAACATTGAGGTGCTGTTTAAAATAATGGAACACATGCAATTTAGCACACACACATTTTACACACATTAACACAATGCACATTTCAGAAAAAGAAACTATTGTGTGGCCCACTGGGAATGGTGCCTATAGTGAATAAACTCCTCAACATGTACAAGAAATTCAACAATGTGCACAAACAACATGGACAATATGGCTTCTTATAGTTACAGCTTGTCCTATTATTGTCCATAACCTCCTTTGTACTACATCCTGGGAAACTATAATTTCATATTTATTAATATGCTGCCAAAAGTTTGTTCCCCTCTTTCATTTGACAAGCAGCAATTATTCCACAAGTGAATGATTCATTGGTATTCCTGCTGAAACATTTTCTTTTAAATAAAAAGGGCCAGGCTTAGTCACTCTTTGAATTTGATGCTGCTGTTCCATTCAGCCCTATAATGTAACACCCCCATAAGAATATTTAGAATGTGTGTTTTTTTTGTCCCTTTCTGTCCCATTAAATTGTTCTCAATAATTCTGCCGATTTTTACCCTTCAAAACAATGTTAGAGGCATATTCTCATTTGTAGAGTTCCCTTCTCTGGTCAATATCACCGCTCTTTTGAATCTAGTACTTGTTTTTTGGGTTTGTTTTTTTTAAAATAGATCTAAAGTTGACTTAAATCATTAAAATCTTTTATAAGCTTTAGCATGGTAATGTAATCTTAAAAGTCAGTTTCAATCGTTTTAAATCTGCAGCTTTCATTAAAATAGTACCTGGTGGTTCTGCTATGAAGGTCCTTATTTAGGCACTTCTTGTTATAGAGTGACAAAACTGGGGCGGCACAGTGGTGTAGTGGATAGCACTTTCGCTTAGCAGCAAAAGGGGTCACTGGTTCAAATCCCAATCACGACACCATCTGCCTGGAGTTTGCATGTTCTCCCTGTGCCTGCGTGGGTTTCCTCCGGGTACTCCGGTTTCCTCCCACACTCTAAAGACATGCTGGTAGGTTAATCGGATCCTGTCTAAATTGTCCCTAGTATGTGTATCTATGAAAGTGTGTTAGGGACCTTAGGTTGTAAGCTGCTTGAGTGCAGGGCCTGATGTGAATTTACAATATATATGTAAAGTGCTGCGTAAATTGACGGCGCTATATAAGTACCTGAAATAAATAAAAATAAATGTTCTGTCGTTGTCTACCAATTGTGCCCCTGTGTTGTCACTTTTTCTACAGAGACTACAACCAGCTGTTTCATGGTTTAGTCTACTGTTACCATCAGTAAAATCCATATATGTTATATATACTTACCACTTTATACATTAATAAAGCTATGGTTTTAGGATAATGCACTAGGTCGGTGCACTCTTTCTCTTTTTTGTGGTATCAGTAATACCCAACCTGAGAAATGGCATGTGGCGGTCAGGACAGCAGGAGATTGGCACTGCCGCACTAATGCCCCGTACACACGGTCTGATTTTCCAATGGAAAATGTCCGATCGGAGCGTGTTGTCGGAAATTCCGACCGTGTGTGGGCTCCATTGGACATTTTCCATCGGATTTTCCGACACACAAAGTTTGAGAGCAGGATATAAAATTTTCTGACAAAATCCATTGTCGGAAATTCCGATCGTGTGTACACAAATCTGACGGACAAAGTGCCACGCATGCTCAGAATAAATAAAGAGATGAAAGCTATTGGCCACTGCCCCGTTTATAGTCCCGACGTACGTGTTTTATGTCACCGCGTTCAGAATGATCGGATTTTCCGACAACTTTGTGTGACCGTGTGTATGCAAGACAAGTTTGAGCCAACATCCGTCGGAAAAAATCCTAGGACTTTGTTGTCGGAATGTTCGAACAAAGTCCGACCGTGTGTACGGGGCATAAGATGTAAAAATAAATGATTTATAAAAATAAAAAGACAGTTATTTATGATGCACAGTGCTCTAGCAAACTGGATGCCATTTAGCTAGGGTTTATATCTACTTTAACACAAAAACATGAGAAACATTTGGAGGCTGTCTGATCTGTCCTTTTTTAAAATGATTGTTGCCTAGCTGTCATGCCAACACTTTGGCTTTATACTTACTGAGTCACTGACTTGCAACAAGTATACAGACAAAGAGATCTGAGCTTTCTCTGATTTTGTAAGCTCCATGTTTGTTCTGAGTTAGCAAAGTATGCCAAGCAGAGCTAGAAAGCTATTATTTTAAAAGAGGAATAACAATGGCAGCTGTTATAATTCTGTCATGATAAATTCACTTTAAATGACATTAGGACATTTTAATTGGTCTCATATAGTTCTCTGTTAGCTAATATAGTGATACAGTTATGGAAGCAGGTCATTTGTAGTTCATATGAAAATTGAATTGAGCTGTCTATCAGGTCGCACATACCTCCTGCAGAACTGACAGGCAGCCTATAGTCAACGGAAGGAGCATGGACAACTTTCTGACAATGCCACTGCTAATTGCTAGGCAGTAGCTTAGCGATGTCAACCTTCAACAACAAGTGCTGTTACTGGCAGGATCTCCAGACGAGAAGCTTTGCTGCAGATTTAAATTTGTTTAAGAAACACATGCACTTATATCGTGTTCTCTTATTTTTAGTGTTTTTATTCAATATGACCTCCCCCTACTACTAGTACAACCATCCTGCCCCATGTATCTTTACATTTATTCTGTTGATCCTTAACACTATGTATCCATCTCTCTGCTTCCATTAATTTTTCCACCTCTCTCTTCCAATCCATTATAGTGGGGGCATCCAGACTGCTTCAAAAATCTAGGTATCAATAATTTAACTGCATTTAGCAAGTGAGAAGTAACACTTCTCTTATAAAACCCTGCAGATGATGGCATTCCATGAAAGAGAAAATGTAATGGAGAGGGTTCTATAGGTCTAAAGCCTCTTACACATGATCGGATTCTCCGACGGGAAATGTGTGATGACTGGATGTTGGCAGAAAAATCTGACCGTGTGTATGCTCCATCAGGCAATTGTCGGATTCTCCTCGGACAAATGTTGGATGGCAGGCTTTAAAAGTTTCCGCGGACAAATGTCTGTTGTTGGATTTTCCGAGCGTGTGTACACAAGTCCGTCAGACAACAGTCCAAAGTACAAACACGCAATGCTCGGAAGCAAGGATGAGCCAGAAGCGGTCGCTCTTGTAAACTAGTGTTCGTAATAGAGAATTGACATTCGTGATGCGGCAAATTTTGAAATCTCGAAATGCAGCGCACAATTCTCTTCTTCTTTAATAGGATAATAATGAAGCTGCTTTGCTGGTGATACTGATGGAGTTCTGCCAAACGTATTTTAAGAGGCTGTTATTTTCTAGTGATATCAAGAATAATATTATTATGCTTTTTTCTTTTTTTTTTTTGGGCAAGTTACCACAACACCATTATCCCGTAGTTTTTAAGATCAAAGATACAACTATGTTGGTGTCCCTTGTCAATTTTACATTGTATTTTTTTAAATGTAACTGCCTACTCCCAAACGGTCATTTGAAGTAAAACACATAGCCAAGTATTATTCTACACCATTTTTTTAATGTGCATTAAAAAAAGAAAACAAATAAAATTAGACATGCTATCTGCCAATAGAATTAACCAAAAAGTGCATTCTATGCATCCAAAAATATAGAAAATATACCAAATCAAATCATTATTCAACCAATAAAAGCAGGGGTCCGTCATCCGGAGATAACTCCGAAATTCATCTGGATTATTCTCCTGGAGCTCCTGCAGCAAAGCAATATGACATAATTGGTCGCCATTAATAAAGCAACCACTTTTTGGTCCAAGAAATCCTCCTGTTCCTGGACTGCACTTGGGTCAAAGCAACAACTTCAAGGCCAATAATAAATAACACGTTATCTCCTCCGATTCCACAACATGTCTGGTTGATGAACGGCCATTCAGAAATGAACTGAGAAGCACGAAATGAAAAGCACAAATTCACACTCACCAAATTTCTACTAACGCGAAATTAGCAGAAGGAACCCAAAGGGCGTAGTACGTCACTACGTTCGTGTTTGTTGGCCGACAATTCCTTGCCATGTGTATGCAAGACAAAATCCAGGCACATGCCTTTGGACAAAAGTCAGAGGTTTTGTCTGCGGAAAATCCGGTCGTGTGTATGAGGCTTAAGTTTCATTTTCTTGATCCAAGGAGCTATCGCCTCCCAGAATACTTTAATCTTTGGGCAGTGCCACCATAAATGAAGACATTAACCCCTTTGATTACATCCCCTTCAGCAGTTACCATCCGCTGATGAGTATATCTGAGCCAGTCGAACTGATGTACGATACCATCTTGTCAAGAACTTATACAACATCTTCTGTATATGGGAACTTATTGAGGTATGGTGTGTTGCCCCTATCACCCTTTTAATTTTTGGATGTAAAATCATAACCCAGCTCCCTTCCCCATCCTCGGATAAAATAGGGAGTTGTCATATTTTGGGCACTCAGAACCAGCTTATACATTCGAGACAACATATGGCCCTGATCTGATAAGTTGACACACCCTTTCTCAAAAATAGTAAGCGGATTCGCTGGCCTAACCTGATACTTCCACTTATCAAACAGATCCATCAATTGACGGTATTTCCATAGGCCACTGGTATCTCCCCCAATCTCTAATCCAATTCTGCCAATGGTAGCAATTTACCATGTGGGGCCACGCTAGCACAATTACCCTTCCTGCCCATCCCTTTTTTAGCCACAATTTTTTAGCTTTTAAAGCCACAATCACATTTTGGCTATGCCCACAATGCATATTGTGTGTCATTAACTCCTGACCTAGAAAGGTGCCTCTTGTAAATTTTTGGGTGAAATGCTGGTAACTATACTGTGGTTACTGTTAAGTAGTGCACAAGTTCTTAAGAATGTAATCAAGTCAAGTTACAAAACTGGAGCATCTACTCAATTACAAAAGCATTTATCTTTCCTATTTCATGAACTCAACTTTGTAGTCTTCTGCTCATGAGCAAACTCAATATCTATGTGGCTACCATAAACATAATCTTATATTCAATATTTTATGTTCAGATGAAAAGGAACACACACACTGCGGGTTTACATTGTTAATGCCAACAGGAAATCTCCATGCTTTTTAAATAGGATAAAACATTAGATCCTGTGACGGGAACTGGCTGTCAACATTCAGAAGATTTTCACAGAACCTTTTCCAGAGCTGTGTTGTGGAAGCTTCTGACTTATAACATGTCTTCAGCACCTGTATAATAATATGCTTGAGGTTTATGTGCTCAGGGTAAATACAGGCTATAGCAGCTCCAGAGGAACAACGTTTATTATTATTCCATGGTAAGGTAAAGATAAAAGAGTAAAATGCTATGACACGTAATGCGACTCAAGGTGTTTATATACTCACACCTGCTATGGCTATGTGTATTTTAGCTGCAGGTGCATGGAACAGAAGGTTTTTAGACCCACCACAATGCACCTGGGAAATACCAAGACTTTCCTCCATCAATAAAATGATAAATGTAAAATCCTTTTAAAGTCAAAAAGAGTATATTTAGTTTTGGATAGACTTGGAAGAATTAAAGCTGAAATCTAGGCAGATATAATAGGCACAGCTAATTGGACAGTCACAGGTTGGGATAGGTCCAGGACAATCTGAGCTCAAGAAGATATTGGCTATCAGACTAGGGAGCATTTTAGGGTGGAAAGAAGTACTGCAAGCCAGAGCTCTGTATTAAAACTGAATATTGCAAAAAAAATTGCTTGTTAATTAAAGTTTTATTCTGTTGTTTTTGGCTGAAGTTCTGCTTTAATACAAAGTATTAAAGTATTTTATTGCTTTTTGTGTCCCTACTGGGGTTACAGGAAAGAAATTCTCTCGATTCCTCCATCAACACAGATTGTACTAACAGGGGAATCCCTCCTGTTGAGCTATTGTCTGCTCCCAGCAGGGGGCAGGAGCCCATCGGGAGAAGACAGTGGTTATCGCTAGTGGCTATAGCAGCCACTTGCAATAATCGGAAGCAAACCCAGCAGGCTTATTGTACCCAAGTTGATCGTTCGACTTGGTACATTCAGCCTGCCCCATTATTGGTACGAATCTCGGCCGGTTCCAGCTGAACCAGCTGAGATTTGAACCGTGTATGGCCGGCCTTACTGTCCCTGGACAGGACAAGATATGCGGGGCATTTTTCTTCCAGTTTTATCGTGTGGCCCCCTGTCCTCTTACACTCCCTGGGACTGAAAAGTTTCATACTTACGCTGGGATCACCGTTGAGATATTTGTAAATCGCTATAATATCTCCTCTCAAGCCTCTCTTCTCCAGGGAGAATAAATTTAACGCTTGTAGTAATTAAGGTCTTCCAGTCCCCATATTAATTTAGTTTCCCTCCTCTGGACTCTCTCCAGCTCCAGCACCTCCCTTCTGAGGATTGGTGACCTGAACTGGAGGGAATACTCCAGATGCGGCCAAACTAGAGTTTTATCCAGGGCTTTTTTTCAGCTGGAACTTGGTGGAACTCAGTTCCACCACCTCTGGCTCAGGCCTTCTGCTCCCTGCTCACCACTAACTCTTGCAAACACAGAAGTCCGGCTTCTGTGTTTACAAGTAAAAGCTTGTCTCCCAACGCTCCCATAGATCTGATCTCCTGAGTGACTGCCATGGGGCAGGATGGGGACAAGGGAGATGCAGGTGCAGATCCCATCACCCCAACTGAATGATCCTCCTGCAAGTGAGAGAGGTGAAGCCACCTATAGTGTGCGGGGAGGTACTAGAGCCGGCTGGGTGCTTCAGCTTAATATACCAACACAAGTAAGTCATGTGAAGGATCGCGGAGCTTTTAAGGAAGGATGGAGAAGATTGAGACAGTGGAAGGGGGGTTGCATGCAGAGGTCAGCGTTGAAGAGTGGTGAACTGAGGAGGATAGGGGATGCAGAGGTAATCAGCTGTGGAAGAAGGCTGAACTCTGCACTCTGTATAACACCCTCACCTAACCCCCCACTGAAACTCTGAACTCTGTACATAATGCACTCCTGGTATGTATTGCCCCTTCCACTGTTAGTGAAATCTGATCTGACCACACTTACTATTCCATGTGGTTTGAAGGGTTTGTGTGGGGTGGGGTTAGGGTTTTTTGAGAAGTCGTGGTTGAGTTCCTGCACCTATTTTCTGAGAAAAAAAACCCTTGTTTTATCCCTTCCTATATATAATGAAAAAAGTGTTTTGTTGCTGTCTGTGTCTCTATTTGGAGAGATTTTCCATCATATCCTTTCTCCTTATGCCGCGTACACATGGTTGGACTTTTCGGCTACAAAAGTCCAACAGACTTTCGACGGACTTTTGGCGGACTTGCGGCGGACTTTCTAACGAATGGACTTGCCTTTATATGATCACACAAAAGTCTGACGGATTCGTACGTGATGACGTACACCGGACTAAAATAAGGAAGTTGATAGCCAGTAGCCAATAGCTGCCCTAGCGTGGGTTTTTGTCCGTCGGACTAGCATACAGACGAGCGGATTTCTGGGTCCGGCGGAGTTACGACGTAAAGATTTGAAGCATGTTTCAAATCTAAAGTCTGTCAGATTTGCGGCTGAAAAAGTCTGCTGAAAGTCCAGGGATCCCCACACACGATCGGATTGTCAGCGGGATTTGGTCCATTGGACTTTTGTAGACGAAAAGTCCGACCGTGTGTATGTGGCATTAGTCTTGCAAGTGTGTACAGAGTTGTGCCACAATGAAAAAAAAAAACAGCTTTAGGTAGATTGACGCAGAACTAAACCCATCAACTGAACTGTTTGCCAAAACAGTTAAGAGGCGTACACATGGGCCGACTATCAGACGGCATCGGCCGGTTGAATAGAAACCAACTGACATTTGGCCCGTGTGTATGGCAGCTGATCCAATAGAAGCCGGTCGTTCGGTCGGCTTATATCAAAGGGGCATGACCTAAAAAGGTCCTTTACGAGCACCTCAGTTTTTCTCGTTAAACCCACTGGGTTGAAGGAAAAACACTAATCGTGTGTACCAGGCTTTACATTCAAAACATGCAGTGAATGATAACTGTTACAGTTGCTCGTGCTGCCAAGCAAACTGTGAAGCCATCAAATCACTGATGTCATAACTGATCACATATGTAGCTCCATGGCAACTGCAGTCCAAACAGAGACTAGGACAGCAGCTTACTTGGCTGCAAGGTCCATCTAGTGGAACTAAACCCTCCTATTCTTTAGGCCCCTTTTACATGGCCGGTTTGTTGTGGCTGTTGGATTCCTGTGGCAAGAATCTGCGGGCTGACGGGCTAACAGCGGCCGCTGCTAATCGCATGTAGCTGCGCACAGAGCGATTTGCTGCGATTTGGGACAGATGCCAGAGACAGGACGCAGTCAGGTGCAGATTCTCACCGTAGGAATCTGGCGGCCGCAACAAACCGGCCCTGTAAAAAGGGGCCTTAGGAAAATATTTTTTTGTCAGTCAAAATAACATCAGCCACGGGGCACAGCAGGGGGTCCGGTGCGTCCCTGTTCTCTGTTTCAGGGGCAAATCAAGACTGAATTTTTGCCGGAGTTTGCACCTGAAATGGAGCCAAAGAGGCACAGGAACCTTCTGCTGTGCGCTCCACGGCTGCACCGGAGATGTGTGAACCAGCTCCATTGCGAGCTGGTCACACTCTCCTATCAATGCGAATTGGAAGCGGAGAAATCCACATCCAAGTCGCATAAGTATGAACCCAGCCTTGAACAACCCATGATCAACCATGTAAAGCTTATTTTCTATATCTTGTCTTTTATCAGCCAAATCACAGTCACATTATAAGATTATTGCAGAAGGTTAGGCATTGTATCGGTTCTTAGGATTGCTTGAAGTTTTATTTTTAAGGAGAGATTGAAATGGTTTTGTGTATTTTTTGTTAGCCAGCAGGTAGCGCTGCTTGCCCCTTTTCAAACATTTTCTCTTTATATCCTTACCTCTTGTTGTAAAATGGTAAAGGGAGTCAGAAAGAGGTGTCTCAGTGTGAAGTTTCAATTAGAGAAACCTAGCCTTAAGGCAGGCTGCTATCGCTGTGATGTCTCTTCAGCTCTGGAAGACTATTGTCACATATAAAATGTTTATTTTTTTTTAAACACAAATATAAAACATTAGATTAAAAAAGTATTAACCACTTCAGCCCCGGAAGATTTTACCCCCTTCCTGACCAGAGCATTTTTTGCGATTCGGCACTGCGTCGCTTTAGCTGACAATTGCGTGGTCGTGCGACATTGTACCCAAACAAAACTGATGTCCTTTTTTCCCCACAAATAGAGCTTTCTTTCGGTGGTATTTGATCACCTCTGTGGTTTTTATTGTTTGCGCTATATACAAAAAAAGCGACAATTTTGAAAAAAAGCACTTTTTGCTATAATAAATATCCCCAAAAAATATATAAAAAGACAAATTTCTTTCTCAGTTTAGGCCAATAAATACACAGACACATAGAAGCACACCTCCAATGCTGCAGCCCTGCAGCTCTCATTGGCCCTCCTATGACTCATCCCCCCTTCCTTCTTGGCAAACTCTCACCAGAGTTAGAGAGAGCTTTGCATGATGTCATAAGCCTAGACTTTTTATCAGACAAGAAACAGGAAGTGGGCTGTATAAGGTATTTACTGGCAAGAAAAAAATGTTTTACTATCCAAAGGTAAAACAACAAGGGCAGAATATTTAATAGATGGAAAGATGAAAAAATGACTGAAGGTCCGCTTTAAATTAGGGCACCTTTCACACCAGCAGACCGATCAGCTCCGCCTATCCGTTTTTCAGGTGGACTCAATTGGATCACCCATTGTTCTCTATGGGGTGGCGGATGTCAGCGGACATGTGTTCGATGTCACCTGCCGATGTTCTGTCAAAATAGCCAATTCATCAAGATCTACAATTACGTAACTTCCGGTTACTGTAAACCGTCAGTAATTGGAGATTACAACGACTTGCTGTTGTGACACAACATCAGCAACCGTACCGTACACTACATGATATTATGAGCGGATATTGTTAGTCCGCTCCAATACTAACCAACAAAATGGCTGCCTCCGCGGCAGCGACAATTTTTTTCCTCGTTACCTGCTGTTGTCTCAAAACAGCAAAGTCTTCGTGGACCGGAGTGTACATGCTTGCCAGTGTTGTGTCAAAACGCCACGTCATGGAAATCTCCAATTAATGATGGTTTACAGTAACCGGAAGTGACGTAATTGGAGATCTTGATGAATTGGCTATTTTGACAGAACACCGGCATCTGATCCGGTTCGCTAAAAACAGATGGATGAGAGTCCACTACGTGTGAAAGGGGATGACAATCGGATGAAAACAGACATGCAGTCTGTTTCCACCGGAATGCCCCATAGAGAACAATAGACTTTGCGTAGCAGAGCGGACACGGACCTGTCATCCGTCTGCTCAGCGGGGACCAGCGGAGAGTTCCCCCGTTTAGCAGGCGGATCTGCTGAATGGAGTCCACTACGTGTGAAAGGGGCCTAACACAAAACCATTATGGTTTTCCTTTAAATGTGTAAAGTAAGCCCTAGCCTTATGGCTCATGTCATGAAACACCTCTTTGACTTCCCATAGCTTTATAAAATACTATGCAGAGTACATTATCCCTTATATACAGTATACATCATGCATTGATTTACGTAAAGATTAGAAGAATCCAAAACATCTGAGATCGTTTCTAGTCATTAACAGATTGGGAATTAAACAGGAACCTTAAGCTGTTTGTTGCTTTTACATTTCACATATTAATGATAGCAGCTGAACCTTGTTTCTATGTATCATTGTAAATATAAGGGCCCTTTTAAAACGCAAAAAAAAATGTTTCCCTCTTAATCCTTTGGGACTCTTCACATCACTGCATTATTGGTGCGGTGCATTTTAAAAAGTCTTGCATGCTGCATCTTTGGTGTGGTTTTGAAAAATTCACCAAAAACGCAGCTCCCCCTTGAAATGAATGCACCGCGTTTTGCGTTTTTGAGTCATATGTCCATTATTTCACAGGGGCAGGGAACCCAAAAAGGCACCAGAAAAGCACAGGAAATACATCTGAAACACAGCAATATTGAGATTTTGCTTCAGAGCAGTGTGAAAGGGGCCCAAGTGAACATGAGGGGAAAGCCATACTTGCTCAGTACATAAATAGAGCCACACTGTTATTTTTCCTTTTATTGGTCCTCTTACGGTTCGTGTACCAGACAGGATCTGTGTGACTGAAACAAAAATCTCTGAAGTCTTGGAACAGCCCATTAGAATGGTCAGGATTTTTTATGGCAAAAAATGAAAAGTGACTTGTTAATGTGCCCATGATCCATGTTACATCTAATGCTGCGTACACACGGTCGGACTTTTCGGCTACTTTCGACGGACATTTGGCGGACTTTTAGCGGACTTGCGGCAGACTTTCTAACGAACGGACTTGCCTACATACAATCACACAAAAGTCTGACGGATTCGTACGTGATGACGTACACCGGACTAAAATAAGAGAAGTTGATAGCCAATAGCTGCCCTAGCCTGGGTTTTGTCCGTCGGACTAGCATACAGACGAGCGGATATCTGGGTCCGGCGGAGTTACGACGTAAAGATTTGAAGCATGTTTCAAATCTAAAGTCCATAAGATTTGCGGCTGGAAAAGTCCGCTGAAAGTCCAGGGAAGCCCACACACGATCGGACTGTCAGCCGGCTTTAGTCCGTCGGCGTCCGTCGGACTTTTGTAGAAGAAAAGTCCGAGCGTGTGTACACGGCATGACTTTTATTGGCAGGTCTGCTTTATCAGGGAGTCGTGTATTCTTTTATTTGTGTCAGCTTTAGCCCCCCCGTTCACACCGATGCACCCTAGTGTCGGCAATGGAACTGTTTATATCGGTGTGACGGCGACTTTGCAGTGCCGCACCAATTTGAAAAAGTAGTTCCTGCACTAATTTCGGTGATTTCAGGTGCGACTTGCGCAGACATCTGTGCATGAAGTCGCACAGATGTCAGCTAAGTCGCACCTGAAGTGACACAAATTCAAAGTCGGATTTGGTGTGAATGGGGGGCTTAAAGGGGTTGCAAACCCTTGTTTAAAAAAAACAAACACGTCATACTTACCTCCACTGTGCAGTTCGTTTTGCACAGAGTGATCTTGATCATCGTCTTCTGGGGTCCCCCAGTGGCACTCGCGGCTCCTCCCCGCATCAGATAACCCCCTAGGAGAAGCGCTCTCCCGAGGGGGTTACCTTGTGGGCGCGCTCCCAAGTCCAGCATTTTTGTCCATAGACACAGAATGCTGGACTCGGTACCGCCCCCCCCCCTGGCGCCCGTGTCATTGAATTTGATTGACAGCAGCGGGAGCCAATGGCATGGCTGTGCCGTTATCAATCTTATCTAATCAAGAGCCGAGAACTCCGGCCAGAGAGGTAGAGCGTGTCTCCGGCGGGTGAATGAACGGGCTCAGGTGAGTAAAACGTGGGGGCCAGTCAGTGACGGAAGTTTTTTCACCTTAATGCATAGGATGTATTAAGGTGAAAAAACATTACAACCCCTTTAAAGGTCTCTGATTATGTTAGCCTTCAGCTAAAATAGGGAACACTTGTTATATAACAAATATACATTACTGCTTACATTTTTACAATGAAGCTTCATATCCAGTTATGCAGGTTAAAGCTTGATAAAGGACAAAAGTATGTGGGACTACTAGTTTGAAGGAGGAAGTGGGAGTTTTATGTCACTATTCACAGATAAACTTTCTAAACAGAAATGTAACGTCTGCCCTGCTGCTTACTCCAAGTCTGGCTCTCCTCAGAATACATTACTCATAATGTCTGGAACAATGCACAGCTATAAGCCCAGGAAGGGGAACTGTACATTTAAATAAAGGGAACTTTCCACTCTTGGTCAGTACAATTAAAGCTTATCTATTATTTATGTACACAAAATATTGGACAAAACCATATGACTTTAGCAAATAGAATATGGATGCTGTGATAAGAAATTGGACTTTTTCAATCTTGATTAAACCTACTTTGTACACTAATTAATAGTTACTATTCATTAGTTGTGTTCTTTTATGGTACCTAACTACCTTTGTTGAGCACCTGGATTGGCTCCCAGACTGGCCACATGTTGAGTCATACCCACCCCATCCTATGAATCACTATAGTCTTTCCTTACTGGAGATCTTTCTAAAACAAAGTTCCTCTTTGTCATACCATTTGCTGAAAAAAAGAGCATGAAAATGCCTGTATGACTGTTTCACATGAACTTTATTTTAATGGCCTTCTGAAAAGTTTATTGCAAACGTGAAAAATATGCTTTTATACCCTGGATGCGGAGATATTAAGCTTTGAACACTGAAGACTTATTTAGCACTATATTAAACCCTCAGTTTGTAAAGCACATTTAGCAGCTGATTTAATTACTTTCTGAGTACACAGCTTCTTTATCTTTTAATCCTTGACTATGTTCCAATTGAGGCTGGGTTCCCATATAATATGCGAATTGGATGTGGATTTCGCCGCATCCAATTTGCATGACACAGGCGAGTGTTACCGGCTCACAATGGAGCGGGTATACACAGGTCTGCAGCGGCCGAAGTCCGGATTCCAGTTCAGGTGCGAATTCAGGCAAAAATTCAGACTTGAACCAGTGAGCAGGGACGCACCAGCCGCACATTTGTGAATCCGGCCTCAAATTGGTGCCATGACCGCCTAAAGTTTCCTTTTTTGGGGTGGCTCCTTTACCTTGCAGCATCCTATGGCACCTCTCTTGCATGCAGCCCACCCATCTCCATATGATTGTCAAAATGTCACTTCCACCCATAGCTCTTAAAGGGCCATTTTTTTTTTTTAAATAACATTTTTTATTTTTTTTATTGCATTTTAGTGTAAATATGAGATCTGAAGACTTTTTGACCCCATATCTAATTTTTAAGAGGTCCTGTCATGCTTTTTTTTCTATTACAAGGGATGTTTACATTCCTTGTAATAGGAATAAAAGTAACACTTTTTTTTTTAAAGAACAGTGTAAAAATAAAAAAATAAAGGGTAAAATAAATAAGAAAAAAATTTTTTTAAACGCTCCCCGTCCTGCCGAGCTCCCCTGCAGAAGCGAACGCATACGTGAGTAGCACTCGCATATGAAAACGGTGTTCAAACCACACATGTGAGGTATCTCCGCGATCGGTAGAGCGAGCGCAATAATTCTAGCTCTAGACCTCCTCTGTAACTCAAAACATGCAACCTGTAGATTTTTTTAAACATCCCCTATGGAGATTTTTAAGGGTAAAAGTTTGTCGCCATTCCACGAGCGGGCGCAATTTTGACACGTGACATGTTGGGTATCAATTTACTCGGCGTAACATTATCTTTAAAAAAAAATTGGGCTAACTTTACTGTTGTCTTATTTTTTAATTCAAAAAAGTGTATTTTTCCCAAAAAAAAGTGCGCTTGTAAGACCGCTGTGCAAATGTGTGCGTTTGGGAAATCTAAGTAATTTTCTAGCAAAAAGAAACCTGTTTTTAACTTTTTTGTAAACAACAAATCTCAGAAAGAGGCTCGGTCCTTAAGTGGTTTAAGTGGTTGTAAAGGCTGAAGGTTTTTTACCTTCATGCATTCTATGCATGAAGATAAAAAAAACCTTCAGTGTGTAGCTCCCCCCTCAGCCCCTTCTAATACTTACCTAAGTCCGACCAGCAATATGCACAAGACCTGAGGCTCTCCTGTGTCTCTCCCTAGTAATTGGCTTAGATGCAACAGCAGGAGCCATTGGCTCCAACTGCTGTCAATCACAACCAGCGAGGTGGGAGCGGGGTGGCTGAGCCACGCTGTGTGTCCTAAGGACACAAAAAGCCGGCTCAGGAGCAAGCCCACACGAGTGCCCCTACAGCAAGAGGCTTGGTACGGGGGCACTCAGCAAGGGGGGGGAGGCCAGAGCCCCAGCGTTGGTCCTGAAAAGAGGAGGATCGGAGATTCTCTGTGCAAAACCACTGCACAGAACAGGTATGACGTTTGTTATTTTTTTATAAAATGTTTCCCTTTACAATCACTTTAAGTGTGCTGGGTGTACGATATTTATATCTAGTTGTAGAGGACAGTCATTTGACAGGTACATTGCTGCGTCAAAGTTTTGAAATTATAGTTAGGCTAAAAAGAAAGGAAATTTTAATTATAATTGTGATTCAAGTTATTCAGAGACTCTGCAGCTGAGTACATCATCTGCAGACATGTTAGCAAAGTAGCTTTTTTTAGTCTCTTTATTGGCTGAGTTCCCTTACCTTGACCTTGATATATATATATATATATATATATATATATATATATCAAGGTCAAGGTAAGGGAACTCAGCCAATATATATATATATATATATATATATATATATAGATAGATAGATAGATAGATAGATAGATAGATAGATAGATAGATAGATAGATAGATAGATAGATAGATAGATAGATAGATATATAGATATATATATCTATATATAAATAGAGATATATAATATAATATATCAAAGCTGCAAGCATACGTGACAAAAACTGCAATATAATGTTACCCTATCGTGTGTAAACAGAAATAGCAGATATTCAAGCTAATCATTTGCTTATTAAAGGGAACCTGTGATTAACGATACAAGCAGGCTGGGATTTTTTTTTTTTTTCAGATGAAGGTCAGCAATGACAGATTTTGTATTGCTCCCAGCACATGGTTTATTTAAAGTCTTAAACTGGGCAGCATGTTGGCTCTTGGGTTATCATTGTGGCCTTACAGCACTGCAATCCTAGCTGGGAGTCCTACTTATGGCTCCTGGTCAGCTCGCTCTTGCATAAGAACTTTACCATTTTTAATATACAATCCTAATTTCCTGAATGTATATCAGGGAACTTTATGATTTTTACAACAGCAATGCCACCTGGGATTTTCCTAAATGGAGACTAGAGAGTCCTAAGAAGCTGCACATCTTCTATTGCCTGCTTGTACAGGCTGATGTCCCATAATCTTTATTTGTTCTATGTGCATTTCTAATCACGGTATCACACCTAAGGACTGGTAAGCCTTAAAGTATAAAAGTTTTGCTTTTGGGTTAAATTATGCTTTAAGAGATGTCTCATAAAGAGATGTATGGGATTTTTTTTTAATCATACTTACCTGGGTGGATGCAGCATTGGTCCGATGCTGCATCTGTCCACCGCCAGCTCTAATACTGAAAGCCAAGCGATCAAATACCACCGATCGCTCGGTTCTCACAGCTCCCTGCGCAGAGAGCTGGTGACTGTCCGTCACCGCTCTCTGCTCTGCCCCCCCCCCTCGCTCACTGGAGCGCTGGGCTGTGAAGGGGGTGGGAGCAGCCAGCTGTGCCTCTTAGTGGCTCACTGAGAGGCTGAGCCAGGTGCCGGTCCAGGCATGTGGGTGGATCCTGACCATATGGTCGTGATCCTACCTGAGCCTGGACCACCTCTGTAAAGGCAGCTGACAGCAGGCTTCAGCCTGCTGTCTGCTGAAAATGGGTCACAGGAGTGCAGAACATTCTGCAATCCTAAGATCCATAGAGGAAGTACAAACGAGCTTTGGCTGTATTCTCCTTTAAACCAAGATTTTACACAATCTACTATTCTCACATACAGTGATGATATGTTTAAAAAGGTGTTTAAAGTACACAATAAGGCTTCTGTATGACAGTCTAAACAAGTACCTAATCCAGTTTCTATGCGATGCACAAGCCGGGGTGGATGCCTCCTAAGGTAGTCATTTTTGGGGCTGAGAAGTGAAGCTTTATAAATAATTGGGGGGATTACCAAACAGTGGTGTAAGGTATTGTTACTTCTTATAACATAGACTTGCCGTCATCCCACTGGGAACATTACTCGACCCCCAAGCTGTAACAGGCAGTGCAGTACAGGGCTATATTAAACACGTAATACTGTAGAAAGGAGAGCCGGCAATGCGTCCTTCCAAATAAATCCTTTTATTACATCGGGTGTAGTGTACAAGTTGCAGTCGCTTATGCATTTGCCAATAGGGCTTAATTATAGCCATAAAAAGTCTTATGTTGCATTAGTGTTGGGAAGACTCTGAGTAGGAGCACTGTTAGTCCACCTCCGTGGAGATTCTACCTGGGTGTTGTATCTCTATATTAAACACAATTTAAACATAAATATATAGATAATGGATGGTAAGGGATTAAAAAAACATTTTGGGGTAATTCCTAGTTTGCTGCCATATTCACAAATACAGAAGCACTTTATTTATTACAGGTACTTATATAGAACCGTCAATTTACACAGCGCTTTACATATATATTGTACGTTCACATCAGTCCCTACCCTCAAGGAAAATTTCATTTAAAATGAAGATGCCTGCTTTGATTGTCTGCTGAAAATGGACCTAGCATCAGATATAAATTTTTTATCTTAAATGCATGAATGCTAAGTATTAATAGAAACCATCTGACATTTGGCCCATATGTATGGCAGCCGGTCCGACAGAAGACGACTGAAGACTCATGACCAAAAAAGGTCTCCTGGCCAGCTCGCGATCAGCGCTCTCAGTCAATGGCTGAGATCGCTGACCGGAGTGTTCTGGTGGTGGGGCCATCCCCTTGTCAGAACACAATAGCACAGCAGGGGAGATTGCTGTACTAACATTGGATAGTTAGTACTGCGGCTCCGACCTCAATTGTCAGTTTTAAAACTTTAAAACTAGTGGTGTGTACTAGGCTTAAGTGTAACACCTGCAATTATTTACTGCCTCTCACAGATGTCAAAGCATTCCATTGACACTACCTTCATCTGCTTTTCTCTGTAGAAGGATGATGCCATCTTTGTTTAGGACCTGGGAAAAATGTGTGGGCCGCTTAAGCTTGATGGGGAGGGGGTATGTGAACCGTGCATCCGCAGGTGCTGCTAGAGTGCTGACAGGGGATGGAGCCCGTCCTGGCTCCTGCAAAGTTTCAAAGAAAGAAGGGTGACCCCAAGAAGTCGCACATTTATGCTATACTGCTGTCCCCATGACTAAACTTCGGGGGCGGAGTGAATTGTGTTGGGGGCGTGGCCTGGTTGGAGTCCAGGCTGAGGTTGCCACTCCATTCAGTGCAGCAGGACAGCATAGATGTATGACTTCTTGGGGTCATCACCCTTCTTTCATGTTGGATGCCACAGTCATATAAATTCTGGTTTCTGTTGCAGTTCTTGGTTGTGTTCACAAATGTTTGATATGAGATCAGCCCCTGCTGTAGCCTCTGACTTGTGCCTTGTTATAAGATTACAATGTCTGATCACTGTTGGAAAGGAGGTTGAGATAATGCTCCCTCCTGCCTGCAGCAAACTAATGGCATCATTAAATCCCAAGAAAAGTCACTGGACTGGAGATCAAAAATTGCCTTTTGTTGTTAAAATGTAAAGCATGCTGTACATATGCAACATGATTTCTTCATGCAGACTTATAACGTTACTGAAAGGTCCACTTTAATCTATGTAGTGTGATCTTTACTGTGGAATCTAGTGAATGAGTAGAGCTTATTCTAGTAATATCACACGGGGCAGCATGCCAGGTACAAAGAAAATAATAAATTCTTAGATCTTTGTCAGCATCCCGCCTCCTGGCTACGATATTGGAAAACTTCAGTGTGTGTCTAGATTAGCAAAGTACAACTGTGTGTTTGGTAAGTGACTCACAATAAGACATTGAACTCTCATGAATCTGCAGATTATGTGAATCATTTGCCATTGTACTGTACTCTATGCAGCCTAAAGCCCCATACACACTATCAGTTTTTCTGCTGAGTTAGTCCTTCAGATTTACCAAAACCATGTAGTGCAAGGGCCTGCCTGATTGCATACCCATTGAAACTCCTAAGGTTTGACCTCATATTATATGGTTTTGGTAAATCTGAAGGACTAACTCAGCAGAAAAACTGATAGTGTGTATGGGGCTTAAAAGTAAAAAGTTACCTAAAATGTTTTTTTCACTGTAAAAAAAAAGTGCACCAAAATATTAACTCTTGTGTGCCTTTTTTTTCTTTTTAATCCATTTGTATGAAACCTTTGGAACATTTTCCACTGCTGTTTTATAGAGCATGGTTGGATGCATTTAAAGATATAACACCATCATGCACAAGTAGAGGAATGCATATATAATCTAAGAATGAAAAACAACCTATGAGTCCAATATAAAGTTAAATACTCTTGATTATGAGCCTGACAGCATAGGATATTGGGAGCTGCATTTGCTAACTTGTTTTTGAAGGTTCCACCTCCAGGACTGCCATACGTACCCTTTTCTGCTTGGCATTTCTCTATCCTAGTAATGGTGGTGCATATCAGTTGTCAGGAAACATGCATTTTTCTAGTTTAGGGTGGCAGCTTTGGTCCTTGCACCTTGAAAAACAAGTCATTATTGGCAGCTCTCAAAGTTCTGTCCTGTTGGGTTCTTTTTAAAGAAAGCTTTATACATTTTTGCCAGAGACATAGAGGGCTCTCACTTCTATAGCTCCCTCTCTCCCCAGTAGATATAATGTTTTATTTTTAATTGATAAAAAGATTAGGCTTTTTATGTAGAAGTCACTTAGATTTCCCATATATATTATTTTTTATATATTTAATTCCACTATCTACTCCAAAAATACCACTAAAAAAAGCACATTACTTGAAAATGAGATCACTTTGAAGTGAACCTGTGGTTTATCCATGCAGGGCAAAGCCAAAGGTTGGCTTTAATTCCCCCATCCCCAGAAGCACATACCCACCCCCGTTCCCTCACTCCCCTACCACTCAATTTAGCTAGCAGTCACCCCACTCGTAAGCCAGAGTCACCCAAGTCACAACTTACACAGGGATGTGGACTTCCATGTGATAGGTGTGGTGCTAGATGACTGAACTAAATTTAAATGCTCTCTCATTCCTCGAATAAAAGAAGTATGTTCCTTAATTTCAGATTAGAATGAAGCGGCAGAAGAGTAAAGAAAACGTGAGTAAGTAATGCTGGGGACTGTTTAGCATTGGCAAATCACAGATTAATTTTAAAGGTAAAAAAACCCAATTTCTCCACATTATTTGTGTAACCATTCCCCCGTAGGGGTTTGCTGAATGTAGTGGTTCACCTGCCACCCTGCCCAGCCAGACATCCATCTCTCAGTCAGTCAGAGACATAAAACAGTCCATAAGCTTTGTTTTTTTGTTTTTTCCAAGTCTTTTTATTAATTTTTTTAACAAACAAAACAAAACACAACAAAACATCATACACATTGAACCAAGAATGTGAATAAAAACTATTTCAAAATCCAATATAGCAGTAATTAATCTATAGGAGAAAGAAAAGGGAGGAGAGAAAAAAAGAGAGAGAAAGGCAGGCATTAGTTCCTTCTCTCCCCAATGGCTCCAAACCTATACTCATATGGAAACGCTCATATTATGGATAGTGGCCCCCAAGGACCTTCGATGCTGTAAACGGTTTATCCAACCACTTAGCCCACACTTTATCATACTTACTAGGGCAACCCCTGCTCATGTAAGTATCTCTATATAATGGAAGATTATTATTTACCAATTGTTTCCAATATGAGAGCGTAGGAGACAAAGTTTTCCTCCAATGCAACGCAATGGCTTTTCTTGCGTAAAATAGTGTTACATTAGCAAACACTCGGTCAGACGTTGTAGGCAGAATAGTCTCTACCAAACGCAATAAACAAACAGACATTGAAATCGGTAAAGGAGCAGAGGTGATAGAATTCAATAAATCCAGTACTTCCATTCAAAAGATAACTATATATGGACAAGTCCAGAAGATATGTGTAAAATCCACCTGAGTCGCTCCACATCGCCAACACTCTGAAGAGCACCCAGGATTTATCTTTTTAAGTCTGTGTGGCGTGATATATGCTCTATGTATCAATTTATATTGGATCATCTTTATATTTCTCTCAAAGATATTGAAGATCACAAAGGGAAATCCCACACACCCCTCGAATCCTCCATATCTAAATCTAGTATATCTCTCACCCACCTATCTCTAAGAACCTCTAATGGCAAGAAATTAATATAAGATGAGAATACAATCTTGAAGTAGGCCTAGCCAAACACTTGGACCTAAGTGCTAGTTCTAAAGTAGATTGTCTAATCATGAAACTGTCCTGTGGAAATTGTGTATGGAAAGTCTGATAAAGCTGAAGATATCTAAATAGATGAGCATTTGGAACGTTAAATGTCGAAGTAAGTGTAGAGAAAGTAGATAATTTCCTATCAGTAATGACCTGAGAAAGTATTTTTATATTATATTTAGTCCATGCAATAGGCTCAGGTGTTTTAAAAAATTGAGGGAGAGTAGGGTTAAGCCATAAAGGGTTATTTGGAGAAAAAAGGGGTGTTTGGAGAAAAAGCGTCCCTAGGATAATGCTCACATCAAAGACCAGCCTCCCAGGCTCGCATAGTAGTAAGCATTGAAGGAGTTAACCGATATGGTGCCCTACGGCCCCTAAATAGAAGAGCCTTAAGAGCATCCATAGAGCCTACTACTGCCGCTTCCAGCCGGGTAGAGGAGTTATATGTATCGGGGTTTAGCCACCATGCGGCCCTAACCAGCTGGGTGGCCAAAAAGTATTTGTATAAATCCGGAAAAGCTAGACCCCCCTGCTCACAAGGGCACATCAGGGTGGTTGATTTATACCTGGGGTTCTTTGTTCCTCATAGAAACAAGGAAAAAAGTTGGTTTAATTTTGTAAAAAAGGGCTTTGTTTTCGTTTTTTTATTGAGGGGATTAAACTTGGATGGGAAATTGGGAATTATGGGATGCCCAGAAATATTCAGTGCAAACTTGCTCGGGACTCCAGTCTTCTCTCCAGCACTTACTCTTGCTTAAGACCTCTTATACTTCACTCCTCCAGCACTTCACTTGCTGCACACCGTTATCCCTCCAGCACTTCACTTGCTGCAGACTGTTACGCCACCACCACTTCCCCTGCTGCAGACTGTTACTCTTCCAGACTAGTTAGCAAAGTATGGTTAAGTCTGACACTAATTCAGCCAGGCCTCAATGAATTGCCTTTTGTGGGCAGGGACCTTGGTACCCTGTGGTGTAGAAATAGTTCAGGTGCTAACTGTCCTCTGTTCAGCTACCAATCCCAGATAGCTCTTTTCAGGCCCTGCCAGCCAGCCTGGCTGCAGTGACCTCTCTCCACTGCCCTTCCCACAGTCCTCTCTTCTGGTTCTGCACCCATCTCAAACTGCAATCTCCCAGTTCTCTCAGGTGTGCCGCCCAAGTCCTCCCGACTATGCTCACTCACCAGCTCTCTTGGCTGCGACCAGTTGTCCTCCCTGGAGACTCTTAGAAGCGTTCTCTCCTGCTGTCCTCTCCTTGCTCTCTCATGTGCCTTTCCTTCCAGGATCTCTTCACTCCTCCTGGATGCACCGAGCCCCGACCCAGGGTCCCCCCCCAGACTGGGGCGCTCTTTGTGGGCCCCAACAGCCTCCACACTCTCTCACTCCAGCTCTTCCTCCCAACAACTCCTCCCCAGCTGGGCTGACCCCAGGTATTTAAGGAGGCCTGCCCCCTGCCAATTTGAGTTGGGGATTGGTCAAGGCTCCTCAAAATACCCCAGGCAGCTCCACCTCTCCTCCCCTCCTCTCCTTCCAGCACTTTCTAAAAGGAAGAGGGATGTGACAGTGATGCTACCTGTGAGTCACCCAGCCCTGTCCTAGGCCACTCCCAGCCCAGAATGAAAAAAAAACAGGCCTAGCCACCTGCCTAAATTTTCCTACTCTCCAGAAAAATCCTTACTCTAACACCTACCTAATTAGAGGGTGCTACACTTGTAATTCTCTATGTACACAGGGACAGCCCTTTTCATCTCACTGCTGATAGAAAACAATAGACTTTCTGCATTATTGCCTGGTAGCCAGAGACCTTGACTGCTGTGGCTAGGAGATTGGGAAGGTCAATTTTTCTCAAAATTGATATGCCCTACAGATTCAAATACAGTATGAATTTTATTGACAGGTCCACTTTAAAAGAAAACCTCCTGGTCTGCTTACAGTGGCTCAAGTATACAGGAGCAGAATGTGAACCATATTTCACAGTGCTATGAGTCAAGGCTTTTTCTGCATTTACTCTCAAACCACTGTAAACTGATTGCTCATTTCCCCCAATTATATTCTGTGAATGGCTATGAGTGTGTGTTTAAAAATCTGCCCAATATTGAAAATATTATTGTCCCTTTAAGCCTTGGGCCATTGGTGTGTTCAATCATAACCAGCAATGCTGTGCAAAGCACAAAATTGAGGGAAGCTTTTACTAAGAATTTGGTCGGAGGGCAATGTTAAGCGTCTTCATACTGCACTTTATTATACTTTTGTATTGCATTTTTTGATTATATTGTTATATTGCATTGGTAATGATATGTGCTTTATATGTGAGTAATTTAAATTAGGATGCTAATGATAACTATCTTGTTAGCTGCCCAGACTTTGGAATATATAGCCAATTGTTCCAGTACCCCCTAGACATCATCTTTTATCCTCTAACAACCATCCGCCAGGCAGTCTGCAGTAAGTTACATCTAACAATGTTTAATCTTTGCAGAGCACAACATGTTCTTTTTAACTACGCTGGTCATTTCCTCTCTCTGTAAGTGGAATTGTTTTTTGAGAATGCATTAAAAAAAGGCTCTTGGCAAAGATTACTGTATTCATAAATGACCAGCACACTCACATGAAAATTTATCAGGCTTTTTTCTTATTACATTTTATTTTTTATGATAATTTAAGAAATAATAGAGTTGGTTTCATGATTAGTTGCTACACAGTACATGTTAGATGTGGTCATTATGAATATGGATTTTCCATCTGTCCCTTGCATCATCAGAATGATCAACCATATAGTCTGTGTAGCACACCCCACGTAGGAGCTGCAGATGAACAGGGATCCCCACTCCTGCACAGCCAGGCACACCGAATCTTCACAGGTGCACAAAAGTCAGAAAACTGTTTGTAGCTTTGTTTTTGTATTTTTATTGTTTACCAACGATTTTTATTGTGAAAAGAATACAGAATAAAGCAAATATTCAGACAGCATATATGACTATCATTACATAATGGATATCGGTTTGACAAGGATGTTAAAAAAAAAATGTTGTCTCTATTTCCTCATGTTCATGACAAAGTTCCATCTGGGGTAAGTTAATCAAAGGGAAAAAAAAGGCAGTAGGAAGGTAAAAGAAACTGAAAACCGAAGAAAGAAAAAAAAAAAACAGAAAAAATGTAATATATATAATAGCAATATATTGTCTTGGGCAAAAAAAGAGGAGGACCAAAATTCGCATTTTCTGTTAAATACGGGCATAGTATCCATAAGGGAGTGGTGAACACATTCCATATAAGTTGTATGGCCTCCATACGCTGCAGCACCTGAACCCAAGGGAAAGTAGGGGACTGCCATTGCAAAGCAATTGCCCAGTGGACTGCACTAAATAGAGTGTGAGCTAGGGCGCCTAGGCATTCATAGGACATGGATTTGTTTCTAACATCTCTACTTGCACTCTAAATGCGGTGTCACAAGTAGATGTAATCCCAGCACCAGTTATCCAACCAATGTACTGCTCTATCCCTACGGGTATTCTGTATTTGGACCCTATTTGTGATAAGAGGCAGTTGCTACGTTACAAATTTAGTGTGTTCCCATGTCCTATATACAACCTTTTTAAATAAAATCTAAAATACTTTTTGCCTGGTCCTCCTCTTTGCCCCCTGCAGCCTCCTATTGTACCCTGAGCTCAAGGGGTAGCTTCGGGAGTTCTTTGTGCCCATCCCTGGTGACTTACAGACTGTATAGTAGCGCTTTAAGACATAAACACCTGTCCCTGAAGAAGCCATATCTGGCGAAACATGTAGGACTTTCAATATACCTGTCTACGGAACTGGCCGCCACACTCTCCTGGCTGATTCCCGTAAAATGTCGCTACAAATGTTTTTAATTGTCTGAATCTGTAATTGCACACCTCGTTTATGTCTCTTTTATAAATTTTCCTAATAAAATGTTTATGCTTTTTATCTAAGTTAGTTTGTGTATTTTTGGCACCGCTATAATCCTTGCAATCCTCCCCCCTCTATACAATTTTTGAAAACATTGGGATGAGGTGCTGTATTACATTGAGGACCACCCAACCACTTCTTCTTCTGTGAGCTAACCTTTGGCAAGGGGGGTCACTTCTGGTAAATCTGCAAAAAATAAGCACATGTGGAAAGTTAAAGTCAACCTCGTACCCGCCATTTGGGCGACTCGTGTGGACACCCCTTGCCAAATGGACTTGATTTCCTTATGGCTCCAAAAGGTATGAAGGTGTGTGCCTCTGTCTGGACAACCCCTAAAGCAAGTCTCCGGAACTAGTGGATAAAATCTGTGTACTTTAGCAGGTGTATAGTACCATCTAGTGTGAAGCTTAACTATAGTCTCCTTCACTGCCATAGACTTTGTGCATCTATGCATGTTGGAGAGCATGTCCAACCACTCATCTGGGGGGAATACATGGCCTGTTTCTGCCTCCCAGCTGAGCATTGTTGAGCACTTAGCCGAAAGATCCCGCTCATTGGGGTATTTATATAGAATAGAAATGTTACCCTTATCTCTAGAGGAGGATCTGCAGAGGTGCTCAAAGATGGTGTCATCATTGTCTGAGCTCAAGGAGTTTTTGTCTTTTTATTAGGGGTTAACAACTTGGATGGGGTTTTGGGATCCCCACTTGACTTTCGCAGAACGTCAGGGACAACTTCCTATATACACATACTGTAGCTCCCAACTGTCCCTGATTTTGAGGGACTGTCCCCGATTAGGAGATTAGGAAAAATGTCCCTCTGTCCCTCTTTCCTCCTCATTTGTCCCTCATTTTGGTCTGCTTTATATAGTTTTATATAAAATGCACTATTTATCTCTCAAAAAGTGCTAAACCTTTCATCTGATTTCTAAATCAGTACATATACTGCGGCAGGTCGGCTCTATTGTGCAAAACCTGTACAGAATTTCATGCAATAGATACTGTTGGCGTGCCCGATGCACGCAGCGTGATTGCGATCACCCCTCAGAGAGGTAAACAAGGCAGATCCCCATTCTAACAGAGGTCAACATGGAGATCTGCTGTTCCTAGTGATCAGGAACAACGATTTCTGTGTTGTCCCAGTGAGCCCAGCCCCCACACCCAGGGAAAACAGTGAACCCCATTGATCGCCCCCTAGTCTTAACCCCTTCCCTGCCAGTGTAATTTATACATTGATCAGTGCATTTCCTTAGCACTGAACACTGTATTGGTGTCACTGGTCCCCAAAAATTGTCACTTGGGGTCAGATTTGTCTGTCGCAATGTAGCAGTCCCACTAAAAATCGCAAATCACCGCCATTAACAGTAAAAACATTAAATAAAAATAAATGTCCATAAATATATCCCCTATTTTATAGACGCTATAACTTTTGCGCAAACCAATCAATATACGCTTATTGCGATTTTTTTTTTTTTACCCAAAATATGTATAAGAATACATATTGGCCTTAACTGATGAATAAATGTGTTTTTTTATATATTTTTTTGGATATGTATTATATCAGAAAGTTAATTCTTCCGGGGCTGAAGTGGTTAAATAACAAACATGTTATATTTACCTGTTCTGTGCCGTGGTTTTGCACAGAGCAGCCCGGATCCTCCTCTTCTCGGGTCCCTCTTTGCTGCTCTTGGCCCCTCTCTCCTGTTGAGTGCCCCCACAACAAGCAGCTTGCTATAGGGGCACCCGAGCCAAGCTGCAGCTCTGTGTGTCCATTCAGACACGGAGCTGCTGTTTGTCCCCGCCCCCTCTCTCTCCTGTTTGGCTAACTGACTTTAATTGACAGCCAATGGCGCTGCTATTGTGTCTTAGCCAATCAGGAGGGAGAGTCTCGGACTTGAAGACATCGCTGGATAGAGATGGGGCTCAGGTAAGTATTAGGGGGGCTGAGGGGGGCTGCTACACACAGAAGGCTTTTTATCTTAATGCATAGAATACATTAAGATAAAAAAACCTTCAGACTTTACAACTCCTTTAAGGATTTAGAGAAGATCTGTAAAGAAGAGTGGGCCAAAATCCCTCCTGAGATGTGTGCAAACCTTACCTCTGTGCTTGCCAACAAGGGTTTCTCCACCAAGTACTAAGTCATGTTTTGCTTGGGGATCAAAAAATTTTTTTTACTCACTGAACTGCGACTCAATTTATAACATTTGTATCGTGTTTTTACCTGGATTTTTGGTTGATATTCTGTTTCTATCATTTAAGATACACCTATGGTAAAAATTATAGACCCTTCATTTCTTTGTAAGTGGGCAAACTTACAAAATCAGCAGGGAATCAAATCATTATTTTCTCCGCTGTATTTGTAAATCTTTGTTCTCTTTTTGGACAACTTTCTTGTCTGTTCTTATATATACTGTGTATTTTATGTATATCAGAAAACAGATGCTTGCTGCCCCGGTAAGAACAGTATGTTTGCGGTAAATAACAAGCTGTAAGATGATCAGTATGAAGAGGAAAATATTTCATAGGACAAACTGTGATGTAATGAACTCAAGCAGGAATTCTCAGTGCCAAAATATTTTGTTGCCTCATATTAACTCGTACTGGGGCTCATGTGACAGCCATGTACTGGATGCTTCCTGCATCATATAAAATACCCAGTGTTTCCTTTACATAGCAGTTTCTGACGTAGATTTGTTCTTGGTCATACATGCACATTAAAGAGAATCATATGATCAAATGCTGATGCAGTTATGATTACCTGTTGTAAGCACATAAAGGGGTGTGTAAGATAGATCTGTAATTGATAAATTATTCAGCAATAGTTGTAGATTTATGAGAAATGCAATGGCAATAGATATTCAGTTGTTTACTGTCTGTTTTTATATTATGTTATACACCCTGTTTATTGCACCATTATGTGCAACTTGGGTCCTTAGATCTAATAAGATCTAACTAATTTGTAAGTTTACACATGATATACTTACTTGTTATTGCACAGAGCAGCCTGGAACCTTCTTTCTGGGGTCCTCTGCCAGTGCTCTTCCTTCTTCTATTCTCTGTGTACCACCATAGAAAGCCACTTCCTATAGTGGCACACATGCGGGCTTGCTCCTGAGCCGGGCGGTGTGCGTCCATGGACACACACACACAGTGCTGCTTTGCCACGCCCCCTACTCCCTCCCACCTCACAGGATTCGATTGACAGCAGCAGGTGTCTATGGCTCTGCCTGCTGCCTCTGTGTTGTGTGAGGAGAGAGAGAGACCAGCACCACTACAGACGGGCACAGTGCTCAATCAAGATTACAAGAACACCTCCAAAGATCCTGGTTTTGAAAAAAGTTCAGTGAAAGGAATTCGTTTTGACAGATGGCCGTGATCATTTGTTGTAAATAAATCATAATTGTTTGTGTAGCACTCTTTTTTTGGAGGGGGAAGGGTTGACAAATGGCCCTCCCCAAACAGGATATTGGGCTAAACCTGTAGGTAAACCAGAACCTTTGCTAAGTGGAAGAGCCCAGATAGCAAGGATAACTTGCCGCACATTTGTGGCAGTGTTAAATTGTACGTCTGTTAACTTGCTGCACATTTTCACTGGCAAGTTGTACACTTGCAGAGCACTTGAAGCACAAGTTCTAGTTGACACTTTTTAAAAAAAAATTATAGCAAATTTGCGTGGCAAGTCTCTAACAAGAGCAAAGTTGCAGTGGTGAGTTTACAGCAAGAGCTCTGCAGGTCTATAGCATGAAAATTCAGCCACAGTGACCCCTGTGGTGGGATGACTATTACACAACATAACTGAACCAGAACTTGTAGCAGACTTGCAGAATGCTTGCAAAGAAAGTTGATCTGGAATCATGCAATGCAGACTTGCAATTGTGCAACAAACTTGTGAAGCCTGGCAAGTCTAGCAATAGCTAAGCAAGTCATTTTCAAATGTCCAGCTCAATTGTTTGCTATCTGGGATAGGACATGAGATAGTTACATAGAAAGGGAGGTAGGAGTAGGGGGCAGTGATACAACTAGTGGGAAATGTTTTACCCTAGTGCAGGGAAAGCATTAGAGTAATAAAGTCTAACCTTTAGAACCACTTTAAAGCCCAACTGAAACAGGTAGATACATTGAATAGTGTGCAAAACACTGAATTTTAAATTTCCTTTTGTGCATAGTAGAAAATCCCAGCCCAAAATCCAAGGCATAGGCTGCAGGCTGCAGAGTAATGCCCCGTACACATGATCGGAAATTCAGCCAGCAAAAGTCCGATGTGAGCTTTTGGTTGGAAATTCCGACCGTGTGTATGCTCCATCAGTCTTTTGCTGGCAGAATTTCCGCCAGCAAAAGATTGAGAGCAGTTTCTCTATTTTTCTGACGGAAAAAGTTCCTATCGGAAATTCCGATCGTCTGTAGCAATTCCGACGCGCAAAATTCCTATGCATTCTTGGAAACAATTCGACGCATGCTCGGAAGCATTGAACTTAATTTTCTCGGCTCGTCGTAGTGTTGTACGTCACCGCGTTCTTGATGGTCAAAAGTTCAGAGAACTTTTGTGTGACCGTGTGTATGCAAGGCAAGCTTGAGCGGAATTCCGTTGCAAAAACCATCCAATTCTAATCGTGTGTACGTGGCATTAGGCTACACTATGGGTGAGAGCAGTAGTCTCTTTGTAGCTGTTTAAACGGCTACAGCTCTGCAATCAACAGGGATCATAAGCTTTGCTGATAGTATACTATTGGGCATGTGTCTGCAGAGAATGGTCCAATGATCTTCATAGGTAATGTTAACCAGCTCCCTGCAAGAAATCCTCCTGTCTCTAGAAAACTTATTTGTGGTCTCTACATATTATATAAGAAACTGAAGAGAGCTGGAAATAAGTTATTAGTGATGGGAAACATCCTGTGCTGGGAACTGATTGCTGGTATGTGCAGGCATCATTAAAGGTTAGAGGAGATCAGAAAAACTTTCCCTAAATGTCAGGTCTGGTTCCCACTTACTATACATGCATAGCTCCCAACTGTCCCTGATTTGGAGGGACTGTCCTTGATTTGGAGCAATGTCCCTCTGTCCCTCTTCCCCCCTCATTTGTCCCTCATTTTGGTCTGATCTATATAGATGTATATAAAATGCACGTTCCCAGTGCTACACCTTTCATCCAAATTCTAAATTGCTGCATTTGTAAATTTTAAAAGCCAACATAAAGGAATAGTAGTGGTAAAAAAAACCCTTGTGGATTTATTTAACCTTTTTTTTTGGTAAATTCTGCTTTAAGGGGGTGTGGCAGGGGGCATGTTCAATGCCTACATACATTTGCTAGTAGGTGTCCCTCATTCCCATCTCAAAATGTTGGGAGGTATGTACATGTACAGTAAAATTGCATAGACTTATATAGGGGAAAGAGACATAAAACTGTGGGGTTCTACTGTGCACATGCAGGCAGCAAGAAGTAGAAAACATGCCATCCACAGGTAAACACTAGAGATGGTACCAGAACTGTTGGAGTATACAGTGGAAGGATGGGGGGTTTGATATGCGCAGAAAATGCTGTTTGAATATTTCCTCTGAAATTAAAGTATAACTCAACATTTTCTGAGAAAAGAAAAATCCCCTCTAAGTGATCTATGTTCATTGCAGAGATTTTAACAAATTGTGTTGGGGACTTCTACCCTTTTCTATTCTAATGATATAGCTGCTTGTTTCACCATGTTCTGCGCAGACTGTTTGTTAAATGGAAGGGTGTATGTTTACTATAACCACCTGAAGAGCATAAAAAAGTGAAATTCTGATTGCAGGGGATGTCTATAATTTTACTTGTATCTTAGTGCAGAAAATGGCTTTACCAATCACATGAGTAGGAAATGCATTTCTGGGGGCATTATGCAAACCAGCTATCTATGGAAAGGTTCTACAGCAGCCACATATGGAGAAGGGAAGGGCATTTTTAGCAACATTAAAAACAAATGGCTTGTGTAGCAATTTTTTTTAAAATTTTTTTAACACAAGTGTGTTTTTTTTTTTTTAAATCAACCAAGCAATCAATCTCCCTGCCACCCAGCACTTCTAACACTGAACCCCCCTGCACCCTGACTCTGAAACTTCCGGCCACCGAGCACCCCTACCAGTGAACACCCCTGCCTTTGAACTTTCCTGCCACCCAGCACCCCCAACCCTGAACCCCCTGCACCCCGGACTCTGAACCTTCCTGCCACCCAGCACCCCTACCACTGAACCCCTCTACATCATTGACTTTAAACCTCCCTGCCTCCAGCCCACCTTACACTGTACCGCAACACTCCAAGGCCTGAATCTAGCCTATCTGATCTGGGGGTGCAGTAAAAATTAAGTCAGGGGGCATAATATCAACACTGTGTGTGTGAGTCACTAACCGTTTTTCACACAGTGTCATGACATGGGAAACACTAGTATGTATTAGGCTGTGTTTACATTAGGGTGAATAAACAGAACCAGGTGCCCCTTTATATCAGGTTTTCCTATCAGAGTCCCCCTTTACATCAGGAGTCCTCATCAGAGTCCCTTTTTATATCATGAGTTCTCATCAGAGTCCCCTTAACATCAAGTCCTCGTTAGCATGCCCCCTTACATCGGGATCACCATCAGAGTGTCCCCCTTACACCAGATTCCCCCATCAGAGTGTCCCTTTACATCAGGGTCCCCATCAGAGTGCCCTCTTACATTAAATTTCCCCCTTGTACATCAGAGTCCCCTTGTATATGATCAGTTATCCCTTTCAGAGTGCCCCCTTACAACAGGTGTCCCCATGTGATTGCTCCCTTACATGAATTGTCCTCATCAGGGTGTTTCCTTACATCAACTATCTGCATCAGACTGGTTCATGGATCAGTGGATGCACTCTCAAGACCTAGGGGGGCACAGCCCACCCCAGCACCCCCCTAGATCTGACCCTGCTGCCAACCAGCACCTCCTGCCTCCCAGCAACTCTTCCAATGCATACTCCAACACTGCTACACCTGTCCCCGCTGCCCCTTATTACCTTTGCAGGAACATGCAAAGAGGAGGAGAGACTGAGCCTGAATTTTTGAGTTTGTGGGCTCTCTATTCACTTCTTCTTCCCTCTGGTGATATCACTTCCTCCCCAGTGCAGCCTTTTGAGGCCAGTCTGTCCCCTGTCCTTTGTCCTCTGGGGGCACTTTGCACATTGTGTGTTTTTCCAGGAAAGGGGGAGATGGTGCACACTTCTAGGCTGAAAAAAAGGAAAGTCAAACTGTAGGATGTTATTGTAAACCTGCCCACCTCCTCCATTACCACTGAACACCTCCAAAGTGGCATCTTCTAGTAGGTCAACATTCAAACTTATTTTTTTTTTACTTCCAAGATAAACATTTTCTTTCAAATACAATGCCACTATTTATCACCCATCACTCCTAAACTATTGAAACCTCTATATTATTATAATTATTATCTTTATTTCAGGCTGAAGCTAAAACACCCTTTTAATTTTTGTATTCTTCTTTCAAAATAAGTATAGGGATGATATTTCACCTTAACAGACTGTTGTGAAGCAAACTAAAGGGTAGAGAAAAATACTCTAATAGTAGAAGTGACATTTTAAAAACCAAAGTAGTATGTAAAAAGCAAGAAAAAAAATTACCATTAGCGACGAAAACAAGGAAATCTGAAATATTAGGTGTCTAGCAACAAAATGTAACTGTAATTTCAAAAAACGTGTAAGACCTAAAAGCTATCTACTTTAAACAGTCGAGATTATAGGTTTGTATGGTGGATTCCTCTGGGGAATATACCCCTTCTACTAGTGGTTGAGTTGGATTATTCTGAGGAGCACAGTGCTTGTTCTTTGCTAGGGTTACCTGTAGGATGGATTAGCATATACAGCATTGAACTGGCCTGCTGGCAACAGGCAGCCAAGATGAGATACCAAGTTATTAGGCAGTAAGGTAGTCTATAAAAAGGCAAAAGGTGTAGCAAGTAGAATTCAGTCAGTCATATTACAAACTGAATGTCAAAGCAGGCGGCAAACAGGTGAACAATGAGAGGATGGAGTGAGGTTGAACCCAGAGTAATAGTTTTTCTGAGATTTAAGATATGAAAAAATATGAAACCTCTTCCAGTCTATTTTGTTTTCCCATGGTTAATGCCTAGAACACACAAAGAGAAAACTGGCTTAATAGATGCATTCTGAGTGATCATCCGATAATCAATTCATTAGTACACAACCAATCACGACAATTCATGTGAAAACATTTGAGGGGACAAGCATGAAAAATGTTCTTGTAAGATAACAGAACAAATGAGTTTTGTGTAATTAGTATAGTACTTGTACGAAAAAAATTGAGTGTCCAAGATTGCACATGCTCGGAAACGAAAGAATACATTACAATACAATACATGGGTTCCGATATGGGTGTGTATAGTTAAATGCTATCATTTGACCTGTACCAATATGTGATATATATATATAGATATATATATATCTATATATATATATATAGATATATATATATATACATATATCTATCTATCTATATATATATATATATATATATATATAGTTATATATATATATATATAATTTGTTTTTATTTTTTTTTTGAGTATAAGTATCATATTGATTTTAGATTTTTTTTTTTTTTTGTAGATTTGTTTTTAATATTACCAATAGGCTTTTCTACTGTACTTTACCTTGTTGGTCCTGAAGAAGTGGGGTACCCGCGAAACAGGTTGACCCATCCTAAGGATTAGTGTACCTATTGTAATGTACTTTTATGCAGCTGTGTCTGCATTGTTTTTTAATTATGTGAAATAAAATTAAAACTTTTTAGATAAAAATGATCTTTCTATTGTTGGTTAACTTATTCTAAATAGAGTGTATGTTGAAGTGTATTTAAAGTCCCAAACATGTTCTCTACTTCTCCCCTACTACATCGGTTCAGAAGTTGTATTCTGTCGTACGATAATTTTCGTAACTTTAGTAACCTCTTCATTTTCTATATGAGACTAACAGGCCTTTCTGAACTGCCTACAATGCCTTGAAAAAGTATTCATACCTTTGAAATTTTCCACATTTTGTCATGTTACAACCAAAACCGTAAATGTATTTTATTGGGATTTTATGTGATAGACCAACACAAAGTGGCACATAATTGTGAATTGAAAGGGAAATGATAAATGGTTTTCAAAATGTATTAAAAAAAAAAAAAAAATATGTGAAAAGTGTGCCATGCATTTGTATTCAGCTCCTTTACTCTGATACCCCTAACAAAAACCTAGTTGAGTCAATTGCCTTCAGAAGTCACCTAATTATTAAATAGAGTCCACCTGTGTGTACTTTAATCTCAGTAATAATACAGCTGTTCTGTGAAGCCCTCAGAGGTTTGTTGGAGAACCTTAGTGAACAAACAGCATCATGAAGGCCAAGGAACACACCAGACAGGTCAGGGGTTGCCCCACCCTATTGAATTGTAAGCTCCTATGAGCAGGGCCCTTTTAACCCTCTTGTATTTTATTGTATTGTAACTGTACTGTCTCCCTTTTATATTGTAAAGTGCTGCGAAAACTGTTGGCACTATATAAATCCTGTATAATAATAATAGTAAATCAACCAAATTATCTCAGAATTCTGTCTCATTTTAAAATGCTGCTCTTACTTAGAAAAGATGTTAATATCTTAGAGCTCTGACATTGATCTTTGTAATGCTCTTTTATAGTTAATTAGGCACCATCTTGGTTTTACATGTCAATAGGGTTTAGTACACACACATGCCCCATGGGACAATTCGGTTCACGTTCTTTGTTCAAGCTAAGCCCTCCCTACTACTTTGGGTATGCTGCCTTGGTGTTGTTCAGTCATTTAGTCGTGTCTGACTCTTGGGGACCTCATTGGCCATAGCGCTCCAGGCTTTTCTGTCCTCCACTGCCTCCTGGAGCTTGCTTAACTTCATGTTCATTGTTTCAATGATGCTATCGATCCATCCTGTTTTCCCTCATCCTCTTCTTTTTCCTTCTACTTTTCCCAGCATCAGGGTCTTTTCCAATGAGTCCTCTCTTTGCATGAGGTGGCCAGAATATTTGAGTATCAGCTTCAGGATCTGTCCTTCCAGTGAATATTCAGGGTTGATTTCCTTCAGGATTCACTGGTTTGATCCTCTTGCCATCCAAGGGATTTTCAAGAGTCTTCTCCAACACCATAGTTCAAAAGCATCAATTCTTCGGTGTTCAGTCGTGCTTATGGTCCAACTTTCACAGCCATAGGTTACTACTGGGAATACCATAGCTTTGACTATATGGCACTTTGTTGGTAGGGTGATGTCTCTGCTTTTTATAATGTTGTCTAGGTTTGCCATTGCAAGCGTCTCTTAATATCATGGCTACAGTTACCGTCTGCCGTCATCTTGGAGCCTAGGAAGATAAAATCTGTCACTGTTTCCATTTCTTCACCTTCTATTTGCCAAGGAGTGATGGTACTGGTTGCCATGATCTTAGTTTTCTTAATGTTTAATTTCAGGCCAGCTTTTGCGCTCTCCTATTTCACCTTTATTAAGAGACTCTTTAGTTCTTCACTTTCTAGTGCCATGTAAAAGTACATTAGAAGCAGAATGTTTTCCCTTATATTTAGAAAATGATACATTATTAAAATATCAAGTTAGTGTTTCAAATAATATATTGAAAGTAAGTATCTTGAAATTTTGGTGTTTGTTTTGTAAATACAGATCTATTATCATGGTTGTCTACATATTGTTGTAATGACTGTATCTGCTTCTCTCTTCTAACAATAACCTATTACTGTGAGATTAGCCCCACAGCTGACAAATGGTATTGTCAGGGAACAGGATATGCCCTTAGAGCTGGCTAAAACCTGAGAAATAGTAATGCTCATCCCAGACATTTTATAAGTGGAAGTAATGCTGCTAAAGGCTCCGGCTTGCAGCCAGGAATGTTTTTTGAAGAGAGCCTACAGGACAAGTGTGAATGTGGGACTACAGATGGGAATATGCTTTCATTAAGCCACTTCCTGCATACACTGAAGTAGACCACCAAGTGAGCTGATTCTAATTTTATATTTGTAAGGTTCAGCCTTGAGTTAACTGATCCATCCTAAGGCAAACCCAAGCTTTGTCCGTGTAGAGCAAAACAACAATTTTGCTTTAAAACTCACCACAGTACCCAATCCCACCCTAAAAGCACAGGTTTATTTCAATTATATTGAATTACACACCCAAAAAATTATGTACAATCATGTGGACTCTCAAACTACCCAGGTATTAATAAATATGTTGATTTGTCAAATCAAAACTGAAAGGAATCTCATTCCATATACTTTAATACTTAGCTTTTCCTATCAGGATGAATTTTAGAACTTAAAGCAGAGTTCCACCCTTTTTATGAACTTTCTCCCTATTGTATCCCCATAGCTCATCCTGTTCTATAAGGAATTTATTTATTTTTTATTCTACTTTGATGTACCTTTTTCAGTAGTATTTCTCTTTTACTTCCACCTGTCCCCTCCTAGGCGAATAAGTCACTAGGCGATTCGCATAGTGGTGTCATGTATCCCAGGAGTCCTTGCAAATTGCCTACTGCCGAAATCTTGCGTTATTTTCAGAGAGGAAATGACGCGAATGGGAGATCCGACTTCTATTACCTTCCTCTCCTCTCCTCTGATTGACAAGTTGCTATAGCAATGGGGCGGGAACTTCCACCGAAATTGCTAGGGCAGCCTGTCAGGACCAAGGACTTCCACCCAGAGGCATTACTGCGCATGTGCGAGTTCCGGAGGAAATCCTGGAAATGAAAACAGGAGGGCTTCAGATGCCTACAGCCAAACAGGAACCTGCCTGCTTCCGAGATCTGTAAGTAATAAACTATTAAAAAAAAGTAAAAGTGCAACACGTATGACATGTTGTAAATGTTCATAGACATGTTTGGAGAAATACAGAGCAGTTTTTAAATAAAAAAAGTGCTTGGGGATTGGAACGCAGCTTTAAAGAGAATCAGTTTCTGCTAATATGTGAAGTAGTGCTGGGCCAATTAGAGATCAGCTGAACCCCACTGAAGTCTATGGGACCCAAACTGGAAAAATCAAAAGTGCCCAATCCCATTTTGAAGTCTTATATGCAATTAATTGGGCATACAATGGTTATTGGGGCCGCGTACTGCCCTCGGGGACATGTATCAATGAAAAAAAAAGTTTGTAATAAACATCATTTTTAAATGAGCAGTGATTTACTGATGCTTAAAAGGGGAAACCATCAAATAAGAAATAACAATAAAAATGAAAATTCCTTTAAATATAGTGCCTGGGGGTTCCCTTTAGTCTGTAATGTAGCACATCTGTACAGTATATAGAGCCTGCTGCAGCAATAATGACATTTATAAAGCCAGAACAATTACATTTTCCATTCAAGCTTTCTTTATTGAAAAAATAATATATGAAATTTAATTGGGGTTTTAAATGTTTCTCCTAACAATGGATATACTGTTTCTCCTTAGAATATTCTATATACCTTCTAAAATGATTTATATATTTTAGGATATTGTAGTTAGTCTTTTTGATTAATTAGATGATCACCGTATGATTGCTGATGTCACTTGTAAACAACAGACTGTCGGCTTGTAATTTTTATTATTTTTAAATATGTTTTACTTTTTATTTTCTATTTTTTAATTGTCATCTGTTATACAACCACTAGATGGAGTGGTCTGATGTTGAACACTTAATTGTGTCATCCAAGGGGTCGGTTGTGTTTAATATATTTGCATAGGGCTTTTAGACCCTATTTGCATAATTAATTACTGCAGACTGTGCAACACTTCTTAATCTAACGGTGCGTGATGCCTTACATTTGGCCTGCCCCTAAGGACGTCATTGATGACAAAACGCATGGGGTTGGCCTGCACAGACGACATCAGGTATGCTAAGCCGATACTTGCAGCTTTCCTCCTGTAGTCTGCTGGTATATATCACTTCTGCTTTTATACAGAATGTCGAAGGTACTTCTTATATTTTTTAAATAAAGAGATTGGAACGTAAACAGGCTTCACTATGCTTGGGTTTTTTCTCTATATTTGACCTGATTGGAGCTGTTATCGAGTGGCCACTACCTACCTTGATGCCAGGTTACCACACCCTTTTATAATCATTATAATTTATGGTCCATGCTATTCGGTAAGAGGCGTACGATAATTGTTGGTGTACGGTGGCGGAGCTCGTCTATCAACTTTATCTATATTTTTTTGCACTTTATGCACACTTTTATTGGTTTAATATAAAATAGGACTTTCGTTTTCATTGATATATAAGTTTGCACAATTTTGATCTTTATTATTATCATGTATGCGTTGTGTTTAACCACTTACAGACCGTAAGATTTGCCTGCTTAATGACCAGGCCATTTTTTGCGATACAGCACTGCACTTTAAATGACAATTGCGCTGTCATGCAATGTTGTACCCAAACAAAATTTGCGTCCTTTTTTTTCCACATATAGAGATTTCTTTTAGTGGTATTTGATCACCTCTGCTGTTTTTATTTTTTGTGCTATGAACAAAAAAAGAGCGACAATTTTGTAAAAAAACAATATTTTTTACTTTTTGCTATAATAAATGTCCCCAAAAATGTTTTTAAACAAATTTCTTCATCAGTTTAGGCCAATATATATTCTTCTACATATTTTTGGTAAAAAAAAATCACAATAATGTCCCGTACACACGGTCGGATTTTCCGACGGAAAATGTGTGATAGGACCTTGTTGTCGGAAATTCCGACCGTGTGTAGGCTCCATTACACATTTTCCATCGGATTTTACGACACACAAAGTTTGAGAGTAGGCTATAAAATTTTCCGACAACAAAATCCGTTGTCGGAAATTCCGATCGTGTGTACACAAATCCGACGGACAAAGTGCCACGCATGCTCAGAATAAATAAAGAGATGAAAGCTATTGGCCACTGCCCCGTTTATAGTCCCGACGTACATGTTTTACGTCACCGCGTTCAGAATGATCGGATTTTCCGACCAACTTTGTGTGACCGTGTGTATGCAAGACAAGTTTGAGCCAACATCCGTCGGAAAAAATCCTAGGATTTTGTTGTCGGAGTGTCCGAACAAAGTCCGACCGTGTGTACGGGGCATTAGTGTATATTGATGGTTTGCGCAAAAGTTATCGCGTCTACAAACTATGGGAAAGATTTATGACATTTTTATGGCATTTTATTTATTTATTTATTTTTACTAGTAATGGCAGTGATCTGTGATTTTTAGCGGTACTGTGACATTGCAGCGGACAGATCTGACACTTTTGACACATTTTTGTGACCATTGACATTTATACAGCGATCAGAGCTTTAAAAATGCACTGATTACTGTGTAAATGTCACTGGCAGGGAAGGGGTTAACACTAGGGGGCGCTCAAGGGGTTAACTGTGTTCCCTAGTAAGTGTTTCTTACTGTATGGGGATGGGACTGACTGAGGGAGGAGACATATCGCTGTTCCTACTTAGTAGGAACAAACAATATGTCTCCTCTCCCCTGACAGAACAAGGATTTGTGTTTTTACACACACAAATCTCCATTCTAGCTCTCATTCCTGCAATCGCGGGTTGCAGGCGCCGATCGCGCCCACCGCCCATGCGCATCGGGTCCCCCGCCGCGCCACGGGTGCTCCTCCAGTGGCTCTTAAAGGGGACGGCGTACACATACAGTGTTTTGCGGGAACGTGCCACTTTGCCAATGTATTTTGGTGTGAGCCGGTCGGCAAGTTAATCATATGTATCTACATTACAGTTAACTTATTGGTTGCATAATTTGCACTTTACACAAGATTATTTGTGTGTGATTATATTAATGATCTAATATTTGATTATTTACATATTGTAATTTTTCTTCTTGCATACTGCGTTAAACATACGGTAACGCACTGGTATATACTGTGTTAAACATGCAGTAATGCACAATAGCACACTATAGGACACTAACTCACTAGCAGCACTGGAGCCCTGTTCTATCTTTCCCCACACCAATATCACACTGCAAATAGCCGCTATGGGGAGAATATTTTTATAGTGTGGAGCGGGACTAAGAGCAATGAGCCATGATTGGATAGAGTCATCATTACTTTCTCTAATCATGGCTCTGACAGTGCTCTTTGCCCTGATTGGGCAAAGTTTTCATTGCTTCAGCCAATCAGGGCTTCCAATGCACTGTGTGGCAGCGCAGTGCATTGTGGTCATTCAGCGGGCTGAACAAACGGTTGAACACCCCGATAATTTGGGTGTTTGTCAAACAGACGAACAGCCAATGTTCGATCCAAATTCATGCTTGGGCCAAACCGCTCGCTCAACTCTAGGGCCACATATGTTCCTCTATACCTGGAAGTACAGGATACTTTCATTGAAAGGATCATCATAGGAGTAAGAGGAAGGACAAGTAAGGATGTGCTGCTGGGGATGGGGTTAAAGTGTAATGATATCTTCATCAAGATTTTCCCAATTCCATGTATTCAAGCCCATATCCTGTGAATAGTACATACTGGCTCTCCTCTTATTTTAAATGTATTTATTGCAGGTAATTATACAGCACTGCCAATGTATGCAGCATTTTACCTATATATTATACATTCACATCAGTCCCTGCCCTTAAAGGAGCCTTTAAATGGAGTTCCACCAAAAAATGGAATTTCCGCTTTAAGTGATGGTGACCCCCTGATACGCCATATTTGGCATGTCACGACAAACGTTCCGACATTGGTAGCTCATTTCACATGACATGTGAAAATCAATGTTTCCCTATGGGAGCCATCTTAACTGGTCCGACACAAGTCGGTCCGACTTTGAAAATGTTCCCTGAACTACTTTGGTCCGGCTTTGATCCTACTTCAGCCCATTGAATATCACTGAAGTCAGATCAAAGTCAGATCGCCGTCTTGACTGATCCGACTTTGGCATGCGACTTGTGCTCTGAAGATCTTAAAGGGGAACTCCACGCCAAATAAAAAAAAACGGCATGGGTTCCCCCTCCAAGATTATACTAGGCCCTTTGGCCTGGTGTGGATTTTAAGGGGAACCCCCACGCCAAAAAAACAGCGTTGGGGCCCCCCCATACCAGACCCTTATCCGAGCACACAGCCCGGCAGGTCAGGAAAGGGGGTGGGGACGAGCGAGCGCCCCCCCCCCCCCGAACCATACCAGGCTGCATACCCTCAACATGGGGGGTGGGTGCTTTGGGACAGGGGGAGCCCTGCACCCCCCCACCCCAAAGCATCTTGTCCCCATGTTGATGAGGGCAAGGGCCTCTTCTCGACAACCCTGGCTGTTGGTTGTCTGGGTCTGCGGGTGGGAAGCTTATCAGAATTTGAAAGCCCCTTTTAACAAGGGGGCCCCATATTCTGGCCTCCCACCCTATGTTAATGGGGAGTATGGGGTACATTGCCCCAAACCCCGACCCCCATGCTGAGGGCATGTAGCCTGGTATGGTTCGGGGGGGGTCGCTTGTTCCCAGTCCCTTTCCTGACCTCCCGGGCTGTGTGCTCAGATAAGGATCTGGTATGGATTTTGGGGGGACCCCAACACAGTTTTTTTTTTACATTGTGCGTGGAGTTCCCCCTAGAGATTCATACCAGACACAGTGCCTGGTATTGTCGGGAATCAAAGTTGGATCCCTGTTCATTGGAGTCGGACGCATGTCGTACTTCAAGTCGCAGGGCAAATTTGGATCCAAAGTGGTACAACTGTCGTGTCGTACCAGTGTGAACCCGGCCTGAAGGTTAAAACTGCATGTATGTAAATTAGGTAATACAGGTGTTCTGAATAGATCATGTAGTCAAATCTACATGAATGTGTGGGCTTCTAAAATCAGTGTTTGGGAAAACCACTATGCTAATTCAGTATTATACTATTATGTAATTTTGTCTCTGTCTTATGCTTTTATGACTTTTAGTATGAACTGAATTTTGATGTTTTCTTATTGGAAGCTTTTTTTAACAAATGAAATAACATATATTGAATTTGAATACAGAAGTATTGCTATGGTTGCCTTAGAAAATCCCACCACAGGGGTTCAAACATATATTTTCTAATTAACTGTCAGCAAAGACAAATCAATTCATTTCCATGTCTGTGGAAGCATGGCCCTGTCCTGATGTCACACACATTTGCCCACACGCTGCTGGGACCTTGCTGTATCTTTACCCAGGCAGGGGCTTTACATGAAGGTTTAGTTTCTTTCCAGAGTATACAGGACACTGGTAGCTGTGTATTCTATGGGTCAGTGTAAACATGACTGGTTCACTTTCAAAGCCTTATAAACCTACCTGCACCTTGTGTTTTTCACCTACATAAGATTTGCATTAGACATGTACAGCCGTGGCCAAATGTTTCGAGAATGCTGCAAATATACATTTTCTCAAAGTCTGCTGCTTCAGTGTTTTTAGGTATACTGAAGTATAATTACAAGCATTTCATAAGTGTCCAAGGCTTTTATTAATGATTACATTAAGTTTATGCAAAGAGTCAATATTTGCAGTGTTGACCCTTCTTTTTCAAGGCCTCTGCATTTCGCCCTGGCATGCTATCAACCAACTTCTGGGCCACATCCTGACTGATGGCAGCCCATTCTTGCATAACCAATACTTGGAGCTTGTCAGAATTTGTGGGGGTTTATTTGTTCACCTGTCTCTTGAGGATTGACCACAAGTTCTCAGTGGGATTAAGGTCTGGGGAGTTTCCTGGCCATGGCCCAAAATGTTGATGTTTTGTTCTCCAAGCCATTTAGCTATCAATTTTGCCTTATGGCAAGGTGCTCCATCATACTGTAAAAAGGCATTGTTCATCACCAAACTGTTCTTGGATGGTTGGGAGAAGATGTTCTTGGAGGATGTTTTTTGTACCATTCTTTATTCATGGCTGTGTTCTTAGGCAAAATTGTGAGTGAGCCCACTAGCTTGGCTGATAAGCAACCCCACACATGAATGGTCTCAGGATGCTTTACTGTTGGCATGACACAGGACTGATGGTAGCGCTCACCTTTTTTCCAGATGCCCCAAACAATCGGAAAGGGGATTCATCAGAGAAAATGACTTTACCCCAGTCCTCAGCAGTCCAATCTCTGTACCTTTTGCAGAATATCAGCCTGTCACTGATCTTTTTTCTGGAGAGAAGTGGCTTTCTGTGCTGGCCTTCTGGACAACAAGCCATACGCCAAAAGTGTTCACCACACTATGCATGCAAATGCACTCACACCTGCCTGCTGCCATTCCTGAGCAAGCTCTGCACTGGTGGTGCCCCGATCCTGCAGCTGACTCAACTGTAGGAGACGGTCTTGGTGCTTGCTGAACTTTCTTGGGCTCTCAGAAGCCTTCTTCTGGAAGTTCTTGATGATCTGAAAAATGGTTGATTTAGGTGCAATCTTAATAGCAGCAATATCTTTGCCTGTGAATCCCTTTTTGCGCAAAGCAATGATGACTGCGGTGCTCGTGTTTCCTTGCAGGTAACCATTATTAACGGAGGAGGAACAATGTCAAGCACCACCCTCCTTTTAAAGCTTCCATTCTGTTATTCTAACTCAATCAGCATTACAGGGTGATTTCCAGCCCTACCCTCATCAACACTGACAGCTATGTTAAAGTGGTGTTCCGGCCGAAATTATACTTTTTAAATAAAAATACCCCTATAATACACAAGCTTAATGTATTCTAGTAAAGTTAGTCTGTAAACTAAGGTCTGTTTTGTTAGTTTATAGCAGTAGTTTGTTATTTTATAAACTTACAGCAGGCCGTGGCCATCTTAAGTGTGGGCATCTGAAGCCAGACTGTATTTCCTCCTGCATCTCATCCTTGCAGATCTCGCACATGCTCAGTGCAGCACAAGCAGTGTAATAGGTTTCAGGTCAGGTTTCCATAGCAACGGCAGTGTCAGCGGAAGTTGCCGCCCCTTCCCAGAAGGCATTGCAAACAGGAAATGATGCGATGGGCCACGGCCAGGGAGGAGGAAGTGAAAAATGAATACAGCAGATATAGAGTAGGTGCTGAGAAAAAAAATAAAAAAATATCCAATTCGTATACAGTGCACAGTTTAGTGAGGGATGCTGAAGGGTTGTAAAAGTGGGTGGAACTCTACTTTAAAAAGAGAATAACTGACATGATGTCAGTTGATTTTTTTTCTGGAAGGGCTAAAATGCAGTGGAAATGTTTTTGTTTTTGTTTTTGGGATCAAGTTAATTTTCATAGCAAAGAGGGACTTTGCAATTAATTGAAATTCATCTGAACACTCTGCATAACATTCTGGAGTATATGCATATTGCCATCATAAAAACAGAGGCAGCAGACTGTGAAAATCAATATTTCTGTCATTCTCAAAACTTATATCTTTTGCTGTAGATTAATCCATTTCTATAGTAGAGTAAATCTTCACATTCCTTTGTCAGAAGTTTCTGTTTGTGTTCAAACATGAGGCATGTGGCATGGCACTGCACAGGTTAATTAATGCCTGATCTCTATCTCTAATTTAAGAACTGACGCGTCCTATGAAAAAGCTACATATCCCACAATCCCTGGTTCTCAGTCTAGTACTCTGTAGGTGAAAGCTAGTAATTAGATCTGACACAGGCAGAGCAATTAACAGACAGCTCACTGTTTCATCACATTAGCACTCCCACATTTGTGATGCAACACAGAGGAAATGGCAAGGCATGCACTAGATGCTACATGACCCAGGACAAGTGGTTGCCTGTCTCTTAATAAATAAGGGAAAACTAAGCGAATAAATCTACAGGCATAGGGGAATTGCTCATGACACTACAAACTACATCCACAATATGTGAGCCCATCATTACAAGTTAAAGTGGAAGTTCAGGCAAATTCTAACTAAGGCCAAATTTACTCCCACCCCCCCAGGTCTATTTTATCTAATCCTGTAAAGAAAAGATCTGTATAATTACCTAGTCTGAAGCTGCTTCGGTCCAGTCCCATGGTCAGCTGTCAGCGACGGCTTCATTGTAGAGGAGGGGCAGCCACCAACAGATGCCCCATAGTAAGCCTATGGGTGACGTCACCTCCCAGGCATTTACAGCCATTCTCTCCTTTACACTGAAGCCGCCGTTGGAGAGATCATGTGACCGGATAGGCACAACTTCAGAATAGGTAAGTATACAGATTTTTTCTTTACAGGGTTAGATAGAATAGGTTTAGAATGAGGGTGGGTGTAGGTTTATTCTTAAGATGGCCATAAACGGTTCAAGTCTTGGCCACTTTAGCAGGAACCGGACGGGATTCAAACCATACATGGGCAGGCTGAATGTACCCAAGTTCCATCCACTTGGGTACCATCCATTCCAAGATCCATCAACTTGGGTACAATCAGTATGTCGGATTTTACATGCAATTATTTCTAGCGGCTGTTATAGCCGCTAGTAATAATCACTGTGTTCTCCTGGCGGGGACAGTTTCCCCCGCCCCCCAAGCTTGAAGAACACAATGGCCCCTGCGAGTGGGATTCCCCCATCAACACTGACTGTGTTGAAGGGGAAATTCAGTAATTTTTTCAGTGATTTTCTTTTCTGCAACCCATGGATGCAGGAAAGAAAATCGCTCTGTCTATGGCCAGCCGTTCATCAAATTGGCCTGAACTTCCACTACCAAAACAAGCAGTACAGGGAATATAGCTACACTAATACCGGTACCTAATTAAAACAGCAAAAATATTTGGAAGTGTACAATGCTTTAAAATAGAGTCCTGCGCAGAAAAAAATATTGAGGCTGCCATTCTTTCTGAAAATCTTAGATGCCTGACTGTTGTTTCAATTCATTGGCTTCAACATGTATTGAGTCTTTCACCTAGAACATTAAATACTTTTTAAAAGTTCTGACCTCACTGACTGCATTCATGGTCCAAGTCAGTGACTTAGAAAATATCAAAGCCATTGGATTGGCATTACAACCAAACACCTGCCATTTTCAGAAGAAACTTAGCATTGGCAGCTTAAATTTTATTTTAATGCAAGTTTGATGTATTTATTTTGTATATATTCAAGTCCAAATACATTCACTTTATATTATCTATACTGTATAATAATTTATAATCACTTTGAAGATTTTATTCTGTTAGTGTGCATAAATGATTATTTTCCGTTAATTTAAAATATGGCTTAAGAAGCATTTAAAACAAGAGAATCTGGATGCCGCACACTGGATAAAGTTGAAAATTCTTCTTTCGCACTCTAATTTGAGTGCTTACTTATGAGTAAGCACTCAAATTAGAGTGCGAAACGCGTCAGCTGTGTCTGTACCATCTGCCTGATTGTCCTGTATCTTTGATGATCCTGATTTTATAATAAAGAAGAATTTTCAACTTTATCCAGTGTGCGGCATCCAGATTCTCTTGTTTCAAATCTTGCCTCAATTTGCATTTAGCCAGCACCTGGGACTCCTCTCCTCTGAAGGATCTACTAAACACACACCTGGGAGCAAGTCTACCTGAGCGGTGAATCACCTTCCCTGTTAAGAAGCATTTACTAGGTCAGAAAAAAAATCAAGAATACCATCTGTTTTATAAGTATACTGTTCGTATGTGTGTGTATATATGGATAGATATATATCTATAACTATATATATATATATATATATATATATATATATATATATATATATATATCTATCTATATATACACGATATTGTCAAAAGTATAGGGCCTGCCTTGAACTTTAATTGCATCCCAGTCTTAGGCCCCTTTCACACACACACACATGTCCGTTTTGATGGACTCTGCTTGCTTAGTAGAGATCTCTCCGTTGATCCCCGTTGAGCCGGCGGATGACAGGTCCATCTCTGCTCACTGTACAGGGACAGACATGTCAGAGCCCCGCTCTCCTCTATGGGGGATCGGATAAAAACAGACCGCCTGTCCATTTTAATCCGATCCGCCAGACGGATGGAAAATAGGGTTTCCATCCGACTGGATTCAGCAGATTGGAGCGGATCGAATGTCAGCAGACAGGTCACCGGGAGCGTCCATTCAGGTCCGCCTAAAAAACTGACAGACGGACCTGAATGGTCCGCATGTGTGAAAGGGGCCTTAGTCTGTAGGGTTCAATATTGGGTTGGCCCACCCTTTGCAGCTATAACAGCTTCAACTCTTCTGGTAAAGCTGTCCACAAGGTTTAGGAGTGTGTCTATGGGAATGTTTGACCATTCTTCCAGAAGCGCATTTGTGAGGTCAGGCACTGATGTGGACAAGAAGGCCTGGCTCACAGTCTCCGCTCTAATTCATCCCAAAGGTGTTCTATCGGGGGTCAGGACTTTGTGTTGGCAAGTCAAGTTCCTCCACCCCAAACTTGCTCATCCATGAAGAGTTGAAGCTGTTATAGCTGCAAAGAGTGGGACAACTCAATATTCAACCCTACGGACCAAGTCTGGGATGTCATTAAAGTTCATGTGCATGTAAAGGCAGGTGTCCCAATACTTTTAACAATATAGAGTATATATGTAATATATATATATATATATATATATATATATATATATATATATACAGGGCTTTTTTTCTCAAACAATAGGTGCTGGAACCTAACCACGGCCCCACAAAACTCCTCTCCCTACACACACCCTCCAAATCATATCAAATAGTGGGTTTGTTCAGTCAAATTTCACGAAAACAGTAGGAAGGTCTTAAAGGGGCATTAAATACCAGGATTGCATTACATAGAGAGTGCAGAGCTGTCACTTGTAAACACAGAAACCAGACTTCTGTGTTTACAAGTGATTGTGGTGAGCAGGCCCCAAAGGGTCTGAGCCAGAGATGGTGGAACTGAGTTCCACCAAGTTCCCCCTGAAAAAAAGCCCTGTATATATATATATATATATATATATATATTCTCTGATTTTTCTGCTTTAAAAAAATGAACCATTTTTAAGTCTTAAGACTAGAAAATCTGGAGTTGATTTACAAAAGATTTGGATACTGTTTACTTAACATGCGATTCTGAGCAATTCAAGTTGCATCTAAAATTGCATCTGTGTGAACCAGGCCTTATAGCACAAACATTCTCTACTTCTTTAGGGCTCATTTAGAATTGTGGTTGGAGGCGGTAAAGAAACGTGGTTAGGCTGCTTTTTTCTGTCCCTGAACCACCACCTTGCAAAGGCAGTGGACAGGGGTCTTCACATGCCATGGTTGCAATGCCTTGCTTTTTCTACCTATTGCATTTGACCCATTCAAGCAAATGGGACATACCACAGCTGTGACGTGGCGGTACAGCAGCATCCCCTCTCATTCTGGGACAACGTTGTGTCTCCCCGGGACATGGGGCAACCCCCGATCTTGATAAATAGCCGATAACGTGGCTCTATACCCATGTGATCGGCTGTGTCCAATCACTGTTTATCAGCTCTCCTCGCCTCACACTGACAGAGTGTGAAGTGAGGAGAGCTGATGAGCGGCATGTCCTCACAGGGAAGACCTGTACAGATAGTCAGGGCACTGATTATCAGTGCCCTGATTATCTGTGCAGCCTCAACAGTACCCAGCAGTGATGCCAGTTAATGCCTATGGTGTTGCCAATCTGTGCCCAATAGTGCCTGCTCATTAGTAGTGCCCATCAGTGCTGCCTATCAGCGCCCCCCTATCAGTGACCATCAGTGCAGCCTATCAGTGCCGCCTATCAGTGTTGCATATCAGTGCCGCCTATCAGTGCCCATCCGTGCTGCATATTACTGCCTCCTCATCAGTGCCCTTCAGTGCCATCTCATCAGTGCAGCCTATCGGTGCCCATCAGTGCAGTCTATCAGTGCCCATCAGTGCCGCCTATCAGTGCCCATCAGTGCTGCATATTACTACTTCCTCATCAGTGCCCTTCAGTGCCATCTCATAAATGCAGCCTATCAGTGCCCATCAGTGCAGTTTATCAGTGCCCATCAGTGCAGCCTTATCAGCGCACATCAGTGAAGGAGCAAAATGACTTAATTACAAAATTTTCTGACAGAAACTAAGGAAAATTTTTTTTCCCAAAATTTTCTGTCTTTTTTTGTTTTTGTAGCAAAAAAATAAAAAACCCAGCGGTGCTTAAATACCACCAAAAGAAAGCTCTATTTGTGTGAAAAAAAATGATAAAAATTTCATTTGGGTACAGTGTTGCATCTCCATGCAAATGTCATTCAAAGTGTGACAGCGATGAAAGCTTAAAATTAGCCTGGCCAGGAAAGGGGCGAAAGTGCCCAGTATTGCCTGTCAAACGCCACTAAGAAGCAACTTGAGCGTGGGTCACTTTTCAGAGGTGTGGCATACTTAGCCACACATGTAGACTTAGCCTTAGTAAGCCAAGCCTATTGGGCTGATTTACGAAATGTTTGCGCCATGAGTTGAGGCGCACGCGAGGCGCAATGCACAATTTCATATTTACAAAACGTTTGCGCCGATAACAGAGCGCTAATCCCCATTTACTATAGTGATTTCGGGGAATGGGAGAATGAAATCTGAGTGCCACTATGGACATAGCGCACGGCATCTTCAATTCAATATTAACAGAAGATGGAGGTGCCAATATTATGGGGTGATGTGAGGAAGTTTAGTAGCATCTGCCCAAGTAACAAATATGCCTAAAATAAAATGAGAAAGTAACTTTTTCAGAGAAAGCCTGCTGTGCCTGTAAGTACGTTTACAACTGCGTGAGATCAATGTAAGCACTGCACATGCGCAATCGGCTCTTGCGCTCGTTCAAATGCGTTTCTTCATTGCGCAGCCAAAATCTTAGTAAATGTCAAGCAACGCAAATGCAATTGCATGGGTTGAACGGGCGCACCTCTAAACGTGACAATTTTTTTTTACGCTGGTTCATCTTCATGTTTTTTTTTAAGGAGATTTGCACAGTCATGTTAGTATGTTATGTTGCCAACATGTGACATGCACCTTGTTAAAATTAAACTAAACTCTCGCTCCTCTAGCTCCTCCTAAAAGGGCATTTAACCTTCCCCCTCTAATGCATATGATTTCCTTGGGCTAGCTTTTGCTTTTAAAGGGGAACTCCACACTCCACTCCATTCTCAAAAGGCTGTGAGCTGCCTTCACCAATTCAAACCACATCTTTTTTCAGGGTATACAACAGGGCCAGCTAGGAAAGGTGCAAGAAGAGCGATCACCCAACCCTCTCCTGAAACATACAAGGTCACATGCCCACAACATAGCTGGCTGCCTTTGGGGCATGTTGGGCTCAGCCCAATACCAACCACAAAGGACCTTGTACCCACTAGTTTAAAGGGGCTTTCCACATTCCGTAAAGTCCCTTGTCTGCAGCCCCCCACAACCCCAGCCTAGGGTTGTGTGGAAGAGGCCCTTGTCCACCTGAATATGGGAACAAGGTGGTTGACTTTTGGGGTTCCCGAGCCCCTCCTGCCCCCAAGCATACACACCCCTTTCATGGGCTGGCTTGCTGTGTGTTGGCTAGGAGTTTGTTAGTGTGTGGGAGGGGCACAATATTTAGTGATTTTAGGGTGGTATTTTCCATGTGGGGGTTCTCATTTTAAGCCTTTACAGCCCCAAATGGCCTTGTATGTATTGGGGGGGCAGGCTATTTTTGGTTTTGCGTTAAAATCATGCAGCTGCAATGTCTATTTGTACGTTTTCTTAGAGCCGTACATCTTTGAAGTAGCATTTTGGATACATGCTACAGATGCACTATTTTACAGGCAGAGTAACCCCCCCCCTCCAGGTTACTAGCTTTAGGGCCAGCTCACTCCATTAGAAACACAGTCCAGATGCGTTCCAGATGTATAATATCCCCACCCAACTCAGTATAAATGTAGGCCTTCTCTAGGGGTTGCACAGGCAGGGATTGCATTGGCAACTATCATTTTGGATGAAGTATTTATATTGGATTAAGTATTACACTTCGGCTCAGCACTTCAGCGATTGCTCAAAGCGAAAATATGCAACACACTAAACAGACTACAGGTGTCCTAATTCCCCATAGAATATCTCTCATCCAGTCTGCTTCTCAATCTCACCACTCTGTATCATGCGCTCCCTACTTTTCCTTCTCACAGTTGCATCCTCTCTCCTTAAACTTTCTCTCCTTCACCCCTCTTCTCCACCCCACAGCTTATATATATCACCCTCACTCCTTTCTTCATCGTATTACTGCACTCATCAGCTCCTGCTAATTTTGAACCCATATACCAATAAAACCTCCAGGACACTGAGAAGTGTCCCCCCACATAAGTCACACTCCCATATCAACTCTCTCCCCCTTCCGATTCTCCTAATATCTGGAGATATTTCTCCAGATCCTGGACCGCCATCATTTACCTTTGGCCAACATACCCAGCACCCCCTATCCTCTGCCAGAATCCACAATCTACACAATCTAATTTCTATTCCTCTTCTGCCTAGAACCAGCCTTCCCTTTTCCTGTGCCCTTTGGAATGCCCACTCGGTTTGCAACAAACTTACCACTGTCCATGACCTATTTATCACAAACTCCTTCAACCTACTTTCAATTACGGAGACATGGCTTCAAGAATCTGACTTTCCTTCTCCTGCTGCCCTCTCCCATGGTGGCCTCCTGTAGACTCACTCTCCCAGGCCTCGTGGACAGAAAGGAGGTTGTGTTGGAATCCTCCTATCCCCTCAAAGCACTTTTCAGGTTCTTCATCCACCCCCCTCTCCGTCCCTCTCTTCAATTGGAGCTCACTGTATTCGTCTATTTTCTCCAGTTTCGTTGAGAGTTGCTGTGATCTATCGAGGCCTCCTGGACCTGTATCAAGCTTCCTTGACGATCTCTCTTCCTTGCTACCATACTTTCTCCCTTCTGAAATCCCAACAATCATTCTTGGTGACTTCAACATCCCTGTTAATCTTAACATTCCCGCTACTTCTAAATTTCTGAACCTAACCTCCTCTTCCTGAAACAATGGGCAAACGCTTCTACTCACTCTGTTGGCAACTGCCTTGACTTCATATTCTCCTACCTATGCACTCCACGCAACTTCCCCAACATTCTTTTTCCTCTCTCTGATTACCACCTTATAAGTTTCACTCTCTCCTTGTCTTCCTCCTCTTTGCCTTCCAACTACCAAACAATTACCCGTAAAAACCTTAGCCATCTTAACCCTTCTCTTCTTTTTTCTGCTACAGATTGTCTCCATGCCAAAACCTCATCCTTGTCCTGCCCCAAACCGGCCACTTCTATCTACAACAGTTCACTGTCATTCACCCTGGATACCTTGGCTCACCTCACTATGCACAGAATCAGGCCCCGACCGCTACAACCCTGGCAGACAGACATTACCAAAAGCCTCAAAAAACAGAGCCGTGCTCTTGAGCGTCTGTGGCGTAAGACAAAGTCACAGCTAGATTTCAGCCAATATAAATCTGCCCTCCAAAAATACCATTCCTGTCTCCACGCTGCCAAACAGACTTACTTTATCACTCTCATTAACACCCTCTCACGCAGTCCCTGTCTACTCTTTTCTACCTTTAATGTTCTACTTTGTCCGCCATTACCTTCACCCACTAACTTACTCAATGCCTGGAGATTGCTAATCACTTAAAAAATAAGATTGAGACAATTCGTCTCGAAATCTCCTCCACTCTACAGATATCTCCCTCACTTTACACTTTTTGTCCTCCTGTACAATCAAAACTCTTGTTTAACCCAACTACTACAGAGGACGTCAATAAACTTTTTCTAACGCCCACCTAACCTCCTGCCCGCTGGACCCTGTTCCTTCTCAAACACTACGGTCACCCTCTGACTCTATCCTACACTCTTTAACTCATATCTTCAACCTCTCCCTCTCTACTGGCATCTTCCCTAATGCCGTGTACACACGGCCAGACTTTTCGACCAAACTTGTCCAACGGAACGAATCCGTCGGACAATTCGACCGTGTGTGGGCTTCAACGGACCTGCAGTGGACCTTTTCTGTCGAAAATGTGACGGACTTTAGATTTAGAACATGTTTCAAATCTTTCCGACGGACTCGAGTCCGGTCAAAAAATCTGTTCGTCTGTATGCTAGTCAGACGAAAACCGACCCTAGGGTAGCTATTGGCTACTGCCTATGAACTTCCTTATTCTAGTCCGGTCGTACGTCATCATGGTCAAATTCGTCGGACTTTGGTGTGATTGTGTGTAGACAAGTCCGATTCAGCGGAAGTCCGTCGAAAATCTCCTTACTCCCTTTTGCCTCCAAACTCCTTGAACGTTTAGTCTAGAACCGACTGGGCGACCATCTCTTTAATAACCTTCTTGATCCCCTGGATTTCGTCCACAGAAACTGCTCTTCTAAAACTCACAAACGACTTACTAACAGCTAAAACCAACGGTCATTATTCTGTACTCTTACTCTTGAACCTCTCCACTGCCTTTGATACAGTTATGACCCCCTCCTCAAAAAACTCAATTTGCTTGGTATCCATGGCTGTGCTCTTTGTTGGTTCAAATCTTACCTATCTTACCGCACCTTCAGTGTCACTTACAACTCTACTTCTTCCTCTCCAACACCTCTTACCGTTGGGGTCCCCCAAGGTTCTGTCCTTGGACCTCTACTATTCTTGATCTACACATCCTCCCTGGGTCAGCTGATAGCCTCCCATGGCTTCCACTACCATTTATATGCTGATGACACCCAAATCTATCTCTCTACCCCTCAGCTTACCCCATCAGTCTCCTCACACATCATTGATTTACTAACAGACATATCAGCCTGGATGTCACACCACTTCCTCAAACTGAATCTATCTAAAATTGAGCTTATAATATTTCCTCCCCCACGTGCCCCTTCCACTGACTTCTCTGTCAAGATCAATGGCACAACTATCAGTCTTTCCCCACATGCCAGGTAACCCTAGACTCTGAACTGTCCTTTTAGGCCCGCATCCAATTCCTGTCCAAATCATGCTGCCTTAGCCTCTGCAACATCTCTAAAATATGCCCCTTTTTAACCAATGACACTACCAATCTTCTAATTCACTCCCTGGTCATCTCTCGCCTGACAAATTACTCCTCATTGGACTACCTTTACATACACTATCCCCCCTTCAGTCCATAATGAATGCTGCTGCAAGACTCATCCACCTTACCAACCCTTCAGTGTACTCCACCCCTCTCTGCCAATCCCTGCACTGGCTTCCACTCACCCAACAAATAAAATTCTAAGTACTAACAATAATTTACAAAGCCGTCCACAACTCTGCCCCCAGCTACATCACTAACCTAGTCTCAACGTACCAACCAAGCCGCTCTCTTCGGTCCTCCCAAGACCTCCTGCCCTCTAGCTCCCTTGTCACCTCCTCCCATGCTTGCCTACAGGATTTCTCCAGAGCTTCTCCCATCCTTTGGAACTCCCTACCCCAATCTGTCTGACTCTCCCCTAATCTATCCATCTTTAGACGATCCCTGAAAACCCTTTTCTTTAAAGAAGCTTATTCTGCGTCTAACTAATACACTGTTTTACTTTCTCCATCAGCTCATCCCCCACAGCTATTACCTTTTGTATCAATTGACCCTCCCTCCTAGATTATAATCTCTAGTGATTCCTCTTGTACCAAATTGTAATGTAACTGTAATGTCTGCCTTCATTTTGTTAAGCGCTGCGCAAACTGTTGGCGCTATATAAATCCTGTATGATAATAATAATGTGTATGAGTGTAGGAATTTGTAAATGTGTTTTTCCCCCCATAAACCTATATATTGTTCATTGAAGGAAAATATCCAAGAATTTCACAAATTGCATCCACTAGAAAACAACAAGATGTTCTTCTGATAAACAGTGTCATGCTGTTTCGAAGAGACTCAAATTCTTGCTCCTCCTACACAAACTATACAACAGCAGTCTGTTCTGGAATTTGTTCTGTTCCTGAGGTCAAAGAAGGAGCAATGTTTATTTTTTTCTAAGAGACTGTTGACTGGAGCTTGGCAGACGCTGATGACAAAACTTTCTGGATATCCCAGGAAGATTCTTATGTTGTGTTTTCCGTTCTTGAAACAAATGTGGTTTTGAGTAGCGCAGTTGTCATGAAAGAAGATCCTTGTCTAGTCGTACATCCTGTTTACAGATGTGACTGTTTTTTTTACTCTTCGTAAGTAGGAAAAAATGAATATCCTTGTGTCTTTTTATTTACAGTTATTATCACATTTGCTGTCTAATTAATTTATATATATATATATATATATATATATATATATATATATATATATCTGGATAGATAGATAGATAGATAGATAGATAGATAGATAGATAGATAGATAGATAGATAGATAGATAGATAGATGTTTATTTAAAGTTGCATTCACCATTAAAGCAGTGACCCAGCCCCCCATGGAAAAATGTAAAGTCAGCAACTACACATACTGTAGCTGCTGACTTTAATGTTAATACACTTAGTTGTCCTGGAATCCAGCGATGTCGGCACCTTAGCTGATGTTTCCATCGGCTCTCGGGTGCTGCCGTAGCCTGTAAGGAAACTGGCAGATTCCCTACTGAGCATATGGGAAGCACGCTGCGCTTTATGATTGGTGGCGGAGAAGGAGGAGGGGGGCAGAACTTCTGATGTACCTCGCCTTGGCGAGGTCCGATGGAAGTGGGGACGAGTACCTGTCAAAAACAGGGTCCCGCTCCCCCCTCACCCCGAAAGGTACCAAGTGTGGCACCAGAGGGGGGGAGGAGACAGATAAGCGGAGCTTCCGCTTTTGGGTGGAACTCCACTTTAAGCATAGAAGTCCTCTGCCTACAGGCAGGAGAGACTGTGAGGCAAATTTTCTTTGTATCAGGCAAACATTCTTGCCAAAGTGGGAAACACAGTCATTATAAAAGCGTGTTACATGTTGTCACAATAATTTAAGCCAGGTTAGGGGGTTGCCAAGGGGGGCGGTAAAAAGAGGCTGCTGAGTTACATTTTTTTCTGTCCCCCAGCCACCCACCTAAAGTCTACAATACAACTGGATGAAGCAGTGCACATGCTGCAGTCCCAACACATTTAACCAGTGGCAGCTGGTGCTCCAAATTTTTGGGAGGGCGACAAACAAATCTGGCCCCCTCAGTCGCCCCCCCCCCGGGAAGACAGCGATCAGTGGCCTTACCTTAGGAGGCTGATGATGAGGTGGTGCTGGGGGAGGGCTCCTGCCCCTTCTCCCCTGAACCTGCTGCTCCTCGCACCAGCTTGCCGATTGAAGAGCCGGGGCCATTGCTTCTCCTCCCGCCCAAACAGGCATTGCTTCTCCTCCCAGCGGAACAGGAAGTGGGTCCTGAGACCCGATTGGCCGGGAGTCTTAAGACTCCCTGGCCAATCAGGTCTCAGGACCCGCTTCCTGATTGCCCAGGAGGAGAAGCAGGAAGACGTAAGCTAATATTAAATCGCTAATGTCACACAACTATGCGCCCTGAGCCCACCCTTTTTTGAAGCCAATTAGAGCCTCAGGTTCTAATCATGTTAATCATGTGCTTAAAAAAAACAAAACATTGAAATCCATGCGTCTGGCACCCTGCATGTATATTAGGGGCCCGGCGCATTGATTGGGGGGGGGGCGGCACTGCCCCTTATGAACGGGCCACCACTGCATTTAACACGGCGTGTTGGATTGATAGATGGTGCCACCTTTCACACTCAGATATTCAAGTCAATGAGGCCATGCGGATCACTTTCCAATGAATGGGCTAGTGTGAGCCTAGACTAAAACCAGAAAATAGTTGTGTAAAACAGCTGGCCCTTAGAATGTGACTGTGGCTTTTTGTGCCAGTGTGCACACAGTGAAGAAAACCTGGCCTTGGTCTTTACAGTTATGATATTGGTAAATATTGCTGGTCATTTCATACTAGTTAGACACTGCCATATCCCAGGACTTTCTCCATAATAAGCTGGTGTAAGGTATGAAATAAAAATGTTTTCATCCAGCACAAGTGATGAAAATCTAACTGATTAATTCTGTACTGTATATATCACTTTCATTTTATATTTAAAGAGCATATGCCAAAAACGAATAATAGTTGCCTCCGAGGTTGAACCACAACTGGTTATGTGATGAAACAAAAAGTTTCTGTTCTGAATAGTAGATAGTTATCAGAATCTCTGACAAAAGCTTTAATGCACAGATGAAGCTGATGGCATTAAGATTTTTTATTGCAAGGATTAAATAACACATCATAGGTAGCAGGAAGGGAAGACCTAATCACTGTGTTTCAGCTGCAGTAATCCCAAAGTTAGTTGCAATGTGATAATCCATTCTTGGAAGGACATTATGGATCTTGGCAAGTAGTTGTTTCAGAGGCTTACTGAAAAATAAATGACACAGTTGCATGTGATGGTATTCGAATATTTGAAGCTATACTACTACTGAGGGCACGTGTTTCATTTATATAGTATATATATATATATATATATATATATATATATATATATATATATATATATATATATATAGTTGTGCTCATAAATTTACATACCCTGGCAGAATTTATGATTTCTTGGCCATTTTTATGAATGATAACACAAAAAATTTTCTTTCACTCATGGTTAGTGTTTGGCTGAAGCTATTTATTATCAATCAACTGTGTTTACTATTTTTAAATCATAATGGCAACAGAAACTACCCAAATGCCTCTGAACAGCAGTTTACATACCCCAGTTCTTAATACCGTGTATTTTAACATCAATGACAGCTTGAAGTCTTTTGTGGTATTTGTGGATGAGGCTCTTTATCTTCTCAGATGGTAAAGCTGCCCATTCCTCTTGGCAAAAAGCCTCCAGTTCCTGTAAATTCTTGGGCTGTCTTGCACGGACTACACATTTGAGATCTCCCCAGAGTGACTCAATGATATTGAGGTCAGGTGACTAAGATGGCCACTCCAGAACCTTCACTTTATTCTGCTGTAGCCAATGACGGGTCGACTTGGCCTTGTTGGAATGTCCAAGTACCTCCTATGCGCAGCTTGCAGGCTGGTGAATGCAAATGTTCCTCCAGGATTTTTTGATAACATACTGCATTCATCTTGCCAACAATTTTGACCAAATTTCCTGTGCTTTTGTAGCTCACACATCCCCAAAACATCAGTGATCCTCCTCCGTACTTTTCATCATAGGCCTTGTTGACTCCTCTCCAAATGAAGTGTTTATGGTCGTGGCCAAAAAGCTAAATTTTGGTCTCATTACTCCAAATGGCTTTGTGCCAGAAGGTTTGAGGCTTGTCTCTGTGCTGTTTGGCATATTGTAAGCGGGATACTTTGTGGCATTTGCATAGTTATGGCTTTTTTCTGGCGACTCGACCATGCAGCCCATCTTTCTTCAAGTGCCTCCTTAGTGTGCATCTTGAAATAGCCACACCACATGTTTTCCGAGAGTCCTGTATTTCACATGAAGTTAATTGTGGGTTCTTCTTTGCATCCCGAACAATTTTCCTGGCAGTTATGGCACTGCTGATTGGCATTCTCAATTCCTTGGATATCTTTTTATATCCCTTTCCTGTTTTTTACAGTTCAACTACCTTTTGCCGCAGATCATTTGACAATTCTTTTGCTTTCCCCATGACTTAGCATCCAGAAACGTCAGTGCAGCACTGGATGAAGGATGCAAGGGTCTGTCAGGAGTCTAGAAACTCATTGACCTTTTATACACACACACTAATTACAAGCAAACTGATCACAGGTGAGGATGGTTACGTTTAATAGTCATTCAAACCCCTTTGTGTCAACTTGTGTGCATGTTATCAGGCCAAAATCACCAGGGTATGTAAACTTTTAAACAGGGTGATTAGGGTAGTTTCTGTTGCCTTAATGATTTAAAAAGAGTAAACAAAGTTGACTGATGAAAAATGGCCATGAAATCACACATTCTGTCAGGGTATGTAAACACACATACTTATATATATACAGTATATATATATATATATATATATATATATATATATATATATATATATATATACCGTATTTATTGGCGTATAACACTCACGTTTTCACCATGAAAATTGGGTGCAAATAGTGCGTGCGTGTTATATGCCAATACTTCAGTTTTAGCTGCCTCGGAGGGGACAGGGAGGGGGGGGGGGGGGCAGGACGAGCACCGTCAGATTACATAAAGTGAGAATCTCCTGTTTACTTGGCGGCCTCTGTAATAGGAACTCCAGTCTCCTGGGCCTCCATTGGACCACTGTTCTGTCTATCATAGGAGATTCTCACTGTATGTAATCTGTATGTAATCTGTCGGCGCTCGTCCCGCCTCCCTCCCTGTCCCCTCTGGGCTGCAGATGGGCATCGATCAGGCTGCACTGATGGCAATGGTGAGGCGGCTGCACTGATGGCAATGGTGAGGCTGCTGCATTGATGGCAATGGTGAGGCTGCATTGATGTGGCCTGATGAGGCTGCATTGATGGCAATGGTGAGGCTGCAGATGGGCACTGATCCTTATTTTGCATCAAAGTTCCTTATTTAAAATTTAAGTTTTTTTCCTGAAACTTCCCTCTTAAAATGAATGTGCGTGTTATACGTCTGTGCGTGTTATATGCCGATAAATACGGTATATATATATATATATATATATATATATATATATATATATATATATATATATGTGTGTATATATATATATATATATGTGTATATATATATATATATATATATGTATATATATATATATATATATATGTGTATATATATATATATATATATATATGTATGTATATATATATATATATATATATATATATATATATATATATATATACATATTAACAAAAGGAAAACATATTAAGTAAAATGTATTAAATAAAATAAAAATATTGGCATGAGGGATGGAAAATGTATTTATTGCTTCTTTAATTTAAGAGGGTGCAAAAATAATGATTCCCAGGTGGGAATTCAGGTCTTGCTAAGAAATCAACGCATATCAGAAAATCCACCAAGATGTATGCTATAACAATTAATCAGATTCGGATTTCTAGCTTTAAATTTTAAGGTTTGGTAGGAAAACACACTTTCACAAACAGAATTGAAGCCTGTGTCAGGTAATTTCTTGCTACCTTTTACTTAAAATAATGTAGTATAATTCAGCCGAACTCCTTCACCCATACACACTGAAAACTGGACATGCAGAGACAATATATTATTTGTTCTATAATGAAGTGAAAAGATTTTTTTCTCTTAGAGGAAAAGATGAAGCACTCTGATTCTGAGGGCTTAGAATAGCTCACATTTTTTATGGGGAACACATTTACGCCATCATAAAATTGACCGAAATTGAACGTGAACTTGTACTTTGCCCATGCAAGGCAAAACAATAGCTTCACTTTAATGATTATCCTTCTTCCTGCAAAAACATAACTTTCCTTTGCCCCCCTGTCATTGTGTTTGCTGCTGGAAGTAAAGAAAAATACTTCCAGAAGTTGGGATTATGTGAATCATTTCTTTATTCCCAAGTGACAGCACTGTTGCATAGTGATTGGCGCAGATCTGTCACATAGGGCAGGTGGAGATTTCTCGTCCTTGTGTGTAAGCTTTGACTGGTTTCCAACTGGAGATTAAACATCTTTGTGCTTTACATTCAGCAGCAAATGAAGGGGTGGGTGAGTGAAGGACAGCTAAGTATTGGATGCAAGCACTGTGGGCCAGCCTTAGGATGAACTTTTGGCATTGTCCTTCATGGAGAAAGCACAGCTTTATTTTAAGAACAACAAAGTCCAGCTGTAACAGTTAATCAGCGGCAATCTATAGGGGCTTGCTGCTCAGTAAAGGTCAACCAATGATGGATTTTCATAGTTTAACACTAAAAAATGTAAAAAGAACATGTCCATGAAGGACAACAGGTTCACTTTAATGACCGCTTTCCCAGCTACACCTTGCCTCATTTCTTTTCCTTCCTCATCCTTTCCTGCTCTATATAGACACAAGTAGTGAAGGCAAGAAGTATGGAGTAAGCTTCATGTCATAACTTGAATCTTTAGGGTTCATGCACAATGGGTGTTTAGCCCCAGTGTGTGAGGTTCCAAAGTTTAACTGCAGCTTGAGGGCACGGGTGCATCATCCAGCCCCACTGTCAGCCCCGCTGTCAAACTCTATGAGAATCTGACTGCATCTGCAGGTGCACAAGGCTGGGTGATGCACTCAGCGGTACTTCTGTTTAGGAAAGTATGCGCTCCAGGACAAATATCCGGAATACAGACTGCTTGCATTGCGAGCATTCGTCCCTGGATGCATACTGTCTTAAATGTACATACTGCGAGGTGCACCGCAATGGAGTTTATTAAATGACACAGGATTTCTTTATTCTGAGACAATTGGGATATACTGCCGCCTCCAGCAGGAACTGGACACAGGCAAACAAAAAAGCTGTTGGCCAGCTAGGTATAACCTCCCCCACTCCCAGCATGCTTCACTTTTGTAGAAAAGCATTATTAGGAGTAGATTATAAACACGGAGTGGTGAGTACCGTGTCCCTTAATGAACCTCAAAAAAATGATTTAATGGTAAGTACAAAAAGCCTGTTTTCTTTCTCGTTCATTAAAGGCCAACTCTGGGCTGGAAAAATAATACACTTGCAGTGGGACCCCTCTTGTTCCAACGCTAAATGCTCATCAACGCTAGGGGTAGAGGAAAAGACTGTGTTACTTACCTTATCTCTTGCTCTCCAGAGAGCTCTGGCGCTCTCCTTTTCTCCATAATGCTCCAGACTGTGGACAGTCCCTCAGCTGCATCATCACATACACTGCATGACTTTTAGCCCCGCAGTGTATGTGGAGGAGGAAAATGTGTGACCAGGGCCCAGAGCACCTTATGGATAGGGGTTCAGGGGAGCTGGCTGGAGCGACAAATAAGGTATTACTCAATCTACCCCTAGACCTAACAAGCATTAAACCCTTACATCGTGAGGGTCCCTAATGTAAGTGTATTTTTTTTTTCTGTGCCTGGAGTTTTTTCTTGTGGGTCACAGTAGATGGTGGCGCGAGAATCGTCTTTCTAAATGAAGTAGTGGCTGAAAGGTAAACCAGCATAGCTGAACATAGAGATAGAAGAACAATATTCTGGTTTAGGTTAAAGGCCAAAACCAAAAACCACCTTAGGAAGGAAGGGGCCTCTAGGCCTCAACACTCTAGGCCCCAACACCATCTTATCCTTGTGTAACAAAAGGTAATGTTCTTGGCTGTAAAACTTTTTTCTTTTCACAAGATGGCAGTAGCAAGTGCGCTTTATTTAGATTGTGACTGACTTTAGGCTGTGGCACACTGGGGGATGTTGTCTGGAGAATGATCCAAGCCATGGCTCTCACTGGGAAATCAACTATAATAACCAGCGGAACCTGGCAATGAAATCTGTAGTTCTTGTTAAGCGTTGTGAGTCTATGACGGCTGCAACGCAATAGTCTAGTACTGGGATGTCGTCATTTGACGGTGCCCCGACATTGAGCCTGCTGCATGCCCACACCGGGGCGTGGGCGGCAAGCTCTGTGATTGCAGTGTCTGGAGGACACTGCTAATCACATATTGAGGTAAAGAGACAATCAGCCACTCCTTACCACTTGATCAGCTCTGTCCAATCACAGCTGATCACAGATATCAACAGAAGCTGGTTATCGGCACTCTTTTCCTCATGGTGACAGCATGAGGAGAGGAGAAGAGAGCTGATAACTGACTTCTCTAAAAGGGACAACTACACTGATAATCAGGGCACTGATTATCAGTGCCTGATTATCAGTGCAGTACCAACAGTGCCCACAAGTGCTGGCAATCAGTGCCCACCAGTGCTGCCCATCGGTGCTGCTAATCAGTGCCCATCAGTGCCTCCACTGTGCCACCTACCAGTGCCCATCAGTGCTGCCTACCAGTGCACATAAGTGAAATCTATCAGTGCTGCTTTCCAGTGCCGCCTATCAGTACAGCCTCATCAGCACACATCAGTGAAGGAGAAAAATGACCTGTTTGCAAAATTTTATAGCAAACTATGAAAACTTTTTTTTTCAACATTTTCAGTTTTTATTCGTTTCTTTAGCAAAAAATAAAAAAACAAGTGATAAAATACCACCAAAAGAAAGCTCTATTTGTGTGAAAAATGTTTTAAAAATGTAATTGAGTACAGTGTTGCATGACCGCGCAATTGTCATTCAAAATGTGACAGCGCTGAAAGCTGAAATTTGGCCTAGGCAGGAAGGGGTAAAAGTGCCCAGTAGGCATATGGTTAACCAGTGGCTCCTGTGGGGGTAGCTCTAACCTTGTGTAAGACCAGATAGGATTCTTTACAGGACAAGGCCGCCAGTTCAGACAGGTGCCTTCCAGAGGTGATGGCAACAAGGAAAGCATACTTTGGGTGAGAGTAGAAAAGGGAATATTCTGAATGGGTCCAAAAGCCAGTTTTAAAAGAGCCGAGACACACAAATTAAATTCCCACAGAATCACAGAATCACAGATGACTGAGTATCAGGACCTGGACCCCAGAGCTATAGGGCACAGTTCTAGAGGCTTCCATCAGGTGTCTCCCAGCAGCCAGCAGATCCCAGTAATTAGGCTACACCTAATGCTGGCTGCTGGGAAGGTAAATAACCCTTACCTTGATTTGCATATTTGCTTCAGTGTTTTGTCTGTTAGCCAGATACCCGCTTGCTGATTTTTCCTGATCCTGATTCCTGCTGTGATCCTGTACACTACTACCTCTCATCTGCTCCCCCTGGTTCCTGATTCCAGTCCTAGTTCTCTATGTCTGACTGTTCCTTGCACCTCCAGTTTACCTTGTTATTCCATGCTTCCTTTTTGTTTGTATATATTGTATTATAGTTAGGTTTGCTAAGTAGGTTTTCTGTCCCATGGTTACTGTTCACTTACAGTCAGGTCCATAAATATTGGGACATCGACACAATTCTAATCTTTTTGGCTCTATCCACCACCACAATGGATTTAAAATGAAATGAACAAGATGTGCTTTAACTGCAGACTTTCAGCTTTAATTTGAGGGTATTTACATCCAAATCAGGTGAACGGTGTAGGAATTACAACAGTTTGTATATGTGCCTCCCAGAGTTCATTTCAAGTGTGCTATATGGAATCTGTTGCTGTCAACTCTCAATATGAGTGAGATCCAAAGAGCTGTCACTTTCATATTTATGGACCTGACTGTATATTTTCACTTTTGCCTTGTATACTGTTTGCAATTGATGGTGTTTTGTTTCACTATTAATAAATCTTACTTAAATTATACTCAATACTCAATCTTACTTGGTTCTATTCCTGCTTCCTTGAGTGTAGCTCACCGATCTGGTCATCCCTGCTGCCGCCGGATACCTGCAATCCATATCCCTTATAAAGAGCTACATGAGACACCTGCTACAAAAGCCTTGATCAACAAATGGGAGGCTAGCAGTCTTTGGAATAAAAGGATACCAAGGTTTGAGGTGTTCCCCTTGATGTTGCTCAAGACCAAATGCTTATCTAAGCTCGATTGCAGAAATGTTAGTATTCCTCCCACTGCGTATTACCTTGTGTGAAATGTTCTTTCTTCATACCAGGTAAAATATTGTAAGTCTTCAATATGTAATGGTAGACATTGTAGAGGGTAGAATTCCTAGCTTTTAACAGCAATGAATTACCAGTTACCTAATCTACATGCGGGGCGCTGGACGCATGGATTCCAATGTTTTTTTTTTTTATAGAAGCGCGCGATTAGAGCCAGAGGCTCTAATAGGCTTCAAAAAAGGGTGGGCTCTGCGCCCCGAGCCCACCCAATTGTGTGACAATAGCGAATTAATATTTGCTATTGTCTCCCTGATTCTCCTCCTGGCCAATCAGGAAGCCTTGGCCGAGAGAAGAAGCGATTCTATTGGTTGCTGAGGAGGATAAGGGAGGAGATGCAGGGGAAGCCATCAAGAAGCACCAGGAGGAGGAGACGCCATTCGGAGGAAGCGCTGCCCGCTACCTAGATGGGGTAAGTGTGGGGCTGGTGACTGACTGACAAGGGGTTGCCTGTGGCCCGACTGACCAGGGTGGGGGTGGCGGCGGGCGGATTGTTTGCCGCTGCCCCCAAAAATTATTTTCAGAACTTGATCTCTTCCAAAATGGTTGATGCTCCTGTACCAGGGACACTCTCCATTTCAGCACTGTCCATACTGCAGAAAGGGAGTAATAAATCGCAAACGGGGGGGGGGCACATTTTGTCTGGCATAATAAAGGAGCAACAGACCAGGCAACAAAGAAGACGGAAAGAAGCAATTATTTTGTAATTTTGTATCAAGGGGCACAGAAATGCCTGGTGCTCTTCTCCAATTCAGCCACAAGATGTTGCCATAGTTAGCCTACAGAGTAGACCTAGGAAGCCCATGTCAGTAAATCAAGTGTGGGACATCTTGGGAAGTAGGGTTCTGTATTAAAAGTCTTATGGGAGTCTGCCTGGGACTTGTGTGTGGAGGCCCAAGCTACAGAAAAGATGTAGACTGTGAGGTCCTATCCGTTGAAGCTTCCTTTAGGCCTGGTTCACACCTATGCATTTTTAGTGCTTTTTGCATTTTCCAGATTTGCACTGCAGAACAAATCTGCAAAATGCAAAAAGCACAAAAAATGCATATGTGTGAACCATGCCCAAGGGGGAAGCACGGGAGGAAGAGCACAGGACCTTTGGAACTACTCACGTCCTTTTTGCATTGGATGCAGGAATCTGATAAATCACCCCAATGGGACATGCTCCTCAATTTGGCTCTCTTCTTGTTATTGCTCTTTTAAATGTTTGCAACTCAAAAAGGAATGTGCTGTCACCATGATGACAGCACACCATGATGAAGGGTGCTTTTTTGGACCCCTAAAACACATTGAAAGCTCTTTGGATTGCCCCCCTGGTTTTCATTGGAATACAGTTGTATCTGGACCTTTTAGCGGTGGCAGGCGCTTCAATTTACATTTTGGCTAATAATGCTGGAGTTTCCTGCAAAGTGGATGCGAGCCCTCTACTCAATGTCAAATTTGAAGCACCCACTTAAATACCAAAATCTACCCCCTTTCCTTCTTCTCATTTAACATTCTTTTTTACACTATTGAGGCTGAGCTTAAATAAGACTGGCTACAAGCTGTGAGTGTTGATATGTCTGTAGGGCCCAGGGGCCCTGACCATGGTAATGACTATGCACTACACATAGGATTATGGCAATGACTGTGCACAACACATTGGATGCTACAGATTAAAAAAAAGAGATCAGGTCAGACCAATCCTACAAATATAAGATATTTTACTCAGTAAAGCAGAATGTATTTTTTTAAGAATACTATACTGGCATATCAGTCTTCATGTTGCACTGTTTTCATTCGCCTAGAGAATGTATACTATGGTATACCCTCTGTTGTGGATATGTTTTTCTCTCTTGATGCTTCTACTGCTAGGCTACAGTTTGGAGCTTGAACATGGTATGGACTGCTAGAATTTCTGGTGAAATCTTTGACATTTTTTCCTGGCATTTGTCCATGGCAGCATTCACCTGGTGCGCAAATCTTATTATGTTTGTTGGGCAGTAAAATAAACGTTTGCTTCTTTTTGTTTTTGAAGCAACCATTGGCTTTTTAAAAGAAAATGTTATTATTTCAACTGGCTAAACTTTCATGGCTAAACTTTGCTGTTGTTTGTGACAATTCTAAAAATGAAGGCACATCTTAAACTCTAGATCAACAGTTTATGATTAATTAAAGGGTCCTCCCATAATTGGTATTTTATTGTTTGGAAGATCTTAGAGAGTTAAACCCCCTGACAGTTTTTATATTATATGTAGTAGTACCCCTATAGGTGCTGCTTAGTGATGTGGCCCACCTGTCACCCTGCCTGGCCCGGCATTCAATCCTAAGACACGCCAAGACAATGAACAGTCCATATGCTTTGTTTTGTATTTTTATTGGGGGAATTGAACTTGGATGGGGTAAGGGAAATATGGGATGCCCAGTAGAATTAGAATAACTTTCTTGGGACAACCTATATACACTCTGGTATACACGCCTCTCTTCCTCCAGCACAACTCTTGCTGCAGACTATCACTCCTCAGATCCTCCAGCACTCCACTTGCTTGAACTTCCAGGCACAACTAGCACCACGTGGTTAGGCCTGACACTGGCTCAGCCAGGCCTTTTGCAGGCAGGGACCACGGGCCCCTATAGTGTAGCAATAGAAACTTCCTGGTGCTAGCTGCGCTAACTTTGACGACTAATCCCAGTAACCCATCTTCAGGCCCTGCAAGCCCTCCTGGCTGCAGCTGCCCTTCTCCACTGCCCATGACACCACAGTCCACTCCGCTGGCTCTGCACCCATCCCAGACTGCATGCTCCCAGTCCTCTCAGGCGTGCCTCCCCAGTCCTCCTGACTGTGCATGTCACTCACCAGCCCTCCTGGCTGCAGCCAGTTGTTCCTCTCTCTGGAGACTTGCCCGGTAATGCTCTCTCCTGCTGTCCTCTCTTGCTCCTCCTGTGCCTCCTGTCCAGGACACCTCCACAATTTCTTCAAGGGCCCTGTCCACACCTGAGCCCAGGCCCAAGGTCACCCCCCCAGAGTGGGGGGCTCCCTGAAATGCCCTAGCATTCCATCTCCAAAGCTCTGAACAACTCCAACGCCTCCCCAGCTGGGCTGACCCTGGGTATTTAAGGAGCCCAGACCAATCCAGGTTGGGGATTGGTCAGGGCTCCCTAAAACACCCCAGGCAGCTCCATCTCTCTCCTCCTCTCTTTCCAGAACCTTCTAGAAAGAAAAGGGAGGTCTCAGTGTTGCTGAACGTGAGTCACTGCTGCTACCCTGAGCCACTCCCAGCCCAGATCAAAACAAACAGGCCTGACTGCCAGCCAGGCCTGCCTAAATTTACATAAAATTAACCAAGAATCCTCACTCTAGCACCAACCTACCTAGAGGGTGCTACATATATATATATTAGGGTGATCTCTCTGTGCTTGAGTTCCAAAGACTATACATCTTCTATAGCCATTGTGGACTTACACTTTATCTTATTTATAGTTTTAATGTTTTATACTATAGAGTAGTAGATACTGCAGAATTAGGCAGGACCACCTAGAACTACCTGCCGGACTGGAAGAAAATTGGGAACTATGGCAGGAAAAGCTGTAGGCACCAAACTTGTAAGAAGTCAGGGGGCTGACTTAACCCATTAAACTCCACCTATCAGTTAATAATCTGGCTGTTATGCTTATCCAGTGGCTTCAATGCTCATTAAGTCACCAAAACAGCATAGTCAAGAACTAGTATACAGACCAAGAAAGTCAGATTGACTATTGCTGAAAAAAACTAAATTATGGAATAAGATCTGGCGGGAGAAAGGCAAGTTTTGGGGTAAATTTGGGTCATGTCATGAGATCCCCTTTAAGGTAAGAGTTGTGGATTTTTTAGAGTTGCAGTGTTCCATGCATTGCATTAGCAGTTTAGTGAGCACTTGTTACCTTGAGTTGCAGTTTATGAATCGCCAGTGCTCATTCACACTGTTGTTTTCATCATTGTTTTGCAGATCCTTGTCTGGCAGTTCTGATCTCTATCAAGTGACCTACAGTGCAAATGCAGGGTCTAAAGAGTATTGAGCTAAACAGCATAGTCCACTCTTCACAATTGAGTGGCTGATTCAGTGGCAGAACTTTCTGGGTTGCAGCAGTCGCACTCGTGACTGGGCCCTGGCGTTCTGCCGCTGTGGGGGGGCCCCAAGACCCGGCATCTCCCCCTGCACCTCTGGGTGTCAGTTTGGGATGCAGTGGGGTGAGTGAGTGACCTGGGCATGAATCCGCACCACTCAGTGTAAGTCGCTCTACTTCTGCACTCTTGCCGATACATGCCCAGGTCAGAGGCCCCTCCCCTCTCCACTGTATACACTCAGGAAGAGAACTACAAGCCCCAGGGAGTTCCCGCGGGCACCATAGAGATGCCGGGGGTCCAGAGATGTGCATGGGGTTGGAGGTGCACATAGGAGACCAGCCAGGTACAGGGGAACTTCTAGAAGGGGGGGCTGCTGTCTGGGGACCCTGATGTAAGGGGGCCCTCTGGGGGGCCTCTGGGGACCCTGATGTAAGGGGGGCACTCTGGGGACCCTGATGTAAGGGGGGCACTCTGGGGACCCTGATGTAAGGGGGCCCTCTGGGGGGCCTCTGGGGACCCTGATGTAAGGGGGGCACTCTGGGGACCCTGATGTAAGGGGGGACTCTGGGGACCCTGATGTAAGGGAGAAGCTCTCTGGGGACCCTGATGTAATGGGGGGCTCTCTGGGCACCCTGGTGAAATGAGGGGCTCTCTGGGGACCCTGATGTAAGGAGGGGGCACTCTGGGGACCCCGATGTAAGGGGGCTCTCTGAGGACCCTGATGTAAGGGGGGGCTCTCTGGGGACCCTGATGAAAAGGGGCTCTCAGGGGACCCTGATGTAAGGGGGGCTCTCAGGGGACCCTGATGTAAGGGGGGCTCTCAGGGGACCCTGATGTAAGGGGGGCTCTCTGAGGACCTTGATGTAAGGGGAGGCTCTCTGGGGACCCTGATGTAAGGGGAGGCTCTCTGGGGACCCTGATGTGATGAGGGAGGCTCTGGGGACCCTGATATAATGAGGGGGGCTCTGAAGACCCTGATGTAAGTGGGGGCTCTCTGGGGACCCTGATGTACAGGTGGATCCGCACTCAAATATGTAACAATATTTGATATATAATATATATAAATACATACACACACACACGTATATTATATACATGTGTATGCCCGCCCAAGCGTATGAATTTCTTTACTTCGCTGCTAAGGGCTCTAGCCTGAGATCTTTTGTAGACCTAGCAACGCCACTCGTGGGGGCCCTTCATGGTTTCTTGCACCAGGGCCCTGAAGATTCTAGGTATGCCTCTGGGCTGATTGTTGTGATGGTGGGCTTAACACTGTCTGCAGTAGGTGAACTGTGTATGTCTATTGTTTTCCGATGCTGTTTTTTATAGTTGTGCTGCAAGCAGGACATTGTCCAAAACACAAACTATGTTAAAGCAGTTGTATACCTTCTTTTTAAACTTTTACCTACAGGTAAGTCTATAATAAGGCTTACCTGTAGGTAAAAAAAATTTCTCCTAAACCTGTACGGTTTAGGAGATATTCCCCTCGCAATGAGCCGCTGACTGCAGTGGCGCATGCGCACAGGGGAGTCTCGGCTGAAAGCCCGGCAGCCGCCGGACTTTGCCGGAAAAAAAGTCTCCTGCACGCATGCGCGGGAGTGACGACATCGTGGCTCCGGCCACTCACAGCGCCGGAGCCGCGATACCCGGAAGGCACGCCGAGGGGAAATGTCAGCTCCCTCGGCGTGGACAGGGTGAGATGCCGGCGCCTCGTTCTAAGGTAAGTATCTCATAATGAGCTAGTATGTGGTGCATACTAGCTCATTATGCCTTTTCCCTTACAGGTGTAGGAAAAAAAAAAAAAGTCAGCGGGTTTACTACCGCTTTAAATGCTCTTAGTGTGAACAAAGCCTAAACATTATACACATCAGTTCCTACAGCTCCTAAAATTGCCTCCAATAATAATGTACTCGTATCGTTTATGAATACATCAAATATTGTTATAATAAGGTCTTCTTCATCTGTTATTTAATTATCTGACTATGGGACTCTGCAGGCACGCAGCGGGCTGGCAGGGTAATAAGCAGCCCCAGTCCTTGGAGCGTCCACATGATGCTAACAACGCAAAAGGTCCAATTACTGGCAGGATCAAGTTTATGTTTAGGCATTTATAAAAAACATAAATTGAAAGGCCGACAATGCCATAATCAACTTACCAAAAAGGCAACTTTTGCATTTTTTTTTTTTTTGGCCTCTTGCATACAAGTTGTAAAGTACAGTGTATGGGCGTAAAGTAGAAAAATTGTCTGTTGTGGTGCTGCCAGGATCCACAGCTGTAGTGTACTTTTGCACATAAGAGAAAACGCTATGCACACGTAACCACCAGAACTGACGCGTACTCGTGCATGGGTAGAGGGGCACTTTTTTAAAAGTAAAATTTTAGCATTTTGAAACATTCAACCATACGCATGCATGAGTACACATCTTTACTGGTGGTTAAGTGTGCACAGATTTTTCTGTAATTCATTCCTATGGGCGAAAAATAGGCTTCAGCTTTGGCTACCCAGTGTCACAACAAGAGGCCGTAGAGTTAAAGCCTGTTGCCAGACCATTCATTTAAATAAAAAACTTCCCATAAAATGATATGTGCATTTAACATATTTATACATATCATTTACAGTAAAAGCCTTCCTTATGTAGACATCCAAAAGAACTGAGACTGCTGCTGGGTGCCACCAAATTGATTGTGATGTCAGCAGCCCCAGCATACTCAGAGTTGTCCCTCAATTGGCATTCTATAGTATTCTCTTTCCCTCCATCCCCAGTAGCCACATAACGGAGGGAAGTAAAGGCAGGGGCAGAGGAGCTGGGACAGAACAGAGAGTAATTAGACACTCCCTAAACACGAGAGAGCTACGATATGCAAATAAGTACATTTTCTAGTTCAAAGGCACATTACAAATGATATAAAATAAGAAAAACACTGCAAATAAACATTTAAAATACTTGACGTTTTTGTGACAAATGACAGGATCTCGATATCATACACTTAACAAACAAAGCATTCATGGATGTACAAATGATCTTATAACATTTCTGCAAATATGTAAAATAGAAAGATCTCAAGAATCAGAAATTTTAGAAAAAAGTATTTTCTAAAAGCAGCTTTTGAGACAAGAAAATTAGTTAAACGCTTTTCCACCACATATGTGCGTCATAAGCATCTTGTTAACTCGAGAATATACTTAGTCTTGCTGTCTTCTAATGAATGTTTGTAGCAAAGCTGATCTTTTATAAAAAAAAATACACAAGGAAGTCTTTCAAGCATAATAAGAGAGCGTACAAACAAACAGGACATTGTTATCCTTAGATTACCTCACCCTTGAGAAATTAGACGCGTGTAAATGGCTGCATTAATGTGTCCTAAGGGGCATGATTATGCCATGTAAACTATGCCCTTTGTTTTACTCTATTGTTTAACTATATATAATTATCAATGGACACCATGTTTATGACCTAAATCACTTTCAGCATACAGTATCTCACAAAAGTGAGTACACCCCTCACATTTTTGTAAATATTTTATTATATCTTTTCATGTGACAACACTGAAGAAATGACACTTTGCTACAATGTAAAGTAGTGAGTGTACAGCTTGTATAACAGTGTCAATTAGCTGTCCCCTCAAAATAACTCAACATACAGCCAATAATGTCTAAACCGCTGACAACAAAAGTGAGTACACTAAGTGAAAATGCCCAAATTGGGCCCAATTAGCCATTTTCCCACTCTTGTGTCATGTGACTTGTTAGTGTTACAAGGTCTCAGGTGTGAATGGGGAGCAGGTATGTTAAATTTGGTGTTATCGCTCTCACTCTCTCATACTGGACACTGGAAGTTCAACATGGCACCTCATGGCAAAGAACTCTCTGAGGATCTGAAAAAAAGAATTATTTGCTCTACATGAAGATGGCCTAGGCTATAAAAAGATTGCAAAGACCCTGAAACTGAGGTGCAGCACATCTTCTAAAGATGATGCACAAGAAAGCCTGCAAACAGTTTACTGAAGACAAGCAGACTAAGGACATGGATTACTGGAACCATGTCCTGTGGTCTAATGAGACCAAGATAAACTTATTTGGTTTAGATGGTGTCAAGCGTGTGTGGTGGCAACAAGGGGGAAGACCAAAGATTGCCTACAGTCAAGCAAGGTGGTGGGAGTGTCATGGTCTGGGGCTGCATTAGTTTTGCCGGAACTGGGGAGCTACAGTTCATTGAGGGAACCATGAATGCCAACATGTACTGTGACATACTGAAGCAGAGCATGATCCCCTCCCTTCAGAGACTGGGCTGCAGGGCAGAATTCCAACATGATAAATAACCACTGCCTTGTTAAAGAAGCGGAGGGTAAAGGTGATGGACTGGCCAAGCATGTCAGACCTAAACCTATTGAGCATCTGTGGGCTATCCTCAAATGGAAGGGGGAGGAGCGCAAGCTCTCTAACATCCACCATCTCCATGATGTCGTTAAGGAGGAGTGTAATAGGACTCCAGTGGCAACCTGTGAAGCTCTGAGAAACTCCATGAGCAAGAGGGTTAAGGGAGTGCTGGAAAATAATGGCGGCCACACAAAATATTGACACTTTTGGCCCAATTTGGACATTTTCACTTAGGGGTGTACTCACTTTTGTTGCCAGCGGTTTGGACATTAATGGCTGTTTGTTCAGTTATTTTTAGGGGACAGCAAATCTACACTGTTATACACTGCAAAAAATATTGTGCTGGGTCTACTCCAAAAAATTGAGGCAACTATTTGCATCTGCTTTTTACTGTCAACTGAACTTATTCTTGTCTGACTCATTAGACTTTTCATGTTTTCAATTTTGTTGTTTTAACCACTTCAGCCCTGGAAGGTTTTACCCCCTTCCTGACCAGAGCACTTTTTACAATTCGGCACTGCGTCGCTTTAACTGCTAATTGCGCGGTCATGCAATGGTGTACCCAAACGAAATTTGCGTCCTTTTCTTCCCACAAATAGAGCTTTCTTTTGATGGTATTTGATCACCTCTGCCGTTTTTATTTTTTGCGCTATAAACGGAAAAAGACCGAAAATTTTGAAAAAAAATGATATTTTCTACTTTTTGTTATAAAAAAAATCCAATAAATTCAATTTTAGTCATACATTTAGGCCAAAATGTATTCGGCCACATGTCTTTGGTAAAAAAAATGTCAATAAGCGTATATTTATTGGTTTGCGCAAAAGTTATAGCGTCTACAAACTAGGGTACATTTTCTGGAATTTACACAGCTTTTATTTTATGACTGCCTATGTCATTTCATGAGGTGCTAAAATGGCAGGGCAGTACAAAACCCCCACAAATGACCCCATTTTGGAAAGTAGACACCCCAAGGAAATTGCTGAGAGGCATGTTGAACCCATTGAATATTTTTTTTTTTGTCCCAAGTGATTGAATAATGACAAAAAAAAAAAAAAAAATTATAAAAAGTTGTCACTAAATGATATATTGCTCACACAGGCCATGCGCATATGTGGAATTGCACCCCAAAATACATTTAGCTGCTTCTCCTGAGTACGGGGATACCACATGTGTGGGACTTTTTGGGAGCCTAGCCGCGTACGGGGCCCCGAAAACCAAGCACCGCCTTCAGGATTTCAAAGGGCATAAATTTTTGATTTCACACCTCACTACCTATCACAGTTTTGAAGGCCATAAAATGCCAAGATGGCACAAAACCCCCCCAAATGACCCCATTTTGGAAAGTAGACACCCCAAGCTATTTGCTGAGAGGCATGTTGAGTCCATGGAATATTTTATTTTTTGACACAAGTTGCGGGAATGTGACAATTTTTTTTTTTTTTGCACAAAGTTGTCACTAAATGATATATTGCTCACACAGGCCATGGGCATATGTGGAATTGCACCCCAAAATACATTTAGCTGCTTCTCCTGAGTACGGGGATACCACATGTGTGGGACTTTTTGGGAGCCTAACCGCGTACGAGGCCCTGAAAACCAAGCACCGCCTTCAGGGTTTCTAAGGGCATAAATTTTTGATTTCACTCCTCACTACCTATCACGGTTTTGAAGGCCATAAAATGCCAAGATGGCACAAAACCCCCCCAAATGACCCCATTTTGGAAAGTAGACACCCCAAGCTATTTGCTGAGAGGCATGTTGAGTCCATGGAATATTTTATTTTTTGACACAAGTTGCGGGAATGTGACAATTTTTTTTTTTTTTTGCACAAAATTGTCACTAAATGATATATTGCTCACACAGGCCATGGGCATATGTGGAATTGCACCCCAAAATACATTTAGCTGCTTCTCCTGAGTACGGGGATACCACATGTGTGGGACTTTTTGGGAGCCTAGCCACGTACGGGGCCCCGAAAACCAAGCAACGCCTTCAGGATTTCTAAGGGCATAAATTCTTGATTTCACTCCTTACTACCTATCACAGTTTTGAAGGCCATAAAATCCCAAGATGGCACAAAACCCAGCCAAATGACCCCATTTTGGAAAGTAGACACCGCAAGCTATTTGCTGAGAGGCATGTTGAGTCCATGGAATATTTTATATTTTGACACAAGTTGCGGGAAAGTGACAATTTTTTTTTTTTTGCACAAAGTTGTCACTAAATGATATATTGCTCAAACATGCCATGGGCATATGTGGAATTACACCCCAAAATACATTCTGCTACTTCTCCTGAGTATGGGGATACCACATGAGTGGCACTTTATGCCAGTAATACTTACCATACCTGCAAAGCAAATACAAAAAAAACATAGTAAAAAATAAAACATTTAACGCAACCTGTGCCTACCTAAAATATATATATGCCGAAGCATGGGGGCATCCTCCCGCAAAAGGCAGGAGCAAATTGCTCCTCCACCCACTACTGCCCCCACGCTTCAGCATATATGCTGAAGTATGTAACTGTGGTGGTGAAATCACTTCCGACAGCGCTGGAGTCACGGCTTTATATATCGTGGGAGCAAACGCTGTTGCTGTCAAGATAAATAAATCCGCGCTGCAACTGAATGGCGTACCTGCTAAGCAAATGATGGTTAACAAAAAAACAAAGTAACATTACAGTATAACAGTAATACTTACCATACCTGCAAAGCAAATACAAAAAAAACATAGTAAAAAATAAAACATTTAACGCAACCTGTGCCTACCTAAAATATATATATGCCGAAGCATGGGGGCATCCTCCCGCAAAAGGCAGGAGCAAATTGCTCCTCCACCCACTACTGCCCCCACGCTTCGTCATATATGCTGAAGTATGTAACTGTGGTGGTGAAATCACCTCCGACAGCGCTGGAGTCACGGCTTTATATATCGTGGGAGCAAACGCTGTTGCTGTCAAGATAAATAAATCCGCGCTGCAACTGAATGGCGTACCTGCTAAGCAAATGATGGTTAACAAAAAAACAAAGTAACATTACAGTATAACAGTAATACTTACCATACCTGCAAAGCAAATACAAAAAAAACATAGTAAAAAATAAAACATTTAACGCAACCTGTGCCTACCTAAAATATATATATGCCGAAGCATGGGGGCATCCTCCCGCAAAAGGCAGGAGCAAATCGCTCCTCCACCCACTGCTGCCCCCACGCTTCGGCATATATGCTGAAGTATGTAACTGTGGTGGTGAAATCGCCTCCGACAGCGCTGGAGTCACGGCTTTATATATCGTGGGAGCAAACGCTGTTGCTGTCAAGATAAATAAATCCGCTCTGCAGCTGAATGGCGTACCTGAAAACAAAAAAGTGGTTAACAATAAAAAAGTATAAAAAAATTGCATACCTATAAAGCAAACATGATAAAAACATAACAATAAAACATTGCAGTATAGAATACAATAAAAAAGAGCAGAACAATAGAGAGAGAATAGAGAGAGAGAACAATAAAACGACAACTATTTTTGGTTTTTTTATTTTATATTTTTTTTGTATTTTTATTTTTTTATTTTTTTTGTATTTTTTTTTTTTTTAACACTTTTTTTAGTAACTTTAACTTTTAACTGTAACTGTACCAGGTTTGGGTCTCTCAAAATGCGATGGCATCTTGGGAGACCCTGTGTTAGTGTGCCTAGTCTGTGCCGTGCTGAACCCTACGCTAATACTCCACTAGTGTATGGTAGCGTTCAAAACATTCACCAATGCATAGACCAGGATTGTCAGGACAGGAGGGACAACAATACCGGGTGTCACGCCTAAATCCGCGCTTGCTGCAGACACGACATCTTTTTTGGGGGGCTCGTTGGGTAGGGGTACTCTGGAGGACATAAGGAAAATGCCTCCCATGCAGCCGGCTTACTGCATTTGGATTGGGAAGGTGAGGTGGAGCACCATCTGGAAACAGAAGGGCTCTGACGATCTCTTCCTGGAATTTAAGGAAGGATCCAGTCCGTCCTGAAGCTCTGTATAGCACATGAGCATTCAGCAAAGCCAATTGAAATAAGTAAACAGACACTTTTTTGTACCAGCGTCTGGCCTTACGGGCAACTAGGTACGGCGCCAACAACTGGTCGTTGAGGTCCACCCCTCCCATATTAAGGTTGTATTCGTGGACACAGAGGGGTTTCTCCACAACACCAGTCGCCGTAGTAATTTGGGTCGTCGTGTCTGCATGAAGGGAGGTAAGAACGAAAACATTCTTATTGTCCCTCCATTTCATAGCGAGCAAATTATTATACTGCAAGCAGGCTCTCTCCCCCAGCCTAAGACGGGACTCTACAAGCCGCTGGGGAAAGCCCCGGCGATTAGGTCGCACGGTGCCACATGCTCCAATCTGATGATCAAACAAGTGACTAAAAAGTGGCACGCTCGTATAATAATTGTCCACGTACAAGTGGTACCCCTTTCCGAATAAGGGTGACACCAAGTCCCACACTATCTTGCCAGCGCTTCCTATGTAGTCAGGGCAGTTTATCGGCTCTACGTGACTATCTTTTCCCTCGGAAACCATAAATCTACATGTATAGCCTGTGGCCCTGTCACAGAGCTTATACATCTTGACCCCGTATCTGGCACGCTTGCTGGGAAGGTACTGTTTGAATGACAAGCGGCCAGAAAACTTAATCAGGGACTCATCAACGCAGACAACTTGATGGGGGGTAAACAAGTCTGCAAAACGTTGGTTGAAGTGGTTTACGAGGGGCCGAATTTTTTAGAGCCGATCGTATGCAGGGTCTCCACGAGGACGACAGAGTTCATTGTCATTGAAGTGCATGAACCGCAAAATCTGCTCGTATCGTGCCCTGGTCATGGAGGCAGAGAACACGGGCATATGGTGAATTGGGTCAGTGGACCAATATGACCGCACTCACTCTTGACTCACTCTTTTTGGTTATGCCCATGAGGAGGGAAAGGCCCAGAAAGATCTTAAATTCGGAGACCGTAATTGGTCTCCAATCTCTGGCAAGGGAGGACTGGGGAATAGTGGCGATGTGTTGACCAGCGTACAAATTGCTTTGGTCCACAATAGATCTATAGAGATCTTCGGTGAAAAACAGCGAATAAAAATCCAGTGGCGTAAAGTCAACTGTTTCCACCTGAATTCCGGGTTGGCCAGTGAAAGGGGGAAGTACGGGTGCTGCAGAAGTGGAAGGTTCCCAATTCGGATTGGCGAATGCAGCAGGAAGGGCACTATGGGCACGACGGGCCTGTGTTCGTATTCTTCTTGGTGGCAGCGGGACACTACTTGTGCTTGCCACCTCGCCAGCTTGAACTGCACTTATGGGACTCGCCACGTCACCACGTGATACTGCAGTGCTGGATGTACGACCAGGGTGTACTAGGCCGCTGGTGCTTGCCAGTTCACCAGAAGGAGTAGCGGCACTAGTACTTCTCTGCTCCATACGAGAGCCCTGCGGTTCTTGCACTTCAAGGACAGAAGAAGTTCGGGGTCTGGTACGCCTGACCCTAGCAGGGACCACAACTCCGTCGTCAGAGCTATCTGTCATGGAGCCGCTGTCCTCTACAGGTTCGTATTCTGAGCCTGAACTTGACAGATGAGTGACTTCCTCTTCACTATTTGTCATGCTCAGAATCCTGTAGGCCTCTTCACTAGTGTACCTTCGATTTGCCATTTTGGCCTCTAAATTTAGGGGTACACTAGTGAGACTCACAGGCAAAAAAGCTCCTGACTGTTAGCGACTGATTCAAAACGCTACCAAAAAACTGTTAGCGATCGCAGGGATCAGGCCTGACTCTGCGAACGCTGCAGTTATGTGTGCTTAGTGTTTTGTAAGTGTCAGTTATCGATCGATACTGCACTTGGGTGGGCTGGGCTGGGCGGAGGGGCAAAACGCAGGTGCTAGCAGGTATCTGGGCTGATCCCGCTAACACTGTGTTTCAGGGAACCCTAAACTGCTGGGGAGTATAGATCTGATCGGATCAGATATCGATCCGTTCAGATACTATAGCACTAAGGGAGGTGTATGCTGCGTGCGTGGGTTTTAGCGGTACTGGCGCTAACCTGACGCTGCCTGGGGCGACGCAGACCTTATCAGATCCTAAAAACTTAACTTCTATCACCGCCGGGCAATTAGGGGGTTAAACCTTTATAAGGTAATAAACGGCGGATGCCCTAAAACTATAATAAACTATAATAAACTGTACTAAACTATAATAAACTACAAAAAACAAACTATCTAACCAGCGTCACCCGTAACACTTATACGGTGATCGCTGGTGAAAGGGTTAACTAGGGGGCAATCAGGGGGTTAAAACCTTTAGCAGGTAGTATATGGGGGTCCCTGTCGCTATAAACCACTGACAGCAAACCTATATACTCACCTCCCTAACTAGCGTCACCTGTGTCACTAATACAGCGATCAGAAAAACGATCGCTTAGCGACACTGGTGACGGGGGTAATCAAGGGGTTAACTTTTATTAGGGGGGGTTAGGGGGTACCCTGGACCTAAGGGGGGGTACCCTAGACCTAAAGGGGGCTAACCTAACTGCCCTAACACTTATAACTGACAAACTGATACCAATGCAAAAAAAAAAAAAACACTGCTATTGGTGTCAGAGTGACAGTGGGTACAGGGGGGTGATCGGGGGGTGATCGGGGGGTGACAGGGGGGTGAAAAGTGTGCCTGCGTGTTCTACTGGAAGTGTAGTGTTGGTGCACTTACTTGGATGTCTTCTCTCCTCTGCGCCGGGACGAAAAGACCGGCTCGAGGAGAGATGACATCACTTCCTTTCCCTCTGTTTACATTATAGAGGGAAAGGAAGCGTTTTCATTCGCCAGGAGCGATCGGGAGGGGGTGGCCATCAATGGATGGCCTCCCCCTCACCTCCCATCGCCCGCGAACGAGAGCCGACCGCCTATGGCACCGGGGGGGGGTCCGATCGGAGGCAGATCACGTATGGGTACGTGATTTTGCCTGCCCGTGCCATTCTGCCGCAGTATATATGCGGTAGGCGGTCGGCAAATGGTTAAGTAAAGCAAACTCAATTTTTTTCAGTTTATAGACCATAGTGTTTTAATTTAGGAACACACACCTTAAGTTGTCTGGAACTATAGTTTTAAGTAAAGCCAACTAGATTTTTCCAATTTATAGACTGTAAAGCCAACTCAATTTTTCCAGTTTCTAGACCATAGATTCCAGCCTACTCAATGTTTTTCAGTTTCTAGACCATAGGTTTAAGTATAGCCTACTAAATTTTTTTCAGTTTATAGACCATAAGTTTAAGCTAAGAATACATACATTAACTAATTGCTTTATTTCAGGTACGTATATAGCACTGTCAATTTACACAGCGCTTTACATATACATTCAAATCAGTCCCTGCACTCAAGGAGCTTACAATCTAAGATCCCTAACTCACATTCATTCATACACATATGCATCAAAAGGAAGGTGGGACTTTTGATGCATCCAAATATAGGGATGGAGGCACGTATGTGTACCTCATATAAAGTCCCACATTCCCCCTCTTTTTTTTCATTCATACACATACTAGGGCCAATTTAGACAGGAGCCAATTACTCTACCAGCATGTCTTTTGAGTGTGGGAGGAAACCCATGCAGGCACAGGGAGAACATGCAAACCCCATGCAGATAACATAGTGGTCGGGATTTGAACCAGCAACTCCTTCATCGCAAGCTGAAAGTGCTATCCACTACACCACTGTGCTAACCACTACACCACTTGTCTGGAACCATAGTTTTAAGTGATATTAACTTATTTTTTTCTTGTAACTTACTCATTTTTTTTAAGTTGGTAAAACTTATTTTCTAAATGTATTTGATATATGTTTGAAGATTTTATTTAATATTAAAACAAAAATGGTTTTAAAAAAAAGGAATAGTCTCATGAAACAGTCTTTCAAAACAAATTAACATTTATTATTTATAATAAAGAAGACTGGCGATAACCGGTGTTCTATCAGACAGTGCCCGCCATCGAAAAGTGCCTGCGCATGTGGAGTATGAAATTGCATTCCAGCTGATTTGCCGATCAGCTGGCCTGATGTAACCATGGCGCATGCACACATCGTAGGAGGTATCTCTCGACGGGAGATGCTATTTCACGGGCACAACTGAACCCTATACAAACAGCGGAGGGAGACCGTAGTTGTCAGTTTATGCATCGCTGCTGCTGTAGGGTGGCTTGTGGCTGTGTTGGAGGGCTGGTTTTGTCTGTGTTGCAACCCACCCTTTTACACAGGCAAAACTGGCCATTCAACACACCAAACCCACCCTGCAACACAGACAAAACCGGACCATCAGCACACTGTAAATCCGCCCCGCAACAGCGAGGCACAATCTGACAACTACGGTCTCCCTCCACTGTTTGTATAGGTTTCAATTGTGCCCGTGAAATGGTATCTCCCATCAAGAGATACCTCCTACGATGTGTGCATGCGCCATGGTTACGCCAGGCCAGCTGATCGGCAAATCAGCTGGAGTGCCCTGCAATACTGCACATGCGCAGACACTTTTCGATGGCGGGCACTATCCGATAGAACACCGGCAAATCCTGTTTAAATTGTGATCAGCTGTGATTGGACACAGCTGGTCATATGGTAAAGAGCCGCTCTGATTGTCTCTTTACCCCGATCTGTGAACAGCTGTGTCCAAAGGACACAGCTATAGCATGGGTGGGAGGGTGATGGTTAAAGTGTGGGTGGGAGGTAGTTAAAGTGGTTGTAAACCTCAGGCATGAAATATGACCAAAGCATATCCCAAAGCATATCCCTCTATAGTGTGTACTTGTCTCAATTAAAAAGCACTAAGTGTCATTTCTGTCTGCTGCTTTGTTCCTCTGCTATCAGTCACTTCTGACAAGTTTTCCTGACACCAAGAGAAAAAAGGTGACTGGGAGGGATCTCCAGCACATAGCCTGTCATTGAGAGCCTCAGCTCTGTACCCAAACTACATTTTTATCACTTTATTCCCAGAAATAGAGCTTACTTTTGGTGGTATTTGATCCGCACTGGTGTTTTTATTTTTTGATAAACAAACAAGAAAAGCCTGAAATGTTTTTTAGAAAATACGTTTTTCTTCGTTTCTGTTATAAAATGTTGTTTTCTCCTTCACTGACGGGTACTGATGAGGCTGCACTAATGGGCACCGATGAGGCGGCACTGATGGGCACTGATAGGCTGCACTGATGGGCACCGATAGGCAGCACTGATAGACAGCACTGATGGGCACCGATAGGCAGCACTGATGGGCACTGATGAGGAGGCACTTATATGCAGCGCTGATAGGCGGCACTGATATGCAGCACTGGTGGGCACTGATAGGCTGCAGTGATATCAAACACTGGTGGGCACTGACAGGCGGCACTGATCGGCAACACTGATGGGCACCAATAGGCAGCACTGATGGGTGGCACTGATAGGCACTAATAGATGGCACTGATAGGCAGCACCGATGAGGAGGCACTGTCAGTCATTACTTATGGGCACTGATTGGCATCTGTGAAGGGCACCGACATGCGTTACTGATGGGCACAGATTGGCATTATGACGGGCACTGATTGGCATTTTGTTGGGCACTAATTGGCAGAATATGGAGAAGCACATACCTTAAAAGTTTTGTCTAGATTACTAAATATTATACATTATTTTTATAAGTATAAAAGGTGTTTTAAGAACTAATGAAAATTAAGTAAGGTACTTAAAATATTAAAGGAAATGAATTAACATTTATTTATTTGTTGAAAATTATAACAATTTTATGGTAAAATTACAAGCCAACAGAATCATTTTCATCAGTGTACAAGCTGTATACTCACTACTTGACATTGTAGCAAAGTGTAATTTCTTCTTCTTCTAATAAAATATTTACAAAAATGCGGGGAGGGGTGTACTCACTTTTGTGAGATACTGTATATGCTGTAAAATTACTTTTCATTTTAAAATTATATAATTATGTTAGATAACTTGATAGTATTTTATTTATGTGTACTGCATATTGTACTATGTATTCAGCCACTTAATATATCTCTCTTCACCTCTCTCTAGTTACATTATGGTGTTGTAAATATGTTTGAAAGTCTGGACCACTCTTTGGCGCTCTCAATACAACAACTTGTGATGTATTTTAAAGGGGTATGGTCAAAATGATTATTATTTATTATTTAAGGTACTTATGTAAATCATTTGGTGGAGGAGGGATTATGGTGTGTGTTTTTTTTCAGGGGTTGGGCTTGGCCCCTTAGTTCCAGTGAAGGGAGCTTTTAAGGTGTCAGCATACCAAGACATTTTGGACAATTTCATGCACCCAAGTTTGTGGGAACAGTTTGTGGATGGCCCCTTCTTGTTCCAACATGACTGCTCACCAGTGCACAAAGCAAGGTTCATAAAGACATGAGTGAGTTTGGGGTGGAGGAACTTGATTGGCCTGCACAGAGTCCTGACCTCAACCCAACAGAACACCCTTGGGATGTGGAGACTGCGAGCCAAGCCTTCTCGTCCGACATCAGTGCCTGACCTCACAAATGTGCTTCGGGAAGAATGATCAAACATTCCCATACACACTCCTTGTGGACAGCCTTCCTAGAAGAATTGTAGCTGTTATAGCTGCAAAGAGTGGGCCAACTCAATATTGAACCCTGCAATATTGATCTCTACCGACTAAGACTGGAATGACATTAAAGTTCATGTGTGTGTAAAGGCAGGCGTCCCAATACTTTTTTTTTTTTGCTCTAGCATACACTTTAAGGCCTTGTGCACACTGTGCATATAAAATGCTGCTTATATAATTCTTGGCTTTTTGCTTTCAGCTTGTAGAAGGAACACTGTGTTAACCTATGTGTCCATACTGTACAGATTTGGACGTTTACAGGCATATTTGTAGAGGAGCGTTTACAGGCTGAAAAAACCCCATCACAGGTGTGTTTTTGAGTGGGGCTTTTAGGCAGAAAAAACACTTGTTGTGCCTAACCGCATCTCTTAAGTGCATCAAGCCTTTTTAGGTGTACATTTTTTCCATTTTTTTCTAGATTTTTGCGGAAAAACACTTAAAAACTCTTGTTCAGCTCAATGATGAAAAAAACGTTTTTTAGGGACTTTAACAAAGCCATGTCCTTGTTCAGCTCAAAAATAGAACAGTCATGTGTGCTTTATAAATGCAGTTTGCATTTGCTTGCTTTGGGACCCTGATTCAAGAAAAAGTCCCATTCATTCTTCTAGTTAATAATAAAAACAATGTTCTTGGATGATAAAAATAAACTGTCACGTGACCTGTTCGAGGTAACAGTGCTCCCCTATAGCGGCTATTGTCCAATGCAGCAAGTGACAGAGACCACCCTCCTGGTTCTACACTACCCTTTGCATAAATAAAATGTAATATGCAGACAGTGTGGAGTATTAATCTAGTTTGCAGAAATTGCAAGCCATGGGTCTTGATAAACAGGCCCCTTACATTTCTTTTTGACTCTGAAATAAAATACATGAATAATATTGGACTGTTAATGTAACTGGTATACAATGTAAAGCCCTCTCTTGTTTATGGCATATAAAGCACCTGCCACTTTCAAAGTTGGCAACTATTCTTGCACCTCCCTATAGTGCTTGTAAAATAATATCGCGCACTGGCAGCCAACACTTCCATCACTTTGTTCTTTCATCGGGATCTCACAGATGATCTTCTTTATCATTAAAAACCTTGCAGGAAATTGTTCCTGCAAGCGATTACATTGACTGAAGGGCCACTGTAATGTGAGCCGAAGCTTCAAAAAAGCCTGTGTCTTTGATTGTCAAAGGATTTTGACAGTTTTAAAGAATCAGTATCCTGTGTGATCTTAACAGTGTAAATCTTAGTGAAATATCATGGTGGTACTGGATGTCAGAAAAACTAAAGCAGTGCCAGAGGATATGGTTACTTAAAAGCATTCTAGTATTGTTGCTTGTGGCAATATGATTGTTTTATAATAATTCTGTAGACAGCACTCAGATTACTGTCCTGCAGCAAGCTCTACCACCACATAGTGTTTTCTCCAGTGCATGAAATCCGCTATCCGCTACTCGTACAACAAATCATAGACACATCACAAAATCAAGAAGGGGATCTATGCATCATTTTGCAAATAACAGTAGTTTGCTCATAAATACCTTGAACCTTCTTCATTTAGTTAAAAAAGTTGACCAAAATACATATAGCGTTTATCATTTTATGTTCTCAGTGGTATCACCAGGTTTAAGCTAATAGTTCTCAAGTTACTGAAAAACCAACTGCCTATTGTTCCTCCTAAGAGATTAACAAATGGGGGGTGTTTGCTGTGTGCATAGACAAAAATATTAGTAAAACAGGAGCATGCATGTTTATATACATCTTGGACAAATTAATAATCAATTGGAGGTCAGATTATTATCAAATTGCATTTTAAAGACTAACTCCACCTTTTGTACCATGTTATACCTGTATTTAGGGTGTAACATGTAACATGGAGTAAAAAGGATTGCCCTTACCCCCCAAACTGCCCAGGTGCCCACCCTTGTTACAGCTTGCAGGGGTTCTTCTCCACTATGGAAGCTATCACTTTTGAAATTTGAATGGATCCCCCGGGGAATGTGACGTCCAGGGAGCTGCTCGGCTAGTGCATCTCCCAAGAGGGGCGATAGGCGGGAGGCTCCGCCGGGCGAGGTCCTGGAGCTCTCTCACTCCACAGTGAGCACCCATAGGGGTGGGGTGATGATCTTGGGGACTAGCTTGGGGAGTCATCCCTGCCGAAACTTCTCTCATGTAGACCAACACCTGCAGGGATATACTTGGGTAACACATTAATCTAAGCAACGGACATGTAGGGACAGAATGCTTTGCCCTCCCCCGGTCCGCATATCTATAGACACCAGGAGGTGTCCACTTTAAGTTGCTCAACACATACAGGCATAACAAGGCCCATTTGTGGGGACTATTATATCCTGCGATATAATGTTTTTCTTTAGTTCTTATTTTGTTACCTCAATGATTATTATTCCCTTCTTGCAAGTTATAATTCCTCAGTTACAAAATGGGAGGGTACTAAATGTGACTATAGAACTATCTTGGTAGACATGAAAGTGCCTTAATGTTGTAATATTCTTGTTTGAGAGCTCTCTTGTTTCAATGTAATTTCCTTTTCTGACTATCTTGGTCAGTGAGGGTCAATTTCTTTATTCTGAATGTCATTGTCATTATTGTATTACAAAAGCTTCAATAAAAATATTGAATAGAAATTTGCACGGATCCACCTGCACAGCCGGTCTGTTTATAAATGAACTACAGGTCCCTTCTGCGACAGCAGCAGACGGACTCGTAGTTCTCAAGGGAACATGAGTGCAGTGATTACCGCACTTGTACATAGTCAATTGACACTTCCTCCAACTCTCTAAAGCCTCGTACACACGATCAGATTGTTGGCAAGGGATTGCCTGTTGACAGACTGTTGGCCTAAAATCTGACCGTTAGTACGCTCCTTTTGACAACTGTTGTCCAACTTTCTGCACAAATGTTGGATGGCAGGCTAGTAAATTTTCGGCAGACAACTGTCTGTTGTCAGATTTTCAGATGGTCAGTACACAAATCCGTCACACAAAAGTTGAAAGTACAAACACGCATGCTCGGAATCAATGCTCAACAAATAGGAAATTAGCAGAAGGGGCCCAAAGGGTGGCATTCAAGAGCTGAAATTCCTTGTAGTACGTCACTATGTTTGTGTTTGTTGGCCGACAATTGTGCACCGTTAGTATGCAAGACAAGTTCCTGGCGCACTCCCTTTTGACAAAAATCAGATGCTCTGTTGGCCAACAATCAGACCGTGTGTACGAGGCTTTAGTCTGTATCTCAGTGCAGAGGAAGAGTCTGCAGGAGCCTGAGATTGCATTCTTGATCCACTGATCACAGTTGCAATGCTTTGCAGGCTGATTTGTAAAACATTTTTACATACACATTTTTCCTGCAAATATCTGTGCATTTATTATTTTTTTGTAAAAGGTGGACTTAGCCTTTAAATCTTAATCCAGCTTTAAACAGAATCTGTGAACATGAGCATACTTTTCAAAAGGTCCAACACATACTGTAAGTTATTGACATAAAATAATATCTAACACTGGAAGTATTGGTCCTTGTTGCAGGGTATCCCCAGTATTCAATCTGATGGAATGGTCAAGTGGGGAAGAGATTCAAATGCATTCAGATGCTGCAGCCCAACTCAATCAGCACTCTCCTAGGTTCCGTTCAGACATTAGCGATCGTGTATTCACGTCAACAGTTCATTCATTTCAATAGGCTACCCTACCCATGTGAAATGCAGGAAAAAAAAGTTTCCGAACCCTTTTAGAAATTGTGCTACACTGAATCGCAGCACCATGTGGTTTAGTGCGCACTAAATCGCGCTGCTCTGCTGATGGCTGGGATGCCATTAAAAATGTTGGGAACACATGTAATTTTGTGCTCATTCTCCACTCACAGAAATGGGAACCTAGCCTTACACGGGAATCTGTGCTATACAAGAAACTAATTTTCTGTGCAAAGAGGGTTTAATGATCAAATAAAGAATACACCCAAATACACAAAAAAACGGCTCAACAGACAGATAAAATTAATGTTACTTCAAGGCCCTGTTTACCTGTGCTGCACTAGCGCACATGCTTTAATATGTTAAGGCAGCCAATTCATTTGCCCATCTACTAAGACACACCAAAAGTGCAAGCAGCATTTTTGGCAGCACATCGCAATACTACTCTAGTGTGGATGGGGCCTAAAGCCCAACTCTGGGCTCGGGTCCTGACTGCTATTTGCCCTTCCCCCATTGGAGTACCTTCTGATCCCCCAAAAAACCCCAAAAAAGGTTATACATTCTATTTTTCTAGGAGTCGTTGGTATAGTGATGTCACAGGTTCTTTTAACCCTCTTCTTCCTCCAGTGGAAGGTGAGTACTAAATGCTACAGTAAGCAGTGCCATGTAATGATGTGACATCATTCTCTGTAGCATTATCTTGTGAGTCCAGGGCTTGGGAGGGGATTAGGACTGAGTGGGTAAATCTGCAGGGGACGGCGTCAAAGATAGGAGCATTTATATTGAACTTGTGTTGGTTAATCAGACGTTTATCTTTTTGGGCAAGCTGAGCTTTAGTGTACCCTAATGAATACCCTAACTGGATGATAGTATGCTCTGTGCACGGTGTACCTTAAACAATTGAAATGTTTTTGTTGTTTTTCACAAAATGTTTTTTTTTCCATTCTGCAGATCTCCTCTATCCTCTTTCAGGCCTACATGTCTATATGCACTCGTTCCAGCATCAGCTGCATATCATTGCTCTGGATTGGATTCCGGATAGTGACAGCAGTGGACCATGTCTGCACAATGTATGTCAGCACAGCCACTTGCAGTCTCCACCAGTGGCCCATGGGACAGAGTGACAACACAGGTGCCTGAACAAGGACCTTCATGGCAGAATTACCAGGGATTATTTTAATGAAAAATGCAGATTTACATTTTTTAATCAAAAAGCAAGGTTTTATTGTACATATATAAAAAGGATTGATACAACAGTTAGTGCAACGTGCACTACAAGCGAAAATAATGAATATGTTAACAAGGTCATACAGAAATCAACATTTGAAATGTTTTAAGGTAGCTTGAAAATAATAAAAGAAAATTACAACAATAAGGTGTGTCACATGTACTAAGCAATATGAAAGGAGGGTCACACCATCTGCCGGTGGATATATACAGGACAAAAAAAATATGCCCATTAGATTGTAAGCTCTTCTGACCAGGGCTCTCTTAACCCTCTTCTATTTTATTGTATTGTAACTGTATTGTCTCCTTTTATATTGTAAAGCGCTGCGTAAACTGTTGGCGCTATATAAATCCTGTATAATAATAATAATATGCATTAACGTAGGGAGAGCAATGTGAATCTATACCAGAATATAAAAACATGTCACAGGGAGCTATTCTGCATCTGAACAGGTAGACGCCTCTTCCAACCATCGATCCCAGATTTTGTGATATTTGTTGGGACATCACCTATGTGCATAGGGGAGCACCTTTTTGTAGGGAAGAGTGCTGTTAACAGCCTCAAACCATTGTTGAAGGGTTGGGGGCAGTACCCTAATAGAGGTTTTAGCAACTTGCATGCAATTATTTAAAAAAATGCAGATTTTAAAAGACTTAAAAAATGTATTGACATTCTTTAAAATTGCACTAACATGTTAAGGCTTATAAAAGACTTTAGTGATCATGTTTACATCTATTTTAGGTATACTTACTTTCAGTACCAATGCACTGGATAATTGCTGTTTTCTGTCAAGAGTTTGATAAATAAGTCACCCAATGATTTTCCAGTCGAGACAAACAGGAAGCTCTATTTTCTGCTCTTCCTGTTTTCTGCCTCCAGCTTTCCCTATAGGGAAATACATAGCTGACATTCCAGACAATGTTTTAGAAGTAGGTTCCCTGGAGAAGTGTTGTCACCTAGAACTTTAGCTCCCTTCCTCTAACATATATTACTATATTATGTTAGTACAATAAACTCTATGCAGATGGAGACATTAATATTGAACAGCAGAAATGCCTTCTAACTGATTCTTTTATATTATTTTAACATTTAAACTGTACATCTAACAAGAGCTACTGGAGTTACAATGCACAATTGCCCATATAAATTACTATTATTATTATTATACAGGATTTATATAGCGCCAACAGTTTGCGCAGCGCTTTACAACATGAGATGAAACATTAGTGGTGCTGAGAGTGATACCCTGCTCACGGCTCCCCTCATACTAACCTCTAACCTGCCCCCATATCACTACACTTCATACACTAGCTCCTATAACCCCAGTCATAACATTAACACTGCCTAATGTTAATGTAACCCTCTCTTTGCATACTCAACTCTGCTTTATACCAAAAAATACAAGTAGCAGCATAAACTGTTTCACTTTAACCACTTAAGGATTGGAAGGATTTGCCTCCTTAAAGACCAGTCCTCTTTTTGCAATACGGCTCTACACCGCTTTAACTGACAATTGCGCGGTCATGCAGTGCTGTATTCAGACAAAATTGACATCCTTTTTTCCCCACAAATAGAGCTTTCTTTTGATGGTATTTAATCACTTCTGCGGTCTTTCTTTTTTTTTTTGCGCTATAAACCAAAAAAGAGCGACAACTTTGAAAAAAAAAAATACATTTTTTACTTTTTGCTTAAAAAAAAATTATTCATCAGTTTAGGCCGATATATATTCTTCTACATATTTTTGTTAAAAAATCCCAATAAGCGTATATTGATTGGTTTGTGCAAAAGTTATAGCGTCTACAAAATAGGGGATAGATTTATGACATTTTCATTATTAACTTTTTTTTTAGTGGGACTGCGGCGGACAGATTGGACACCTTTGACACATTTTTTGGACGATTGACATTTATACAGCGCTCAGAGCTAAAAATAGCCACTGATTACTGTATAAATATCACTGCCAGGGAAAGGGTTAACACTAGGGGGCGATCAAGGGGTTAAATGTGTTACGTCATGTGTGTTCTAACTGTGGGGGGATGGGACTGCCTGGAGGAGGAGACCGATCGCTGTTCCTAATCTTTAGGAGCAGCAGATCTGTCTCTCATCTCCTGATAGAACGGAGATCTGTCTGTTTACATTGACGGATCTCCGCTCTGTCTCTGTCAGGAGTGATCGCGGGTGGCCGGTGGGCATCACGACCGCTGGCCACGAATATCGGCTTTGGCGTCACGCCGCGCGTCTGCCCCCTAGAGCTCTTAAAGCGGCCGATGTACCATGACGCCGATTCGCCCAGAGGAGCCAACCTGCCACAGTATAACTGCGGCGGCTGGTCCTTAAGCTGCTAAACTAGGTATTTATTAGTTCTGATCTCTTTGGGGTTCTTTATACAGATCAACATAAAAAAAAAGTCTGCTACCTTGGGAAAAGCAGCAATATTTATTCTGTATATGGCTACCCCAAAGTTTGGCGTGTTAGTTAAGGGAATTGCTTTCTGGTAAAGAAAACCTTGCCTATAGGGATCTGTTTACTAAAGGTAAATAGGCTGTTTACTTTAAAAGGGAAGTTGAACTTTGCAAAGGATCTTAGTGAATGTGATAAAATATCACTTTGCAAATGTAGCGGGTGCTCCTCAGCCAAAAGGGAAGGAGGAGTGAGCACTTCAGAAAACAATAGCAACTGGCCAGTTAAATCCACAACTCACATCTAATTGTAAGCCATTTCAACCCAACCCTGCCATTATCACCGTTGATATGGATAGTTTTCATTGCAATATGTTTATTATTGTAGCATCTGCTAGTGTGCAAGAGTAGGTAATGTTAGGATTTTTGTTAGTGTAGGTAAACTGTTTTGACTTGGCTGGCAGCCAAGCCTGTGTTTGAATCTCGGTCGGGTGAGTGATCCAGGGAGGCTGGTATGACTCACCCGGCAGGATCTCTGGTACCTCTCCCTATATCTAGAACTTGCTGGAAACTTCCAGAAGAAAGGGAGGGAGGCTAAGAGGAGATACCTGGAGTATTCATGAGGGCCCTGACCAATCCCCAACAGATGGGTTTGCAGGGCGGAGGCCCCCTCAAATACTTAGGGTCAGTCCAGCAGGGCAGGAGAGTTTGGGTGGAAGTTGGAGATGCAGTGCTAGGAGGCTGTTGGTAGGCCCTTGAGGGTAACCCCCTAGTCTGGGGGGTGACCTCGGGCCTGGGAGCTCGGGTGCAGGAGGGATCCTCTGATATCCCAAGGAGGAGTCTTGTCCAGTGGCACGGGAGCAGTTGTGAGGACAGCAGGAGCCAGTGAGCATGTCTGGGAGATCTCCAGGGAGAAGACAGCCAGGTGGACTGGCAAGTGAGACAGTTGGGGGGACTGAGAGGCAGCCTGAGAGGACTGGGTGGAGCAGTCTGAGATAGATGCAGAGTCAGTCTGGGAGGACTGTGGAAGATTAGCCAGGAGGGCTAGTGAAAGGGGCAGCTGCAGCCAAGTAAGCTGACAGTGCCTGAAGAGGTGGTGCTGGGATCAGTAGCCACAGAAGGACAGCTGGGCACTAGGTCTTTGCTACACAACCAAGGGGCTCACGGTCCCTGCTTGTAATGGCCATTTGCTTTATCTGACTGAGCCCTTTTTGTCAGATCACCTAACAGTGTGCCAGCTGGTCCTGGGATTTTTGTGCTGCCAACAAGTGATTTGCTGGAGGAAGCTGAGGAGTATGTAAATAAATTGTACAGAAGAAGTTGTCCCTGTAGTTTGCAAGTCAAGTGGGCATCCCATATTACCCCTATCTCCATTCTCCATCCAAGTTTATTCCCAAACGCAAAAAAAACAACCAAATCTCTAATTAACATAGCCAACCCAAATCTAATACCTAACTAACGTTTAACCTATGATATTCATTTTTAGAATTACATTTTTGGTTGAATTTTTTTTTCTTTTAATCATAATATTTTTTTTAATTAGTTATCTGAATTGGTCTAAAAGTATAATTATTTATTTTATTACAGATCTTTTTTGTACCAGCCCAATATGGGTGCCCAATTGTAATAGTAAGTAGGATACTTAAAAACCCTAACCTTGATGTTTTTTTTTTTTTTTCTTGAGACAGAATGGCTCCAGGAAAGCAGGAAGGTCCCTCTCACAGACGCCGTTCTCTCCCTGTAGAATTCCACAGAACAAACATACATAGGCAGCAAGAAGACCAAAGACCAAAGCAAGGACAGGAAGAGCCGTTTCAAAGCTGAGAAAAAAAACAGCTTTTTGCCTCACTCAGTGACTAGTCAGGAACTGCATTGTGAATGTAGGCAATCCGCATAGTCTGCCTGCAACAGTTGTTATCTATAGGATGTTTTATAGAGACAAGCCCAGTTTAAATGTCATTCAACCTTGAACAATTCATAAATCCAGCTGTAGTTTTGTTTTCCCCATTGTCTCATTGAAAAAACATCTAACAAGAGCAAAGTTTGTCCTTTAAATGCAGTACTCTTGAACTGTGTTGAGCTGTAAGTAGCAATGCCAGCATAATATTTCAGAGGCATAATTATAAATCATGTACTTCCTTTGTATGGTGTTATTCACTGGCAATGGGGTTATCTCCAGTCATCCACAGCAACTTCACAGCCTAGAGTTCCATTCTTCAGGCTGCTACTGTATGTGTGTGAAAAAAAGGGTATTAACATACCTTCTTAAAGGGTGCTACAAGGAACAAATCCCGTATTAAAATGACCAAAAATGTACATCAGGTGTAAAATCTGCAAATCTGTAAATAAAACTGGCAATATAGTTTGGAACAAAAATAAAAAGAAGCTTCCTTTAAATATTACTATTAAGAGTAATAGAACTTTTTATAAATGTTCTTGGTGATGTTGAAATTCTTGCTGAATGGTAGACTACAATCAAATCAGATATTTTTGAAAGCTTGGGTGGATAAGAATACATGTCTGACAAATCTACACACAGCATACAGTCACTGTGATTCACTGGGAACGAGAATTGACTGAATAGTTTCCATTTTGAATGACTTCACCTGCGCATGTTTGTTCTTTTTCAGGCTAAGGACTGGGCTGAGATCCCCCATTTCCCCCTTACTAGTAACAGCATTTAGTAGAAAACTTGCTTCTGGCACTTCTTTCTGTGCCTTTTTCTATGTATTGAGAATTTATTTTCTTTTTTTTTCTACCAAGGAAGACATTTTTATATCTTTAAAAATGATTATTGGTGGTCTCCATTTTAATTCATATTGATAGCCCCCAGAGACTGTTGAAACTGTCCCTGGGGTCTTGAATATTTTCTGCCCAGAAGAGCCTGGCTCCCACTGGCCCTACCTGGGTAGGTAGGTACACCCTCACAAAAATGTCTGCTGAACCTTGTTCCTAGGTAGTTTCAGCAGGTTTGCTTGGGTGTTCCTCCAGTTCTGCCCGTATTCCTTTGTGAGTTTATAGGACCTCAAAAAATCTCTTTTATCTGAAGATTATCTTTGATGTATTTGAGTTCTGTAGGTATTAAGCTGGAAAAGCCCCCCCCCCCCCTGATTTTAATGATGGTGGCATCTAATTTGGTTCTAAATACTCTCGAGCCATCATCTTGCATCAGTTTTCTCTTGACGCTGGGTCAGATGATCATGGCTTCAGCCAAAATGCAATTCTAGATGTTATTGTTAATAACATAGCTTTGATTGTATCAACTGAAGCTTTCTTAATGAATTTGCTTGCTAACTTTAAAGTGTCACTAAACCCAGGAGCCTGCATTCACTATATCTGGTCTCCCACAGTACACAGAACATGGAAATGCAATTATTTTAGTAAATATAAACGGCTAAATACCTTTTCCCATCAGCAATATATAGCAGTCATGTTACTTCTATCAGTTTCTGGTAAAGCTTGTAGGAATAGTTTTCTGACTGTCCTATGAGACTGCAAGAGCCCTGACCCTCTGTCTGGACAGTGTTGATTGGCCCTGTGCTGACCACATGCACTCTCCCAAGAAAAAAAAACCTCTCTAGCAATACACACTGAACTGAGCATGTGCAGCCTGACTCCATAGGCACTGCGTTATCAGGAAATTATCAGGGAACAGTGGAAGGAAGGGAGGATCTGTGCATACAGGATCAACGGATTAACCCCTTAATTTCACGATGAGTATAGCAAGCATTCTTTACTACATATACAGACTAATTTTACTGTTGTTGGTTTAGTAATTCTTTCATGCTCCACATTCTCTAGAAACACTTTCTCAATGTTCCCAGTCTAACTAGAAATTGCTCTGGTGACCAACACTAAGGCTATGGCTGACCTGCAGGTTTACAGTGCTGTTGTGCTCTTTTTAAGTCTAAGTCAATCTTTTGATTCAAGGCAATGCAGAATGTTACCCAATCTTTTGTCAGGAGAGTTAGATGCCTTGAGAGAGAAAAAAGAGAGAGAGAGAGAGAGGGGGAATCTCATCAATGAGGCTTCTACCACTGGTGCTGACAAAAAAAAATTTGGTTTTGGTTTTGGTTGGGCGTCCAAACATTGAATGAAATTCAGCTGGTTCAGCAGGGATCAGCAAAGATTCAATCCATGTATGGGCAAGCTGATTGTACCCAAGTTGATCCATCAATTGACTTGGGTACAACCAACTGGTATGATTTTTCTACATGCGATTACTGACAGCTGCTAACAGTAATGATTGTATCCTGGCAGCCAGCAGAACACAAGAGTGCTGCAGGAGACATTTCCCCATCAACATTGACTGTGTTGCTGGGGGAATCAAGTGATTTTCTTTCCTTCCACCACCCTTGTTGGAAGGAAACAAACCTCACCCAGCCTAATATTGACACAAGTTTTTATCACAATTTTTACATTCTTTTGGCATTAATTCCTTAATTTCTGGAAATGTTAATTGTTCCTTTTTTAGGTAAGGAAGATACTTTGGTCTCTTCCCTAAGGCTTTCACACTGGGGAGACTTTTGAGTCGCTTTTCAGATGCTATTTTTAGCGCTAAAACGCTTGAAAAGCACCTTCAATGTGAAAGGGGTCTAATAGTTTGCTACTTCTAAAGGAATGCAGACACTACAACTTTTACTGAAAGTGTACCAACTTATTGGAATGAACACAAATATATATAAGAATATAGTTGAATATTCAGCTTTTTTCTTAAGAAGAAAATCTGGTAGGATTTTGCTACAAGGTTTGTTAAAATCCTTGCAGTGTAAATAGATCATGTAGAGGGGATTGTTTTTATTTTCAAAAGTAGACTTACTCTTCAAGCACATCTGACAAAAAGCAAGCAAGTTAGAAGGAATGCATAGATATTATAAACCTAATTTACCCAGGAAGTTCAAAGTACTTCTGATAAGCACCTGTTGTAAATGGTAAAGTTGTAAATAGTCTAGAGTGCAGTTTAGGGAATACACATCCATGAGATTGGGATAGTGACCTATGTTGACCTATAGTTGAACTCCCATACATCTGAGACTTACAACTTTCATTCATATTCACTAACCCCTACCTTCCTAAAAAGTGGCTATTCTAATGTAAAAGAAGATATCACCCCGTAGACAGCCAACATACCTGTATTACAAGGTCAGTAAGGTAAAAAAGACATATTAGACCTCCTGGGAGAAAGATCGATCACAGACCATATTTGGTGTCTGACAAGTTGTAATTTCAGACTGATAAGCAATATGCTGATTTTTGCAGTGTGAAACCTTGTCATATGGAAATATAGATTTATACAGGATAGTAGGCATTGAGGGTATTGTTGCTAGGCATTATAAAACACTCCAGCACACATAAAACACATCCCTAAGACCTTTTGATTGGATGAAGTTAGCCCTGTAACACTCTTTCCAAAATACAAGAAAAGACAGCTGCATGAGTAGCAATGGACTTTCTTTTTACTATCGGAACTACTGAGATTTAGTTATAAGAGCCGGTGACTCTTGCATCTGATTGGGTTCATTCTTTATATGATCTGTAAATGTTTCTTGCACCATTTTTCTAATCTTTTCATTAAGTTGGTACATAAATTGTTAACATGAATCTCTGAATTATGTAACTAGAAATTAAAAACTTTCTGTGAAGATGTTATCATAGTGTAAACTCTTTTAAAATGCCTCTCTAGATGCGGCAGTGAGTGATACCAACATTTCTTTAAAAGTCAGAATTGCAACAGAGCATTCTATGAATGGTACATCTTGGTGGCTACTGTGTGTGTAAAAAGTTAACTTGTTCAGTTGACCTGCATATGTCATGGTCATTCTCAGTCTGTTGGGGTTTACATTGTTGCCCCGTGAACTGGGAAATCTCTGTGCTTTGTAAGGCTGTGCGTGTTTCTATGTCACAGCCTCCAAGTGGCATGCCCAGCACACTAATTTTTCTGGGAGTGCACAATCGTCACAAACCCAGCATTGCTTTCTGGGTAGATGCTTGTTACGTCTAGAAAAGGGGGAGATATGACACTGTAAAGAAGTTCTGGAGTAACTTCTGTAAGAATGGTGATATCATAAGGAGGAACTGTATCATTCTTGAGAGTGTTCTCTGTGATTATCTTGTGAATGCTGTGTGTCAGGAGGTGGATCCATGCTCACCCCTCACAGGGCTGTCAACAAAACAGAGATGTTTGATCAGTGCTCTTTTTTTTCCTTCATTACTTACCAGAATCATTACCTTATAGCAGTAAAAGCTAGATAGAAAAGAGTAAGATGTAATCTTAACTGCAGGACAGAGAGCAGAAATGTTAAGGGTGCTCAACCTTGTAAAGAGCAAATGCCACTTAAGTAACTTGGTAAGCGGTCGCGGGCCACAATTAAATAAAATGGTTCAGAATTTCCAATTTTTTATGTTTAATAGGATAATTAACATTTTCTTCCAGAAGCCACACTGAATGCCAGTGGGAGGGAGAAGAGAAGCCAGTTTTCAGCGGTTGCAAAAGGAAAATGTAGAGAATAGGTTCCTGTATATGCTGCCCCCACAGCCCCTCCTGTCCAAGTGCACAATAGATTGTGACAGGGAGGCCGAATGTGACCCCAGGAACATGGGGCATGTCTGCCATTGTGACCCCTGACGCTACACCAGTGGTTGGAGGTGTGGAAAAAACACGCATCAACTATGGCGTTTTACCGACCACCCCCCTCTTCCAAACTGCATCCTTTTTTTTCCGTTCACTTGGGACAGGAGCCCTACCAAGGAGGCACGATGCACCTGTGGGAATGTGGGTCATCAAGCCCAGATCACGATCAATGGGTTGCCGAACCCGGGCAAGCACTTCCCTACTTTAAGGTCGAGAGCGACATCAGAGGGCTTCAAGGACCACAGTTTAAGCACCCCTGTATTAGAGTAAGGAAGGCTTAAAACTTGACAATGTTTGTATTGCTGACCATGGTTTCCTTTTTTAGGTGACTACTGCATCTTCCCCTTCCCCCTTAATGGCCTAAATGGCTAGAGGTGGCCTTTAAAGCAGTTGCTAACTTACAACTCAGTCTCATACATAAAACTCTTACTTTACACATACATTTTTTGAACAGTTTTTTATTTTTGCTTTTTCTGAGCCAACCTGCAGTTCAGGGCCCATGACTACTGCTGGGTCCTGGAACTATAAAAAGAGTTTAGGAATAATCCAGAGAAAATAAGCATATGCTTGGGAATCCCTGCACATTAAGAACCACAATGGCACTGGGGGGAAATTCTCAATATTCCATGTGCAGAGCATATTCAGCTGGATGGATATTACTTCATTGTAAAACTCTGCTGTATGTACGTGAGGCAGCCATATTTGCCTATTACTGATGCAGGCTTCTTTTCCTGCTTATTAGTGCTGCATAGTGTTGTGGCTTGCTGCTTTTTTTAGGCTGGCCATTTACATTTAGACTTTTAAACAGGGCAGATGGATGAAACTCGAGTGTAAAATTCTACATGGGTCAGGGCAGCCATATTTGCCGATTACAGATGCAGGCTCTTCTTCCTGATCACTAACGCTGCACAATGTTGCAGCTTGCTGATTCTCTTAGGCTGGCCATTCACACTTACACTTTTATGCAGAGCAGATAGAAAAAATCCTGTTGCTGTATTGTATTTTGGGCCGAAAGAAAGTGGTATACAGTGTATAGACAGCTTTATGTAACTGCATAATTACCAGATATGGTTTCCTTGAATGTTCGCTATATGATCTTTGCCTAGATTTTAGGTCACATATGGGAGCTCAGGAGCAGCATGTATTATTCATGGAACAAAATAAGTACTTAAAAAAAAAATCAGTCATTTTTAGAAATTCAGCACATAGAAAAGCAGATCAAACCCTTTTTTTAACAATTCTCAGAAATAATTGCCACTTCTATTTTCCAGGCATTAATATGTTCAGTTATCAGTTAATACAGACCCTCATGCCACATAAATGAAGAGTGCTTGGCTTTTTTTTTATAACTTAATCTTTACAATAACTGTCGCTGTCTGAATTAACAGGAATCAGTTGCCATGGATACTGGATATTTTTTCACTGAACAAAATTGCTCACTGAGATATCCTAATGTGTTAGAGCTACACTATGATCACCTGAGAATCTGCTCAGACTACTGTGGTCAAGAATGATATCTGACAGAATCATAATGTCGTTAAAATCATAGGGATGTAGAGTTAAAGAAATGTTCCTACCTATCACTCAACATCATTAGGAGCAATAAACAACAGGTCGTGACTCAGTTCTTAAAGAATTAAACACATGTTGTCTTGCTGAATACTTCTCTGATTATTGTCATAAAGATGTACAGATAGACAGGGGCGTTGCTGGGTCTACAAAAGATCTGGGGCTAGAGCCCATAGCAGTGTAGTAAAGAAAGTTATGCGCTTGGGCGGGCATACACATGTATATACAGTAACATACATGTGTGTGTATATATCCCCAGAGAGCTCCCCACTTACATCAGGGTCCCCAGAAAGCCCCCCCTTACATCAGGGTCCCCAGAGAGTCTCCTCCTTACATCAGAGTCCCCAGAGAGCCTCCCCCTTGCATCAAGGTCCCTAGAGATCCCCCCACTTACATCAGGGTTCCCAGAGAGCCCCCCCTTACATTAGGGTCCCCAGAGATCCCCCCCTTGCATCAGGGTCCCCAGAGAGCCTCCCCCTTGCATCAGGTCCCCAGAGAGCCCCTCACTTACATCAGGGTCCCCAGAGAACCTTCCCTCCCCTTGGGGACCCCTGCAGCGATTCGGGGCTATGGGCCCCAGATTCAGGGCTATAGCCCCAAAAGCCACCCCCTAGCAATGCCAATGCAGATAGATAATGACAAGTCTGTCAGTGGCAACTTAAAGTAGATGTTAGGTCCTAACTGGATGACTTAGTTTTCTAAAGCACTTTATATCATAAACAGCTAGCCATTTTTTTTTATTTCTTGCACCTTTTTTCTCATCTTTTGTTACCTCAGTGCTGTTGATTTTCTTCAGCCTCCTTACAGCAATTTCCTGTATACTACATACATATATATGGCTGCATGTTATTGCCTAGGATACGATGCCTGATGGTGAAAATGGTGGAACATGTCACCACAATGCATCACTTCACAGCTGCATAAAAGTCTCGACTAGAACGTAGGCGGGCAACTGGGAGACAGGGACAGAGTTAAAGAAATGTTCCTACCTATCAATCAACATCATTAAGAGCAATAAACAACAGGTCGTGACTCTGTTTTTAAAGAATGAAACACATGTTGTCTTGCTGAATACTTCTCTGATTATTGTCATAAAGATATACAGATAGACAGGGGCATTGCTAGGTCTACAAAAGATCTGGGGCTAGAGCCCATAGTAGCGTAATAAGGAAAGTCATACGCTTTGGCAGGTATACACATGTATATACAGTAATATATGTGTGTGTGTATATATCCCCAGAGAGCCCCCCACTTACATCAGGGTCCCCAGAGAGCCCCCCTTACATCAGGGTCCCCAGAGAGCCTCCTCCTTACATCAGAGTCCCCAGAGAGCCTCCCCCTTGCATCAGGGTCCCCAGAGAGCCTCCTCCTTACATCAGGGTCCCCAGAGAGCCTCCCCCTTGCATCAGGGTCCCCAGAGAGCCCCCCACTTACATCAGGGTTCCCAGAGAGCCCCCCTTACATTAGGTTCCCCAGAGAGCCTCCCCCTTAAATCAGGGTCCCCAGAGAGCCTCCCACTTGCATCAGAGTCCCCAGAGAGCCCCCCACTTACATCAGGGTTCCCAGAGAACCTTCCCTCCCCTTGGGGACCCCTGCAGAGATTCATGGCTATGGGCCCCAGATTCAGGGCTATAGCCCCAAAAGCCACCCCCTAGTGATGCCAATGCAGATAGATAATGACAAGTCTGTCAGTGGCAACTTAAAGTAGATGTTAGGTCCTAACTGGATGGCTTAGTTTTCTAATTTCTATTTCTTGCACCTTTTTTCTCATCTTTTGTTACCTCAGTGCTGTTGATTTTCTTCAGCCTCCTTACAGCAATTTCCTGTATACTACATACATACATATGGCTGCATGTTATTGCCTAGGACAGTGATGGCAAACCTTGGCATCCCAGATGTTTTGGAACTACATTTCCCATGATGCTCCACTACATTGTAGAGTGCATGAGCATCATGGGAAATTTAGTTCCAAAACATCTGGGGTGCCAAGGTTCGCCATCACTGGCCTAGGACAAGATGCCTAATGGTGAAAATGGTGGAACATGTCACCACAATGTGTCACTTCACAGCTGCATAAAAGTCTCGACTAGAACGTAGGCGGGCAACTTGGAGACAGGGACAGAGCATTGTCACCCTGCCACAAGAAATGACTGAGTGCGGACATTCATGGCAGAAACACTAGATATTATTTTAATGAAAGCATCAAACTTAAAAAAAAAAATGTAATTAATTTTGAATTGACATTAACATATTAATAGAACATGGTACTTATGAGATTTTAGTGACTGGGATTACAAACTTTATACTTTGTGAAAAACTTTAACCTCTGTGCCAATAGATTTTTGTGCAAAATGATACCCTTGCTGCCAAACCAAAAATGTGTGTCTTTCACTTATTGTTATTTGTGGCAAACTGTATACTTTAAAAGACAACTCCATGCAGCATTTTTATTTATTTACATATTTTATATACATATTTTAAAGGTTACCTTTTTTGTATAAAACAAGCTTGGAGACCAATGGAAAAGAATCGTGTAGTTATGTGACTGTTGACTACTCCAGTTGGTGACAAGTTACCATAGCAGTGTTTTGAATGAAGTGCAGATATTTATATACAGCATGTCCAGTATATTATGGACATATACATGTCTATCCTACTTTCACTTTTGAGAACAACACTACCAGGATTATTTTCTAACCATACAGGCTAGAATCCAGGCATATGTACTTGCCCCACCAATAAGAAACAGTGGGGTTGATTTTCAAAAACTGGAGAGTGAAAAATCTGGTGCAGCGTTGCACAGAAATCAGGTTATAACTTCAGCTTGTCCAGGTAAGCCTTGATAAAAAAAAACAAGATAATTGGTTTCTATGCATAGCTGCATAGACCCAAGGGTCTGGAATGGACTGGGTGGGTGGTTGGGGGGGGGGGGGGGGTGAATCCCACTCTGTTTTTTAAACTTTTTTTTTTCCTTTTATTCAGCTGCCAGTGGGGAAGCCCATTGACAGCTTATGACTCATCAGGCTTTCCGGCCGTGCTCCTTAACAACCAGCTTTTACTGTGCCCTGATTAGGCAAAGCTTTGCCCAATCAGGGAGCAGCATAATGCACTGTGCAGCACGCAGTGCATTGCAAGGTGTACAGCGGGGCGAAGGCCTGCTGAACACCCTGCAAATTTGGGCGTTCCCTGAACAGCCAATGTTCGGCCAAACTAATGCTTGGGCCAAACCGCCCAACTCTATTGTTCACCATTGACCACTGGAAGGTTGCCACCTGCTTGAGACCTATTGATACGCTTTTTAATATCTTTTAAACGTGAGTGCATATTTGTTGTTTTTCATTTTACCAATATATTTTAATAAATGCTACACTTAGGTAGTGGCGCTTTTCTCTACTCCTTTTTTCTGTTTTACAACACAAGACTGAAGATGTAGCATAAGATTTTCTCTAAACTGTTAAATACCCTAAAAGCACATGGGTAAGTCAACTTATAGAAAGGATGATGTTGCAAATTATAGTGGTTGTAAATACTAAAGGCTGGTACACACGGGCCGAATATTGACCGCTATTGTCAAAAGTGGATGACAGCCTGGCCCACAGAAGCTGGTCTAATGACATTTTGGAAAACTCTATCGAAAAGCCAGTGGCGTGCAAAACACACCTCAAAAACTTCCACCCGGTGCCAAAAAAAGTGCCCACACATAGAGAGTGAAACACAAAAACGTGCAACGGGTGTACAGAGTCCTCCACTAGGGAAGGACCTTACCCTGATCCCCCGGGGCGTTAGGCTCCAGACAGGGACTGAGGTACTCAGACAAAGGGTCCATCCGGCCGAAACCAGACGGACCCCCACAACTGGAAGGACTGCCGAAGCAGACCAACCCAAGTACAGTGGGGCTCTCCCGAAGAGAGACCCCTCAAAGGAGAGGGCGAACCAAGCCAAAAGGCCTATGTCCACCCCCTCCCAAGACTTTCAGAGTAGGCCCGAGGACCCACACCCTACTCGCCACACAGTGACAAACGTGTATACAAAACAACCAAAAAAAGACAAAAAGGTGACAAACAGGGGTAAAAGAAAGAGTGGGGAAGATAGTGAGATGGGAGAGTGAAAGTGGCCATTGTGCTATACAATGGCCGGCCCTCCGGCCAGGCATAAAAATTTCCCCTGGTCCTGGCCAAAAGGCCCGGCCCAAGAGGCAGGTGCGAAAAACGTGTGTTGTGGTGAAGTGACCATGGTGCCATAAAATCAAGTGCTTTCACACCGTGACCATACGGCACCCCTGAACTGCCACTTCAGGGGCACATTTACCACTGGCTTTTCGAAAAAGCCCTGACCCACAGCCCAGATCACAGCAGCCCCCACCCCAGGCAGAAAGGTATGGAGTTCTGGAAGCTTGGAGAGAGCCCTTGCCATCAGGCTTCATCGTCGTTCCGTCCCTCCTACCTAATTACATTCGGGAAATACTGGCCGCTCCCCCAGTGGGAGCAAGGGGAGCCAGCGATCTCTCCCAAATAACTGTCCAGAGCTAGAGCTGCCCCAATCCAGGCCAGAAGGCCAGGATCCCGACCCTCCGCCAAGACCGAATAGTTCTCCGTCCCCATCAGAAGGCTTCCCTTTCGGCTACAAACCGCTCCGGGTTACCTTCACTCCAGCAGGTTTTGCATAGCAACTGCAATCCCATCTCTATCTCACCATAGATCAGGGACAGAAGCAAGCGCCACCTCCTGGAAACTGATAAAAACGGATACTACACTCGATCTTAGCCAAAAGGCCGAGAAGCAATTAGCAATAATCACATTTTGGAAAACATCTGATCAGCACTTGCAGCCAATGGCTAAGAACGCTGATCAGTGTGTTCTGGTTGGGGGGGGCAGTCTCCTCCACTAGCAGCTCAGTGGGGGAGATCACCACACTAACATCACTTAGTTAACATCTCTGTTTTTTTTTTTGGTTCAGCCCTCTGTGTTGATCGGAAAAAAACTCCCCATTTGTACCTAGCGTAAAGGTTTTTTATCTAATGAATTCTCTACATTAAGGCAAAAAACATTTCTTATTTTGTTCCCAGCCCTCCCTAATACCTAACTATGCTGGATCTCGATCCACTGCTGCGCCCAAGAGCAGCAGAGCTGCTGTCTCTCTTTCCTCACTGGCCCGGAGCTTCCTATGGTGGCACACCAAAAAGAGGAGCCAGGAGTGTCAGCAAGGGACCCAAGTAGCGGAAGATTGGGGGTAGTTAAGTATAAACCTGTTTTTTTTTTGTTTTTTTTTATTTAGCTTTACAATCACTTTATAGATATTTTCCAGGAAACAGGTGAAAGCAATCACTGAGTTTCTAATGCTATCAATTAAGCTCTATACAATGCTAAATTCAGAAAGCCTATTCAGTTTACCTATTTAAATTAATTATGTGTAATCCACTGCAGCAAAACTTTACAGACCATCAAACAGGTTATAGAAAGATTAGACTTCCTGAAGCCTCTCTGCTTCCTGCATCAGCAATCACATTTAAACTCACAAGGCAGATGTGACTGATGGGTGGATATGAGAAATTTCTTAAGCTGACCAATGATGGAGAGATTTTCAGTACTGATGGGGAAATCCCTCCTGTGGAGCCATTGTGTTCACCCTGCGAGGGGGCAGGGAAAGCTGTCCTCATCTGGAGAATACAGTGATTACTGCTAGTGGCTATATTAGCCATTAGCAATAATCGCAAGCAAAATCTGACAGGCTGGTTGTATCCAAGTTGATTAATCGATCAACTTGGGTACATTCAGCCTGCCCATACGTGGTTCGAATCTCTGTCAGTCCCTGCTGAACTGGCTGAGATTTGAACCATCTATGGCCGGCTTTAATTAATATGACCCTCTTTAAATTTTTGATCTAAGCTTTTTTTTTCTTAGTATAAATTAGGTCTATCACTTTTCTTAAATGGTTAGGGTTATGCAGCGTTTTAGTTGCTCTTTAGGGCTCATTCACAACATGTCAGTTGAAGTGCATTGATCAACGCAGGACAGAGGAAAACAAACATTTACTATGTGCTGTTCACAATACAATTCTGTGCAGGGATGGGTTACAGTGCGCTCATAAAAATGCAGATATGCTGCATTTTTTACACAACGCACCTCACTACATGTATTGTCATTCTGTGACACTTAAATAAAGTAAAAAAAAAAAGTAAACAGTGCGACGCATTTTAACAACATATCACACCGCCCTTCACTGCCCCTATGCAACATACACCAATGCACATGTGGTTGGCATACAGGCTGGCGTGAACAAGCTCTTGTCATCACACATTCTAAAAAAATCAGAACTGCTCCATGAAGCTGCAGTGGCAAGCTCTGTATTTCAACCATGACAGGTTCCCCTTTTCAAAAAAAGAAATTGCTAACTGTGTGAATAAAGTTCAAAATGATTATGACATTCATAATAAATATATAAAGGGAAATTAAAATTCAGCATAGCCAACTAAAAAATCAATAAGTACAAATTTAAAAAGAACAACGCAGATAACACAAATAATTATGAAATAACTAAAAATACAACTTGTATGAAACCATGACTGTAAGTGAATAGGGACTAGAGGACAGAAAAGAAATCTGGAGCATACAGGTCAGATCACAAATGCTTAAGACATTAAACATGATTTTCTAATAAAGAATCCTTCCATTATGAACAAAGGGGAACAATAACATTTTAACACCGAAGCAAATAAGCACAGTAGATTTTTGTTTTGCTAATATTGCCAATGCAGAAAGAAGCAAAGAAATGAGATGAATAACAATAAATTAAGTGTCAAAAGAGCCAAACAAACAAGAGATGCCACCCAGGAAATATATAGGGAAAAAACTGATGGGTCAAAGATTGGAGAAATAGGCCAATGTCTCTTGCCTATCGTGACCAGATGCTGCTCGACCAAGGACTGAAAAACATTGAAAAGAACACTTTCCAGAGTCTCAAAAGTCCTGTCTGGTGTTACTAAGCATTTCTGTTTTCCATGAATCGTCTTTTTGGCATAGGTAAGTAACCATAAAAATAGCTTTTTTGGGGGATTTAGACTTATGCTTAAAATGTTTTCCTCATTACTAGGTTGTAAATGTGTTATTTCCATGGAAACTATGTCAATTCTGAAAATACTTGGCCAGATAAATTTCTGTAACACATCCAAAAAATTGTTTTATGAGGCAGCATCAGGTTCATGTTCAAATACCAGACACAGGGAAGGAAAAATATTCTGCTGAGAAGAGAACTCTGTCAAGCCGAATCAAGTGTCAAAAAAGTCTCAATATACTCTGAGACTCTGCAGTAATTGTTCTGCAAAAACACCCACACACCGGAATAGACCTGCAAGAACAAAATTACATTAGTGAGTCATTGGATATTCCTATGTGTATTCCCACTGAAATGTTTTCCAGCCAAGATGCATTACACATAATGGAGGAAATGTACACCATTTTCAACTCATTTCCAAGAAAGACAAAATGCACACCTTACTTTGACAGTCATTTACAATAAATATAACTTGTCCATGAAACTCACCGCTACAGAAGCTTAAATACTATTCCAGACAATTTCTAAAGGGCAGAGCGACGGTATGGATGATTGCTGTGTTTTATGCCTAGATATAACGGTAGCTGTATGACCTGGCCTTATCCTTCTGCATAGTCTGTTTCGGCTAAAGCAGATCCGGGACAGATCAAAAAAAAAAAAAAAAAAGAAACAATAATATATCGTAGGCCACATCTATTGTGTGCCCACTGCAAATATCACTATATCACTAGAAATAGCTGTGTATTTTAGGTTATTAAGAAATGCATGAGAATATTTTGAAGCTTGTTACTAAGGAACATTTGTTATTTTTCTGACAGAAAAGGAAATTAACTTTTCACTTTCTTGACTCTAGGAAAATCCCTCTTCAGGTTTGGGTTAGTGATGATTTTTACAGTAAAAAACATAGACCTGGGCTGGCAGATGGGCAAATGTAATCAGGTTGGTTGGGTGCTTGGGGCAGTGAGTGCTTTTGTAGGCAAACAGTCCTGTTTTAAAACAAACTCACACCCTTGAAATGTTTCTGTGTAAATATCCCGCAAGTAATATGAAAAATACAAAAAAATGCTTGTGCAAACATTTTCTGGGCTAACAATGGAATTAATTGGAAGAGTACTGGGCAACAGATCTGATTCATCTGAAACTGCTGCACTAGAATATTGGCTGCATTTACATGCAGACTGCTCTAGGTAATGCTGACATGTGATGCTGAGCCTCTTCGACTTAAAGAACTAAAATCGAACGAATAAAAGAGGCAGCCTCAGGACAGTAAGGCTGGGGATGAAACTGATAGATCAGGGGTCTCCACAATTTCTAAACAAAGGACCATTTTAATGACCTTCAGAATGAAGGCTGGACTGTAGCCATTGGTAGTAGAAGAGTTCCCCACATTAGTGGGAATAAACAATGCCCCATCTTTGGTGTCAGTGGGAGGAATTGTGTCTCATCGTTGGTGCCATTGGGCCCCATTGTTGGTGTCATTGGAAGGAATTTTGCCCCATCGTTAGTGTCATTGGGAGAAATTCCGCCCCTTCATTGGTGTCAGTGGCAATTGGAAAGTGGAAATTATCCCCTATTGTTGTTATCAGTGGATGAAAATAGTGCCCTAAGGGCCAGATAAAAGCATGCAACGGGTCGCATCTGTCCCCCGAGCTGCAATTTGTAGACCACTGAGCTAGATGGTACTGGACATCCTCCAGCCAGAAAATGAGACAGGCTATATCTCACTTGCTGCAGCTTCACAATGTTCAATGAAGTCAGAGTAAGCAATTTCAGTACTTTAGAACGGCCTGTACCACTAGGTAAGGCTAAATGTAAAGGTGCAGTACACATTAATTATCATTGCAATGTTACAGTCTATAGAACATATAATAAGTTAGTGAACATAGGTCATGTGCATTCAGTAGGCTGGTGTGTTTTATGTGCCAGGACTTTGGTTTCCTGCTTGGGCACTGAGTGGGAAAATTTGTAATCTTTAGTTGAACTGTGTGCCAGTCTGTGGCCAACTAAAGGTGCTTTTATAATCTTTCTGTTGCAGCAGCTAAGGGTACACTAATTTTAGAGTTGCATAGATAGAAATGTTTAAAGGGCTTTCTATGTGCTCTTAACTTAGCTAACATTGCTAAACGTGCATGTATAGTCCATATTTTTTTTTTTGTTTTGTATAAAGTAGGAAAGGATTAAAATCAATGTCAGTTTGTTTTTTCCTGTCTGTGTCTTGTTGAGAAGATTTCTATTTATTGTAGTAAGTAAAGGGAAGTAAAAGGGAACTCTCTACAAATCGAGGGGCGTTACCCTTTTAGTTATTGCCAGAACAAGCTCCCTATTGGAAGACTTACCCTAACTTCTTCTCCTGGGGATAGCTGTAAAACTTTGGAGTCTCCGTCACTTTGAGGTCGATTTACTAAAACTGAGGAGTGCAAAATCGGGTGCAGCTCTACATACAAACTAATCAGATTCCATTTTTTTTTTGTCAAAGCTCAATTGAACAAGCTGAAGCTGATTGGCTACAATGCACAGCTACACCTGATTTTGCACTCTCCAGTTTCAGTAAATCAACCCCAAAGTGATGAAGACTCCAAAATTTTACAGCTACGTGTCTTTGTGTCCAATTGAAAATGGTCAGCATGACAAATAGAGAAGGGAAATCTACTTGGCAAACACACAGACAGCAATACAACTTGAGGGTTCTCATTCTTTTTGTGCTTTATCCAAAACGAAAATAAAAGTTATGGCTATGTATACACATTAATGAATTAGCGTTTCCAGACTTCCTTGATGTGACAGTACTGTAATATTTGCCAGACAGCTGATAAATGCTGCCATTAGTATACAGTTACTGTATATTAATACTAAAATGTGTGATTGTGCTGCCTCTAAATCAAGATAAAATAATAACTAAAAAGTGACAATAAATGACTAAATAGGTAAGTGTTGCATATATATAAAGTCGCAATGCAAATTAAATTCATAAACAAACATATAATGGAAAAAAACAATACAATAAATAATAAACCTTCTTATAAATTGTGCAATCAAGTCTCTGTTTGATAAGGTGCTTCATAGAGATGACACCACAGTGTAACGTCAATTTTCCACTCCTGCTCCTTTCACTAGGTGAAGTTCAAGCTCACCTCCATTTATAGACCCCTAAGGGTCAACAAAGCATGTATGCAGATCAATCTGATGGACCAAACTCTGGTGTTCAGGTTCTTTTAAGAACAATGGAATTCCCTCTCCAAGATGGCTCCACACAGCTCACACATGGGTCATAGGCAACAAACAGAAAAAAACAACCTCCAAAAGTGAAGTACCTGGGTTATTAGGCTCAACACACTCCATAGAACCCACTTCACAAAATGCACTCACATTTATTAGGTCAAAAACAAGCATATAATAACATCCAGCATCTCATGTAATCCAGTGAAAACTCCCACCGCCAGGCTCAACCTTTACGCGTTATGCCACCAACGTACGTGGCTTCATCTGGTGGGAAAACAAGACTCCAAAATATTACAGCTATGTGTCTTAGGGGGTTATTTACGAAAGGCAAACCCACTTTGCACTACAAGTGCAAAGTGCACTTGAAATTGCACTGAAAGTGCACTGTGAAGTGTGGTCACTGTAGATCCGAGGGAGACCTGCAAGGAAAATAAAAAACAGCATTTTAGCTTGTACATGATTGGATGATAAAATCAGCAGAGCTTCCCCTCCCTTCAGATCTACCCCTCAGATTTACAGCGATTGCACTTCCAAGTGCACTTTCAGCGCAATTTCAAGTGCACTTTGCACTTGTAGTTTGCACTTGTACTGCAAAGTGGAGTTGCCTTTACATAAATAACCCCCTTTGTGTCCAATTGAAAATGGCCAGCAGGACAAATAGAGAGGGGGGATCTACTTGGTAGAGACACAATTGACAGGGTACTCATCTTTTTTGTGCTTTATCCAAAACTAAAAGAAAAGTTATGGCTATGCATATGATTCGTTTCCAAACTGCCTTGATGTGACAGTACTGTAATATTTGCCAGACAGCTGATAAATGCTATTAGTATACAGTTACTTTTTATTGCAAATGAAACTGTAGAAACACTAGCTGAGTGAATGTGGTGAAATTTCACCAGCAAAGAATTTCAAATGCATTATCGTCTGGAAGCATGCACCCAAACAGCACAGTCTATAAGTGCCCTTGAACTTTGGAGTATAGATAGATGTTCAGGCATGTTTGGGCTCCTTTCATGCTAACTGTCTCCAAAGGACTGCTCAATCTCTATCTCCTTGCATTGATCAGAGCATGTATTTGGTGCCTGATGATGCTTGCACTCATCTCCTGCACAGTTCACATATAGGGTTGATTTACTAATAGACTGTTAATTCCAAAGGAATTTTCCCTTAGCTTAATAAATATATGGTGAAAGATCACTTTGCAAAGAGTGCCCAATCCAGTGCAAAGAAACTATTAAAAAACAGTATTTCTTTCTTGCACATGATTGGATGATGGAAGTCAACAGGAGGCAAAATTCCCTTACAAAGTGAAAAATTCCTTGCAAACTGAAAAGCCTATTTGCATTTAGTAAACCAAACCTAATGTGTCCATTAAAATCACCTGCAAAATGTTATATTTACTGTATGTGCAAGGTTACTTTTAACTGTAAGTATTTTAACACAAATTTGTAAAATGAACTACAGTCTATTACATGGGGCTTTGTTTAGAAATGTTGCTATACTGACAACACCTGAAAAATGGCAACCTTAACACAAGCTCCCTTTGTCACCGACTGTTTAACCACTTCAACACAGGGCACTTATACACCTTCCTGCCCAAACCAATTTTCAGCTTTCAGTGCTCTCACACTTTGAATGACAATTACTCAGTCATGCTACACTGTATTCAAACAAAATTGTTATAATTTTCTTCTCATAAATAGAGCTTTCTTTTGGTGGTATTTAATCACCACTGTTTTTTTTTTTTTTTTTGCAATATAAGCGAAAGAAGAGCAAACATTTTGAAAAAAAACAAACACTTTTTTTGTTTCTATTGGAAAATTTTGCAAATAAGTATCTTTTCTTCGTAAATCTGGGCCAAAATTTATACTGCTATATATCTTTGGTAAAAATAACCCAAATTAGTGGATATTATTTAGTTTGTTCAAAATTGAACAGAATCTCATTTCTTGAGACACTAACAAGCCAGGAACGTACAAATACCCCCCAAATTACCCCTTTTTGGAAAGTAGACAGTCCAAGGTATTTAGTAAGAGGCATGGTGAGTTTTTTGAAGTTGCAATTTTTTGGGAAAAAAATCGTCTGGAAGCATGCACCCAAGCAGCACAGTCTATAAGTGCCCTTGAACTTTGGAGTATAGATAGATGTTCAGGCATGTTTGGGCTCCTTTCATGCTAACTGTCTCCAAAGGACTGCTCAATCTCTATCTCCTTGCATTGATCAGAGCACATATTTGGTGCCTGATGATGCTTGCACTCATCTCCTGCACAGTTCACATATAGGGTTGATTTACTAAAAGCAAATAGACTTAATTCCAAAGGAATTTTCCCTTAGCTTAATAAATATATGGTGAAAGATCACTTTGCAAAGAGTGCCCAATCCAGTGCAAAGAAACTATTAAAAAACAGTATTTCTTTCTTGCACATGATTGGATGATGGAAGTCAACAGGAGGCAAAATTCCCTTACAAAGTGAAAAATTCCTTGCAAACTGAAAAGCCTATTTGCATTTAGTAAACCATTAAAATCACCTGCAAAATGTTATATTTACTGTATGTGCAAGGTTACTTTTAACTGTAAGTATTTTAACACAAATTTGTAAAATGAACTACAGTCTATTACATAGGGCTTTGTTTAGAAATGTTGCTATACTGACAACACCTGAAAAATGGCAACCTTAACACAAGCTCCCTTTTGTCACCGACTGTTTAACCACTTCAACACAGGGCACTTATACACCTTCCTGCCCAGGCCAATTTTCAGCTTTTAGTGCTCTCACACTTTGAATGACAATTACTCAGTCATGCTACACTGTATTCAAACAAAATTGTTATAATTTTTTTCTCATAAATAGAGCTTTCTTTTGGTGGTATTTAATCACCACTGTTTTTTTTTTTTTTTTTGCAATATAAGCGAAAGAAGAGCAAACATTTTGAAAAAAAAAAACACTTTTTTTGTTTCTATTGGAAATTTTGCAAATAAGTATCTTTTCTTCATAAATCTGGGCCAAAATTTATACTGCTATATATCTTTGGTAAAAATAACCCAAATTAGTGGATATTATTTAGTTTGTTCAAAATTGAACAGAATCTCATTTCTTGAGACACTAACAAGCCAGGAACGTACAAATACCCCCCAAATTTTGGAAAGTAGACAGTCCAAGGTATTTAGTAAGAGGCATGGTGAGTTTTTTGAAGTTTTAATTTTTTGGGAAAATTAAGACTTTTTTTTTTTTTACACAAACTTGTCATTAATAACAGGTTATTTCTCACACACAGCATATGCATACTTGCAACTACACCCCAAAACACATTCTGCTACTCCTCCCGAGTATGGCGATACCACATGTATGAGACTTTTACACAGCCTGGCCACATACAGAGGCCCAACATCCAAGTAGCACCTCCAGGCGTTCTAGGAGCATAAATTACACATACCATTTCTTGACGACCTATCTCACTTTTGAAGGCCCTGGAGGACCAGAACAATGGAAACGCCCACAAAATGACCCCATTTTGGAAAGCAAACACCCCAACGTATATTCTATGAGGCATTATGAGTCTTTTAAATGGTTCTTTTTTTACACAAGTTGTTGAAAAATTTGGAAAAAAATTAAAATGCATTTTTTTACACAAAGTTGTCCATTTATAAGATATTTCCTACACACAGCATGTACATAGCAAAAATGACACCCCAAAATACATTCTGCTACTCCTCCTTAGTATGGAAATACCACATGTGTGGGACTTTTACACAGCCTGGCCACATACAGAGGCCCAACATCCAAGTAGCACCTCCAGGCATTCTAGGAGCATAAATTACACGTATCATTTCATGACAACCTATCTCACTTTTGAAGGCCATGGAGCATCAGGACAATGGAAACGCCCACAAAATTACCCCATTTCGGAAAGCAAACACCCTAGCATATATTCTATGAGGCATTATAAGTCTTTTGAACGGATCATTTTTTTCCACAGGTTTTTGAAAAACGTGGAAAGAAAATGAAAACATATTTTTTTCACACAAAATTGTCAATTTCTAATATATTTCTAACACACAGCATGCACATAGCAAAAATGACACCCCAAAATACATAGTATAGCGATACTACATGTGTGAGACTTTTACACAGCCTGGCCATATACAGAGGCCCAACATCCAAGTAGCACCTCCAGGTGTTGTAGGAGCATAACATACACATATAATTTTCTGACTAGCAATCACATTTTTGAAGGCCCTTCATATTTCTAACACATAGCATGTACATACCAAATAACAAAAGATTACCTGTGGTTTTAGTCGTGCAGTGGTCCACAGAGGAGAGCATCTGTCCAGGCAGCAGGCAGGGATGTGGTCAGTGACAGCAAAAGCAATCATCCAGGCAGCAGGCATGAATACTGTCCATAGTTAGTACAGGCAGAGATACTGTCAGCACAGCCAAAGCATTAGTCCAGGCAGCAGGCAGCACGAAGAAACATGATCCATAAAGTTCTGGGTCATTACAGGCAGCGATATGGTCAGCACAGCCAAAGTATTGGTTCAGGCAGCAGGAAGGACTATCAAGCTTAGGGCCAGGGGGACAGGGGTAGAGGCTTCTCCCACCAAATTCTCTTTGAAGCCTCCAGATACCAGACCCTGTTCTGGGAACACAGAAAACCAAAAAGTGATTTTCTCTACTCAGAACGCTATTCTGAAGCCCCTCGCATTTGTGAGACCCCTGTGTACTAAAGTAGAAGGGCAAAAGATCAGTCCAAGTGGCAGACAAAAACATGGTCGATTAACAGGCCGAGTTTGGTGCACTTAGAAGTCAGAAATGTGGTTTGAAACGGCAGGCAAAGACATCATCGGTAAACAGGCCAGGGTCAGTTAACATGGAAGGTAGAAAAATGTTAGCAGGCTAATGATCCACATAGGTATTTGAAACAGGGAATAGGTAGCCTCTTAAAAATAAGTGGAACAAATATCTAATGGATGTGTGATCATTTCTGAAGCAATCTCCGATGCACAGGCCAGGTTGCGAGGGACATTGGGGGCAATAATAACTGGTATCTCTTCTAACTCCTCCTCTGCTGCATACACAACATGTCTTTTGGCGTCTTCTTCCGGATTCTGTGGGGGGAATGTATAGGGAAAATGTTGACTCACACTATAATGCCCCGTACACATGATCAGACATTGATCGGACATTCCGACAACAAAATCCATGGATTTTTTCCGACGGATATTGGCTCAAAGTTGTTTTGCGTACACATGGTCGCACAAAGTTGTCGGAATTTCCGATCGCCAAGAACGCGGTGACGTACACCACGTACGACGAGACTAGAAAAGGCCAGTTCAAAACCAAGTGTGGCACCCTTTGGGCTCCTTTTGCTAATCTCGTGTTAGTAAAAGTTTGGTGAGAGACGATTCATACTTTTTCAGACTCGTGGTTTTCAGATAGTTTTCTGCTGTTCAGTTTGTGCTTGTGGGTTTGTATCTGCTCTTCAGTGCATGCAGTCAGTTTGTATTGTACTATTCAGTGCGATCTTGTCTGCTCGTTACTCTTTTTTTGGTCGTTCTTCACAGGCCTTGCTGTTCTTCAGTGCGTTCTGTTACTTCTTTCTGAGCAGCCGACCGTTTTCTAGCCATGTTGCGTATACGTACTCCTCGTAGAGTTTGTGCTGTGCGGGGGCTTGGTGTTGGGGTCCTTACCTTGACACAAGTCCAGTCCATGAACAGGGTGGGGAGGAGTTCATGGACCAAGAATTGGTTGCTTCAGCGTGACCAATTCTGTCATATGCCTTTGCTCCGTGAGATCTGTGAGAATAATCCTGATGATTTCAGGAACTTTCTCCGGATGACGGACCCCGTATTTCACTGTTTGTTGGCTTTGCTGACCCCTTATATTAGCAGGCAGGATACCTACATGAGGCAAGCCATCACTCCAGAACAGAGGTTAGTCGCCACCCTGTGGTACTTGGCGAAGGGGAGAAGCCTGCAGGACTTGAAGTTCACGACAGGCATCTCCCCCCAGGCTCTGGGGATCATTATCCTTGAGACCTGTTCTGCCATCATCCAGGTCCTGCAGAAGGAGTATATGAAGGTAAGATTTTTATCCTTTAATATCATATTTTATTGTATTTAATGTTTGCTAATATATTGTATTTCTTCCCTCATTCCCTAATTACCATGATTTTAATATGCTGTGAATGTCCCCTTTGTCCTCATGCATGCTGGATTTTTAGGTAATTATTTTTGTTGTCCTTCATACATATTTGCCTTCACTTACCTCCCCAGCATGGTCTCCTGGCCCTATATTCACCTCATGTAGTCACTTAACAATGTATTTTATCAGCTCCATAGTAGTGTTTTACCCCAAACACCCCCTAAAATGTTTTTAAATGTGATTTGTGCTTTAAATTCAGGCAGAGTGCCAGAGGCTTTTTTGGGGGGGTCCCCAAATCCTTTTTAACCCTCCCTCCCCCCAACTGCTAAGTCAGCTGATAGAAATTCTCTATCTATCCTCAATCATATATCTGCTGACTTTGCCAAACCCATACACACTATACCCATCTCTTTTGTGGTCAGATTTATGGATGAATTCCCCAAAGCATGTAGTGCAAGGGCCTGCCTGTATACTTTCAAATGGTACTGTTTCAAGTTTCTGTATACTATTATTATCTTGATAGGTAACAGCAGTCCAAATGTGCTCAAATGTGTACAATGTGTATTTATATCTTTGTATTATGACACTTCTTACCTGTCCAGTGGGCTGCCAATAGTGTAACTAAGGAGGGGCTGTTCAAAGTAATACCCATTATTTAGGCATTCATCTCTCAATGAAGTGAATTGATGGGAAACACGTCCAAATCCTCCCACCACCCAACTCAGGGTCATACTATTATAAATATAAGGGGTTCAATAGTATTGTGATGTTGGCGGTGGTGTCGGCTACTTATGAGTTCCTGTATGTGAACGTGGGGAAGAATGGCCGGATGTCCGATGGTGGAGTCATCGCCCAGATGGAGTTCTACAGGCGTCTCCAGAATGGCAGCTTGGACTTGCCACCTCCAGAAGACAATGTGGAGGGACTCCCATTCGTCTTCGTTGCAGATGAAGCGTTTGCGCTGGGGGACCATCTTATGCGGCCATTCCCGATGAGGACCCTCACCCTGGACCAGAGGGTTTTTAATTACCGGCTGGCCAGAGCCAGAAAAGTGGTGGAGAACACGTTTGGAATCATGGCCAGCCGATTCCGCCTATTTCTTACAGCCATACATATGGCGGAGAATAAACTGAATCATATAATCCTGTCATGCTGTGTTCTACACAACTTTTTACGGCAACATTCTGCCAACTATGCTGGCTCAGTTGGGCCTGAGGCTGGAATTCAAAATGAAACAACCCTGACGGCGCTTGAAAGTGGCCATCCTGGCTTGCCCCCCCTGAGTGCCCGTGATGTCCTTGAATTCTTTGCGGGTAGGGGGGCCATCAATATGCCAGACAATGTCTGAAACCTTTTTCAAATAAAAAAAAACAAATAACTACTAAAATCTTTGGTGACATTTACTGCCTGTGGTTCTTTTAGCTGACCCTGACAGAAATGAGATGAGTCCTGAAAATGGCGTGATTGTGTAACCTTACAAAGCACTGTTGGGTGTTATTTACTAAAGGCAAATACACTTTGCACTACAAGTGCACTTGAAACTGCACTTGTAGTGCAAAGTGGATTTGCCCTTAGGAAATAACACCCATTGTCACAGAAAACACTATGTTGAGCACCACAAAAGTGTTGGAGCGTTGAAACAATAATCCACACATTCTTGATTAACAATCTTTTTAATACCAGCACAATCACATGTGCATTTAGAAAAGGTTTTTAAAACAAACAACATGTTTGTTGTATAACAATTTTTGGGGTCACATTAGAAAAAGTAGAAATGTCCATTTAAGATAAAACAGGCATGTTTAAAACCAACAAGAAAGACACAAATCTTGAACTTACAAAGTTCACATTTGGTAGAACTTGAAGGCAAAATCAGACATGAGTATTTACAAACTGTGTTTGATATTGCGTTCAGATGGGGTGAAGTCACCCCAGGAAAAGCCAAATTTTGAAGATGCACACAAATTTACGAATGTCAACATGTGCTACCTGCCATCACGGGGGATCAAGGGACGTGTTTTGGGGGTGCAACCCCTTCCTCACAGCTACTTTATTATTGAGGAAGGGGTTGCACCCCCAAAACGCCTACATTGATCTTCCGTGATGGCAGATAGCACATGTTGACACACTGTGTGCATCTTCAAAAATTTGGCTTTTCTCAAATTTGTCAAAAAATGTCAAAAATTTTTAGCACACAAAAAAACAAAGGAATTTGGATGGGTTTTAAACTCTCCCTAAAACATCAATGATGTTCTTCATTTTTTGTTGAACATCATTGATGTTTTTCTGGATGTTTTCCAAGTCCCTATTACACCCCACGATCTCCCCGATCAGGATCTGTGCACTTTCTGAGGTGAAAGGATCTGGATCCACAACATCACGATCACCTAAAAAGATAGAAACAAAAAAACACCATGTATTATAAATATGCCGGCATCCATTACCTGAGCCTGTGGTTGCAGACACTCACCTGTTGTGGTGCCAATTTCCACCACGTCTTCCTCCTCCTGCTCTGCTTGGCTTGGGTGGATTTCCCCTTCTTCCAGAGGTGGGGGGTCTCTGGTCTCCTCGGATGAGGGGTGTCCTCTGAGTCTTTTATCCCTATGTAAAAAAAAATAGGTATACTTAGCACACAGATATTTGATGGCAGAACTAAATATGAAAAATTGAAATAAATATGATACATTGCTTGGAAGTGGGGTACAACTGTCTTTTTTGACAGAGTTCCAAGATGTTGCATTTTTCTTGTCCTTTGTCAAGCTTCAATACATACCTGTTTTGTACAAGATTCACAGATGGAAACACCCCTATAGTATACACTGGAGCACCTGTGTGGGACCCCTAAAAAAAACCCTAATAAAAAGGGTGTTCTGGTGTCCCACACTAGTGCTCCAGCATCCAGATGTGAAAACTGCTGAGTGTCCTCTCCTTACACAGAAGCTAGTTTGCATTTCATTCTAGTAACAAACCCATCTACACAACCAAATTAGTTTCAGACAAGTAGGCCCTAAAAAATGGGGGCAAATGCATATGGCCAAAACAATGGTGTTTTATAGGCCGAACAAACAATGTTTTATACGAACAAATAATGTGCCCATGAACATGAAAGTTGCCTTTTGAAACTGGATATCAGTTAAGAAAAGCATATGGAAGAGCACCAACTTAATAAACATAAAGAATAGGAACACAGGACAACTACTTACTTTTTTGCAGCACTCTTCGGATCTTTCGGTACTGCTCGTGCTCTCTTAATTTCAGGTCCGACCACCGCTTCCTGAGCTGATCTTTCGATCGTCGTACCCCAAAATTCCGGTGCAGACTCTTGACCACTTTTGCCATGATCTTGGCCTTTCTGACATTGGGGTTGGGGTAAGGTCCATACTTCCTGTCATAGTTGGCCTTCTTCAGGATGTCCACCATCTCCAACATCTCCCCAAAGGACATATTCGATGCCTTAAATCTTCTCCTTCTGGATCGTGACGTTTCAGGCTCTGGGCTTTCCTCCCCCTCCTCCTCGTTGCTGTAATTAGCACGCACCTGTTGTGTCTCCGCCATGTGCTCTTCCCCCACTGTGCCGAATGAGAAGGAGCGGGGAATAGACTAGAAAGAACATCAGGGACGGGCGGAGTTATACGCTTGCGCAGTGTCTATAAAGCGTAACACGCGTGCGTAGTACGTACGATCTGTGAGCGGAGGAAGGAGTATCGGAGGCACCGATCGTGATAACGAAGGTAAGAGCAAAACTTGGGCCTATACTGCTTCTAGATTGAGGCCTATATTGTAACAAGATTAGGAGAGTTTTGCCTGACATTAGGGTTTGTCTTGTGTTGTGTCTTGCAGATAAAATGGATGGCTTCAATGACCACAATTTCCTCCCCCTGTTCATAGACAAGTACAGGGAAATGCCCTGTCTGTGGCAGGCGAAACATCCACATTACAATAATAAACAAAAGAGGCAGACAGCGCTGGAGAAACTGCTGGAGTTGGTGAAGCCGGTGGTCCCCACGGCAAACATCCCCTATTTAAAAGCCAAAATTGGTGGCCGGAGGAGCACTTATCTAAGGGAGCGCAAGAAGGTCATGGATTCCCAGAGATCCAGAGCTGCAGCAGATGAGGTTTATGTCCCCAGGCTGTGGTACTATGAGAGACTGCGATTTCTGTCAGACCAGACTGGAGTCAGGGAATCCCTCTCAACTCTTCCTTCCACTCTTCCTTCCACCCCAGCTGAGGCTTCCGATGTCCAGCCTGGGACTTCCAGCCAGGAAGAAGTGGAGGAGCTCAGATGGAGTCAGGTATAGCATTCTTCTACAGATTTCTGGTCAATAAATAAATGATCTTTACTAGATGTTAATATTGATCACTAATTGCTGATTTAATACAGTTTTTTACATATCAATAGACAGTAGTGGGTAAAAATAATTGGGACAAGAATGAAAAATGCTGGGCTCAGAAGGATAGTCTGTTATATTTGTTAACATTCAATTTGCAATAGTCATGAGATGAAAATTGTGTGTGATTGATGAATAAAAAACTAAAACTATGTCCCTTTTTCATACACAGGAAGACCTCAGCCAGGACGAGGCTCTGGAATGTGGCACACAGGAGGAGGCTGTGGAATGTGGCAGCCAGAAGGAGGCGGGGGTTAGTGGCAGCCAGGAGGAGGCGGGGCTAAGTGGCAGCCAGGAGAAGCCTGGGCCCAGTAGGAGCCTGACCGAATCGCAGGTTCCTCCCCTCCGCCTTCCTAACAAAAGACCCAGGAAGGGGAGTCACGTGCAGGATTTAGCACTCAGGCTCATTCAGGAGGCTTCTACATCCCTCAGAGCCTTACCCACTCCTGAAGAGGCCTTTGCCTGCATGGCTGCCACCAAACTGAAGGGCATGCAGGAGGGTCAACGCCAGCTGTGTGAGAACCTTCTTTATAAAGTCCTAACTAAGGGGGTGAGTGGCGAAATCACACCCAATACCCACCTGAGTGAGTTGGACCATCCTCCTCCTCCTCCTCCTGCCACAACTACACCACCACAGCCACAGCGTGGAAGGAAGCATGGAAGGAAGACCAGAGAGTGATGGCCCTGGGTTCAGTCTGGTCTGACAAAAGATGCAGTCTCTTGTATGACCACAGCCTGGGGACATACATGTCATCTGCTGCTTTCATGATCTCTTGGACTTCTGGACCAGACTGCACTCCCTTAGATATGGACTCCTCAGGCCACCAATTTTGCAGTAAAATAATTGATGTGTGCCCTGGGGGCCAAAGGCTTCGCCAATTTCTGCTGTTTCTCCAGCGTTGCCTCCCTCTTTGTTTGGTTCTGAGCCCTTAATAAAGGAATTTTTGGTTCAATTATACTCGCCTATGTGTGTTTTCCTTCAAAAAGGACAGTTTGTTTGTGAAGAGGCAGGTACATTTCAAAACTACAATGTGAAATTAACAAGGGACACCAACACCAAACAATCTCCTTGAGATTAAATAATACAAGATAATAATGGTGTTGTGGTAACTTGACACACAAAACACACAAAAATATTATGGAGTAAAACCCCAAAAAACTAAAAGAAAACATCAGCCTTGGAAAAAATAAAAAACAAAACAAAAAAAAAAATCAGCCTTGAAAAAAATAAAAAACAAAACCAAAAAAAAAATCAGCCTTGAAAAAAATACAAAACAAAAATAAAACAACAAAAAAGAAATTTGGTCAGATGTGACAAATGTAAATATATTGAGGGAATAACGATAAATAATAAAGAAAGAAGTTTGTGAGAAGTCTGTGTGAATATGAGCAGCAAAACTACTTCATTCTTCTCACATTATAAAGAAGAAGAGAGTGTGCTGTATTAAACAATTTAAAACATTGCAGCGTGACGAAAGTGCTGTATCCATTCTGAACGCTAATTTTACCAGACCGAGCTGTTCCGTCTTGGAATTTCTTCTGAGCATGCGTGTCACTTTGTGTGTCGGAATTGGCCACACACGGTCGGAATTGACGCGATCAGATTTTGTTGTCGGAAAATTTTATAGCCTGCTCTCAAACTTTGTGTGTTGGAAAATCTGATGGAAAATGTCCGATGGAGCCCACACACGGTCGGAATTTCCGACAACAAGCTCCGATCGTACATTTTCCATTGGAAAATCCGACCGTGTGTACGGGGCATTAGAGTGAATGAATGCTTCCTGGGGCGGGTCCTTGCTGGTAAATCAGGGCAGTGACAATGTCTTCAATATATTTGAGGTAGGTGATGGGTTGGTTTTCGGGTTAATTTTTGGTAGCAGACATATCAATTAAACATGGCCATATGAAAGAGATGAAGTGCAACTTTTTTATTCCAGTAAGAGGACTTTTGTGTTGACAAATATGGTTGTAGCACCTGATCATTAAATCCATCCCCACCATGAACAGATTATAGTCGTAGACACATTCAGGCTTTACAACGGGTACGCATCTTCTCTGAATCTCCACCAAGGTGTCATTGTGGATGGTAGAGAGGATGTGACCATCTTTCTTGTCCCTCTACTTCATGGCCAACACTTTCTCATTTCTCATAAATGCAGATTCCCTGTTTTGTAGCTTTTTTGTCAATAAAATTTGTGGGAAGCCCTTCCCGTTTTATTTTAAGGTACTGCAGGCCAGGGTTTTTTTACAGTAAAGGTGACGAAAAAAGGGCAAGCTAGTATAACAATTGCCCACATAGAAATGGTATCCTTTTTTGAAAAGGGGAATGCCAGCTCCCAGACAATTTTCCCACTGGTTCTGATATATGTGGGGCACTCAGGGGGCTGGAGCTGGAAGTCTTTGCCTTCATAAATACGGAAGGTGTACACATATCTAGTGGCTCGATCACAAAGTTTGTTTAGTTTTAACCCGTACCTGGCTCTCTTACTGGGAATATACTGCTTAAACTGCCGTTGGCAAGTAAAGTGTTTAAGGGATTCGTCCACACAAATATGTTGGTCTGGGATAAACACTTCAGCAAATCGCTGGGAAAAAAAATTTATTAGGGGGTGTATTTTGTACAATTTGTCTTGGTTGGGGTGATCACTGGGAGGGCACTGCAAATTGTCGTTAAAATGTAGAAAACGCATAATCATGTCATAGCGTGTCCGGACTGTGTGGCGGTACTGATGGCAGTACTGATGACGGGCCTGGGTGACTGTACTGATGGCAGTACTGATGGCGGGACTGTGTGGCGATACTAAATGGGAGTACTGATAATGAGCCTGTGTGACTGTACTGATGGCGGGCCTGTGCGACGGTAGTGATGGCAGTACTAATGGCGGGCCTGTGTGGCGGTACTGATGGTGGTACTGGTGGCGGGCCTGTGTGACAGATCCAGATGGGCTGTGTGACAGATGGGCTGTGTGACAGATCCAGAGATCCAGATGGACTGTGACAGATCCAGATGGACTGTGACAGTTCTATGGTGACAGGTTCTCTTAATTGGGTGGGCGTGTTGTGCACAGTAAAATGTACAATACAGTATTTAGACAGACACTGATCACTCACTGATCCCTGCTCTCTCCTGTGTGAGGAGAGAGCAGGGATCAGATAGTAACCACTCCGATTGTTTACATTTGTGACCAGCTGTGATCGGACACAGCCGGTCATGTGATTAACAGCCAATTTCATTGGCTGCCTACCCTGATTGGGCATGGGCTATGTCCGGGGGACATCACCGTGGTACGCGCCTCCGGGGGCATGCATCAGGTACGCCTCCTCTACTGCTGAGAAAAGTGACCGGCTGTGATTGGACACAGCCGATCACAGAAGGTCAATTTCATTGGCTGTTTACCGTAATTGGGGATGGGCTATGTCCGAGGGACATACGCCGTCCCCGATCGCCGCGCTGCTAGCGGTTTATCCCGTTTGATGTCATATGATGCCCGGTCAGGATAACGCAACCATTTTAGTTTTGAAAATTATATTTGCAGTATAATGTTTGGTTTAAACCTCTCTATGTAAATAAAGAGTTGTGATCATTGATTCATAATCGTTATTTAAGTAATGTACCCCCCACTGCTTTTTTTTGAAACATTGTTTTTTACCTTGGGTACTGCCACTATATTGCATATCATACAGCTATGTAGTGTAAATCTATGAAGCTATCTCCAACTTACAGCCTCAACTAGACACACACTGATTGGTAGCTACGTGGTAAATAAGTTTAGTGAGTCTAACTTGACTACCCTTCCCTGGTATACTGAAGAGCGTGCTGGTGACTTGGTCTCTTGACAATTCTCTTCCTTTGCTTTCGTTTTTTATGAAAGCACATAACAACTAACAACAGACCTAACAATTGTCCCCGAACTACCCCCATCAAATCATTCCCCGCATCTATTACCTTTTGTACCACCACCCCCTCCCTTTAGAATGTAAGCTCTATGAGCAGGGCCCTCCTGTCCCTCCTGTATTGAACTGTACTGTAATTGTGCTCTCCCCCCTCTACATTGTAAAGCGCTGCGCAAACTATTGGCGCTATATAAATCCTGTATAATAATAATAATATTAATTGATTTAAATAATAAAAAGTTTACTGTGAATAAATGAAAAGGATGAACTCAAGGTTAATATGAAAAATAGGTTAATTGCACTTTCAAAGGGGCTGTTTTACTGTAAAAGCCATAAATACTGTACGTGGAATTGTCTTGTATTGGAAATGGTTCAAGCAAAATCAGTAGGTTGATTATTTTTTTAAAGAGGGCAGAATCCACAATTTATCACGTAATACATGATGAAAATTCATAGCAGAATGCCAATTCAGGATTTATTTGATTGCCTTCCGGGAAGGACATTCTTCGCTCATTCCCTGTTAAACCTTACATACCACAAACCATACAAGTAAGAGTTTTTCTATGAATAGGGGTTAGAGGTTTTGAAGAGGCAAAGCATTTTATGTTTTTCTTCTTAACCATCTAACTTCATGGTCTTTAGCCGAATGGGTTAGAAAATGCAACAGATCAAAGTACTTAACTGTAAGGTAAGGACTGCAAGTGGTGGGTATAACAATAGGCATTGTTTGTGAATTCCAAATAACATTTTTAGATTTTGTCATTTGTTTAAATGGCAAGGTTCTTCATGAATCCATTAAGAGTAATACTTTTTAATTTGAGGTATTAACCTATACAACTTTGCCAATTGATTATTTAAACTTTCGTGTATTCGCTAGGCCTTGGTGCAATATATGAAGAGACTGTTATGGGAGTAACCTGAGTCTTCCTTTGAAAAGTTACAGGGAAAGAGGAGTACTATGGGTTTGTCATAGCTGAGTTTGTTTAGGCAGGTCTTGTTTCCTATTTCTAGAGTTTAATAATTATTGTGCTACATGCTGTGTGCAATGATTTGGGCCATTTTAAAATGACTGAAATGAACTATCAAAAAGCACATTGTAAACTTATTTTTATCTGTAAAACTGTGGCCTTTTCCTTCCTGACATAAATGAAGCTTGTGTTATTGCTGTTATTTTTGGGGTAGGTGTGGGAATAAATAAAGGCCTTTATAGCAGATACATTTTGGGTACAAGAAACTTAATAAAAAAACATGAAAGTATTTGTGGCAATAGTACATTGTGGTTTTCTGTAAATAGTTTTTCCTTATAATAAAGCATGCATTGTTATCTGTAGAGTAAAAAATGTCAGGTAACATTCTATCCTAATTCTCTTTTATCCTTAGCCCTATCCAAATGCACCTTATGCAAATACATCATGATTTGTTCTTGCACAGATGGCATTACGTAAAAGTTTTTTCAGGTTAAGTTGCTTACCACTTCCAGATCAAATCATAATACAATGTTAAAAACTGGTTCATATGATATTGTCACTGCTGACATTTGTGATCTGACATCATCAATGACATTTTATTTGTCACTTAAGAATACTCAGCTGAAATCCTACAATGAGATTGCTTTGTAGTTATAATTAAAAAGAAAAATACAAAGAAAAACTTTTTAAAAACTGTTAATTGGCGTAAATTTGTTTTCAAAAATATCTTACAGTTGGCAACCATATTAGCAAAGTATTTTAAGCACAGCTCCATAAAGGCAGGCTACTTAAAGTAGCGGGTATGCTGGCATAGTATATATATTACTTTAACTTCTGGCCTCATTCTGAAATGCGGTATTTCAAGAATTCATGCCCTGCACTTTCTTGTCAAAGAGTATAAATTACTCAATAGGTTGCTTTGGCTCCTCTATGGCTCTGACACTAACATAGTCAACTGAATAGTAGTTAAAAGAAACTCTTTAGAGTCAGATTAGTGGAACATATGCTGCAAGATGAATACTTCACTTACTTCTCTCAGCATTTCTTGTCAAGTAATGTTAATTTTATAGTGATCAATATTTCAGTAAAATATCAGGCCATGAAGCTTTCAATGATAAACCTCTAAGGTGGTTTCTTCAACAGAATCCTTTTGATTTATTTTGACAAGTATACATTTTACTGTTACATTAAAATGTTCAATATCAACTCATCATTTTAGAGATATAAGCAGTATAAAATAAATAAAAAATAAATTAGTACTCATGATAAGTTGGTTTAAATGAAGATTGGATGTGGTTTTCAATAGCATTGGTGTAAACATAACAATACTACAAAAAAAGTCCCCCAGCACACTAACCAGCTAGTTAGTGCAAAAACAAAGCCTCAACTATTTCAACAATTGGCATGAAAAACAGAGGATTTTGTTGCATACATTTGCTAATATATGTAAAACCGCACTGCCGCACCAAGGCACCTTTGTCACTAACTCCAGTCTAACAGAGCTCCCATCTAAAGCTGGGTTTGTTTTCGTTTTTTTTTTCGTTCAACCAGCAGGTTGAAAAAAAAAAACAGTAACCTGACAGATCCCTGCATCAACACACATGATGTTCTGACAGGGGGGACTACCCTGTCATTTCCAGTGTGACCATTCTGTTGACTGTTCTATTGAACAGACAGTGCTACACACATACCCAAATTTGTTCGGTTCCTGCTGTACCGGCCAAATTTTGGCATGTGTGTGCTGGGCTTAAGGCCTTATGCACACGGGTGCCAGGAGCTTTGTAAAAAAATGCCCATTTTGTTGCAGTGGCGTCACTAGGTTTGGTGTCACCCGGTGCAGAAAAAATTGGTGTCACCCCCCCCTCCACCAACTATAGTCCCCCCTCAGAACAGACCCCAAACTCAGTACAGACCCCCCTCTCTCAGTATAGACCCCCCCACTAAGTACAGATCTCCCTCCCGCAGTATAGATCCCCCTCCCTCAGTACAGACCCCCCCACTAAGTACAGACCCCCTCCATGATTCTATACCTCGCCCTCAGTACAGACCCCCCTCCCTCAGTATAGACCTCCCCCCTTAGTACAGACCCCCCTCCGTCAGTATAGATTCCCCTTCTGTCAGTACAGACCCCCCACTAAGTACAGACCCCCCTTCATGAGTATAGACCTCCCCCCTCAGTACAGACTCCCCTCCCTCAGTATAGACCTCCCGCCTCAGTATAGACCCTCCTCCATCGGTATAGACCTCCCTCCCTCAGTACAGACCCTTCTCCGTCAGTATAGACCTCCCCCCTCAGTACAGACCCCCTTACATCAGTATAGACATCCCTCCCTCAGTATAGACCCCCTTTGGTCAGTATAGACCTCCCTCCATCTGTACAGACCCCCCTCCGTCAGTATAGACCTCCTTCCCTCAGTACCAACCCCCCTGTGTCAGTATAGACCTCCCTCAGTACAGACCCCCCTCTGTCAGTATAGATCTCCCCCCTCAGTACAGACCCCCTCACTAAGTACAGATCCCCATTCCTCAGAATAGAACCCCCCTAAGTACAGACCCCCTTTCCTCCGTACAGACCCCCTCCATCAGTACAGACCCCCCATCAGTTTAGACCCCCTTAGTGCAGATCTCCCCCCATCAGTATAGACCCCCTTAGTGCAGACCCCCTCCATCAGTATAGACCCCCCCATTTAGTGGAGACCCCATCAATCAGTATAAACACCCCCCTCAGTGCAGACCCCCCCATCAGTATAAACACCCCCCTCAATACAGACCTCCCCATCAGTATAGACACCCCCCTCAATGCAGACCCCCCCATCAGTATAAACACCCTCCCTCAATGCAGACCCCCATCGGTATAAACACCCCCCCTCAACGCAGACCAATTTCTTGTGTCTTTATTGAACACAACCATTAAACATTCACTGTGCAAGAGGAAAAAGTAAGTAAACTTTTGGAGTTAATAGTTCCCTCCTCCTTTAGCCGCAATGACTTCAAGCAAGTGCTTTTGGTAGCTTTGGATCAGACCTGCACAACAACGTTCAGGATGAATTTCTGACCATTGCCCTTTACAAAACTGCTTCAGTTCAGGCACATTTGTAGGATGTCTGGTGTGAATGGCCTTATGGAGGTCATTCCGCAGCATCTTTATGGGCTCAAGGTCTAGGCTCTGACTGGGACATTACAAAAGGCACATTTTCTTTTTCTGAAGCCAGTCTGTGGTGTATTTATTTCAATGCTAATGGTTATTGTCCTGCTGCATCATCCAGCTTTTACAACTCCTGGCAAAAAGTATGGAATTACCAATTGTTTAATTGTGTAGAAAAAAAACTCATTACAGACATGCCTCAAAACTATTTTCATTTAACATGCCAATCTTCTGGCTTTAACCTTTTCACTGCCAGATCCGTATGCAGTACGGATCTAAAAAGTGCCCGCAGGTGGCCAAGTCCGTATGCCGTATGGACCTGATTTCTCCCTCTCCTATTAGCTTATGGTCACTTCAATGACCATAAGCTTATATCAGAATTGTTCAGCAGACTCTGCTGAACAACTCTATAACCCTGATCAGTGGATTACATCCTGCTCTTTAGAGTTATTAAACTCTAATGTGACCCCCCACCCATGTCGCCTCTTCCCTTGAAGCCGCTAACTTTCATCTTAAACTGTCCCACACTCTCCTTTTCTATCCCCTTCACCCCCTTCTTCACCCCCCAGCACTGATTACCCCCCCCTCCACCCGATCCAACCCCCACCAAACCTCCTCCTCTTCCACTCCCGCCGGCTTCAGTTGCTTCATGGGGCTTGGGGGGATCCAGATGTGTCCCCCCGCCAGTCAGATAGCCGCCCAACTGCCCCTGCACCCCTGATCCATCGCCACTCTGAGCGGCATCTCTCCTTCCCTCCTTCCACCTGCAGCTTCTCCCTGCAGTGATCTCCATGATCTGTCAGCTTGGAGAGCGTGACGGGGGAAGGGGGAGTGGTGCGGGTGGGGGGTGAAGTTGGGGCTTGGTATACATGTGTATACAAAGCCCCCCCATGTACTACAGTGGATATAGGCAGCGATCGCTCCTATATCCACTGACAGCAGATACATAGTAAACTGCGTGTGTTACTATGTATCAGACTGTCATTTTCTGAATGAATGAGAAATCGCTATAGAGAATCCTCATTCATTCAAGTAAAGTGCTGCAGAGAAAGTGGACTGTCTTCAGTCCCTTTCTCTGTCTCAAAAAAAAGAGATATGGGGGTCTGTTTAGACCTCTGATATCTCACCATTGGAACAATGGGTGGTCCGATTGGACCCGCCTGAAAAACATACAGGCAGATCCAATCGGTTTGCTTGTGTGAAAAGGGGCCTAAGGCCTTTTTCACACAGGGCATACACAGCGTACCTTTGCAGGGATGTACATCTCTGTGCAGGCAGTCCCACTGATATCATTTGGGATTTAGCACCTGCACGAACAGAGCCGTTGCTCCCAATTTTACCTCAATGCAGGTCCACATGCATGTCCCTGAGCTCACACTATCTGCATTCAGGGTCATGTACCCACACCCACACGGATGTCAGATTGGGAAGAGCAGCTATGCCTGTGCAGCCATTGCATCCCAATTGCCATAACTGGGACTGCCTGTACGGGTAAGCACGGAACATCTGTGCATCCCTCTGCAATTAAACATGGCCCTCCATGGGCATACACTTTAGTATGCCACATGTGAACCATGCTTTAGTAGTAATTTATCAAGAATTGTGTAAGTTATGTTGTGTTTATGTGCACTATTAATGATTTTAGTGTATTTTTAGTGAAAATAGCGATATGATGAACATTTGCGCAATTATTGCGGGGCCCAAAAAATCAGTAACACTTTTTTTTATTCTACAGGTCATGTGCTTTCAGAAAATGTCTAGTTTGAAGGGTCTTTTCAAATTCTGAAAGCTGTATGTGAAAAATGGTAACCTCCAGATTTTTAGAGTAAATTGTTTTTATTTACAGTTTTACGTAACTTAATTTTTCACCATTTCACAAAAAGGTGCAATTTAAAACATACAAATATTTGTTATTTATTAACTCAATACAGTTTTAACTTTTATATTTGCTAGGAATTTTGCAGTAATTTTGTACATTTTGCCATGTATGAATCCATTCTTATGATTTTAGTGTTTTTTTAGCTGAAATATTGATTTGATAAACATTTGTGCAATTACCGCGGGGCCTAAAAAATCAGTTGCACCCTCTTTTTATTCTAGAGGTCATATGCTTTCAGAAAATATATGGTTTGGGGGGTCTTTTACAAACTCTGAAAGCTGTAAGTGAAAAATGAAAACCACCAGATTTTTAGAGAAATTTTTGGGTACGTTCGATTTTCACCATTTTGCAAAAAGACGTAATTTAAAATGTACAAATATTTGTTATTTATTAACTCAACACATGATAAGCTTTTATATTTAACAGGAATTTAGCAGGAATGTTGTAAAATTGTGTGTTTTTATCTACTAATAATGGTTTTAGTGTATTTTTAGCAACAATATTGTTTTGATAAACATTTGTGCAAATACCGCCCGCCCTAAGAAATCAATAGCACATTCTTTTTATTCTAGAGGTCATATGCTTTTAGAAAATATATGGTTTGGGGGGTCTTTCACTAATAGAGAGCTAGGGAACATTGGCTACTATCTGGGAATCCAAATAGAGAGAGAAGATGGAAGTTATCTTCTCAACCAATCTCAGAAAATCTCCGAAATCTTCGAACAATTCCATATGCAAGATGCAAAGGAAGTGAAAATTCCTATGAAACCAGGCTATCAAAAGAGCAATGAAGCAGAAAACTTGCTACCCAACAATGACATGTATCGCAGAGCAATCGGTAAGTTGCTATATGTTGCCACTGTGTCAAGATCAGACATAGCTGCAGCAGTGGGCATACTATGCAAGAAAAGTTTCAGCTCCTTGTCAGCGTGACTGGAATGCAGTAAAAATAGTGATAAAATATCTCAAAGATTTTGAAGACAAACAGGGTTATATAAAGCTTACACAATCAGGAAGGGTCAATCCTAGGACCAAACACATCAATGTCAAGTATCACCTACTGAGGGACAATCAAAAGCAAAGTGTTATTGACATTCATTTCTGCCTGTCAGAAGAGATGACTGCTGATGCACTCATCAAGACTTTGTCGAAGGAACATCATAATTATTTCTAGAAGAAGCTGAATCTAATTTCACAAAGCATATGCTGTTGAGAAGGGTGTTGGAAGTACAACAGCATAGTTGCTAATAAACTGACAATACTGTATGCTCCTTGTTTCACATTACTAATGCTGTAAGACATAATCGAACATACTCCATAAATGTAAAGCCGTTTGTTGTATCCAAGAAGCTTCCAGCGCTTAATTGCAATACTCTGCACAATATGGAGCTTGTGGTTGCTTTTTGTCCACTCTCGGTTCTGCAGTTGCAGGCTTGCCTGTCTTTCCAAAAAGCTCTGGAGCATAGTGATTGGAGAAGGTAGAGTCTGAGTTGGCCCTGTATATAGCCTCAGCCAATCCCTGTTTGGTAGAGTGACCAGCAGAGGGCTGAGATGGGGTATATAGGGGCTGGAGCAGAGAGTAGAAGAGTCCTTTGCCTGCTGGAGAGTGACCCTGCCTGGAAGTGCTGTTAAACCTTCCAAGGCTCAGGGAAGCTTTAAGAAATCCTGGATGGCTTTAGCTCACCAAGGAGCTGAAGGATCACCCCACAAAGTCGCAGAACATCCAAAGGGGATCTTTCTGGAATAATTTTGTGCCAGTATCAGCTGAAGCTGGAAGAAGACCATCAAATTGTTAGAGACACAGTGAATAGGCCTAAGAGAATTCTATGGAGAGAGACTGTTGCCTTTACACCCCTTTTTGTTAGAGGGACTGTTCAAGACCTGCTGTCAAGGCTGCACCCATAGTGGAAGCCCCCCTGCGCTGAGCTATTGCTACTTTCTATGCAGTCCTCCTTGAAGTTACCAGTTCTGGGTATCCCAAAGTTCTTTCCTTAATCCGTATCCCAATTCTACAAAAATAGAACCCCCCCCAAAAAGGTCTGCGCTACATACAGTATGTCTTCAGAGAGCTCCTTTTTGGGAGGCATGGGTTACATCAGTTGATGCATATTATGAGCAGCAATCTTAAAATGTTTGAGTGTGTTTTATCAATCAAACTAGCTCTAAACCATGCACGCCCAAACTCATTTCATGAATTGGACTCCATGAGTGCAAACTACTGACAATTTGCTTTTCTTGAAGTAATTAGTCTATGGGTTTACTTACTTTTTCCTCTAGCACTGTGAATGTTTAATGAGTGTTTTATCAGTTTAACCACTATGGGATCCATTCACAAAGCAGTATCTTGCCACATCCAAGTATGTGGTAAGATACCACACAGCGTTTTTCAAAAAGTTTTTTTTATGAAGTTGTGTCATTTTAGTAGTGAAAGCCTGTGGAGATTTACTGTTGGTGGTGGCTTGTGTCTTTACCACAGGCTGTAAATAGCTGGTTGTTAAAGAGCGGGCGGCCACCTGCGTCCTTAATAACCAGTAACTGTCATGGTTGTTAAGGAGTGGGCGGCCACCGTGTCCTTAACCACTTCCCGCCCGGCCTATAGCAGAATGACGGCCAGGTGTGGTTTAGTTATCCTGACTGGACGTCATATGATGTCTAGCAAGATAACAGCCGTCGCACGCCCGTGGGGGCGCGCAGCGAGGCGATCGGTGGTGCAGTGTGTTAGTCTGACACACTGATACACTGATCTCAGTAAAGAGCCTCTGATGGAGGCTCTTTACCATGTGATCAGCCGTGTCCAATCATGGCTCATCACTATGTAAACAGGAAGAGCCGATGATCGGCTTTTCCTCACTCGTGTCTGACAGACACGTGTAGAGGAGAGCCGATCGGCTGCTCTCCTGACAGGGGGGGTCTGTGCTGATTTTTTATCAGCGTAGCCCCCTCTTGGATGCCCGCCCAGGACCACTAGGTTGCCGCCAGGACCACCAGGGATAGCCACCACACTGGACAGCCAGGTATGCCTCCCTAGACCACCAGGGAAATGTCAATCAGTGCCCAGGCAGCTGCCAATCAGTGCTCATCCCCAATGCCTGCCAGTGCCAGTGCCATCAGTGATGCCTATCAGTGCCGCATATCAGTGCCACATATCAGTGCCACCTATCAGTGCCACCTATCAGTGCCCAGCAGTGCCACCTATCAGTGCCACCCATAAGTACCCATCAGTGCAGCCTTTCAGTGCCCATCAGTGTCACCTAACAACAAAGTCTGGGGAATGCCCAGGAAAAAAGCAAAGCCTACTTACCACCAGCTTGCAGACAATCAAATTGACCTGTCTAACAGTATCCGTTAAAAACAGGGGTTTAGTCCACACGCATTTGCAAACGCATGCGTGAGCCACAGAGCCAGGTCTCGACACCCTGGTATCAGTGGTCCTAACACTAAAATATGAGTGTCCCCACAGTGGAGGCACATGCATTCTGATGGATAAACGAGGGCAGGTGGACTGAAGGGGAGCCCATCCCTTCTTAAAGGTACAGGAGCACACCAAACACCCAGCAAATAGCACAATGGCTGCAAAGATGTTGGTGCGCTGCTGGACCAATACAAACACACACGTGAAAACAAGCTTGCCACCACCCTCATTTATAGCTGGCTATCGTAGTAAGCGGCATTGGAAGGCTAAAACATGTAACAACAAAGTCTGGGGAATGCCCAGGAAAAAAACAAAGCCCATCAGTGTCACCCATCAGTGCCCACCAGTGCCACCCATGAGTGCCCATCAGTACCGCCTATCAATGCCCATCAGTGCTGCATATCAGTGCCATCCATCAGTGCTGCCTACCAGTGCCCACCAGTGCTGTCTATCAGTGCCCGTTGTCAGTGCCCATCAGTGCCACCTCATCGGTGCTGCCTTATCAGTGCCCGTCAGTGCCACCTTATCGGTGCACATCAGTGAAGGAGAAATACTTATACTTATTTACAAAATTTTATAACAGAAACAAAAGAAAAACGTTTTTTTTTTCTAGATTTTTGGTCTTTTTTTATTTGTTTAGCAAAAAATAAAAAACACAGAGGTGAACAAATACCACCAAAAGAAAGCTCTATTTGTGGGAACAAAATGACAAAAATTCTGTTTAGGTACAGTGTAGCATGACCGCGCAATTGTCATTTAAACAGCAACAGCGCTGAGAGCTGAAAATTGGCTTGGGCAGGAAGGGGGTGTAAGTGCCTGGTATTGAAGTTAACAACCGATGAGTAATCAGCTGTCAGTGGGGTTCCCCATTGTCAGCTGAATGTAAAAAGAAGAATTGCCGGCAAAGAAAGAATAAGAAAAAAATCCTTCAGGTCTTCTATGGATTTTGAGGGGAACCCCCATGCCAAAATTGAAAAAAAAATGACATGGGGTCCCCCCAAAAAATCCATACCATACCCTTATCCGTGCATGCAGCCTGGCAGGTCAGAAAAGGGAGGGGACGAGTGAGCCCCCCCCCCCGGGGCATCGTGATTGACAATGGATCTACATGGGGGAAAAATTTTCTTTTTTAAATAAAGGACTTTTCAAAAACTGCCTAATGTCATTTTTTACATTTCACTTTTTTTTGGTAAATGAGTAAGGGTACCCCATACTCATTCACATGGGGGGACGGGATCTGGGGGCCCCCTTAAGTACCGTCCAGGGTTGTGGGGAAGAGGCCCTTATCCCCATCAACATGGGGGCAAGGTGCTTGGGGGGGCAGAGCCCCCTGCCCTAAAGCCCCCCCCCAAGTTGAGGGTATGTGGCCTGGTATGGTTCAGAAGGGGGAGGCACTCGCTCATTCCCCCCTTTTCTGACCTTTCAGGCTGCATGCTTGGATAAGAGTCTGGCATGGATTTTGGGGGGGCACCATTTTTTTCAGTTTTGGCATGGGGGGTTCCCCTCAAAATCCATACCAGACCTGAAGGGCCTGGTATGGATCTGGGGGGCCTACGCCATTTTTTTCTTATTTTTTAATTGCCGGCATTTTGATTTTTTACATTCAGCTGTGAGGGAGGAACCCCGCTGACAGCTGATGACTCATCGGTTGTTAAGGACGTGGCGGCCGCCTGCTCCTTAACAACCATGGTGTTTACTGGTTGTTACGGATGCAGGCAGCTGCCTGTCTCTTAAACATCACATGCCGGGACTGCTACTTATTTACCACATGCTTTTTTTTTTCCTTTTGTGAATTGACTTTTACTCTTGCTTTATGCGGTATTTACTGAGAATTTTTGCTTTATGCATAAAGCAATAGTGAATTGACATTTTCAGGATCGCATGCAGTATTTGGGAAAACACCCAAATACAGCATGCAATTTGGTTCCGTGAATGGAGCCCATTACTACAGAAAACCAGTTACTTCGAAGGGTTTCACACTTTTTCTTGCCACTGTAATGATGGCTGATCGATCAACGTGGGTACAACCAGCCTGCCGGATTTTACTTGGGATTATTGCTGGTGGCTGCTATAGCTACTAGCAATAATCACTGTATTCTCCCAGCAGGGACAGCTTCTCCTGCAGGAAAGAAATTCACATGGTCTATGGCCTGCCTAATTCTCTACTGATCATTGTTACCAAGAGATATTATCAGTGTGATGGATTACCCAGACTGATGGGCATTGCAGTTTTTGTCAGCTGTATAAAATCTGCTATATCAATAGCACATGCAATCAGAACAAAGAATGGTTTGCTTTTTGAATAGTAATTGTTTTCAATTTTGGGTGTTTTTAATGATCGCCTGCATTTTGTTTATTTTATTTAAATAAAACATTGTCCCATCTATGGCTAGTCTAAAATCCATGGTCATGAGATGAGGGTTTTAACCAGACTAAGCAAGGATCTCTTGTCTGTGGGTTGCTTTTAGACACTCTCAAGTCCTTGCGGGAATATGATCAAACAGGAGTGCATGGAGATAGGAAGTGGCTGAAAGAGGATGGAAGAGATCAGCAGCACCGAGATGAAGAAAAAAAGTGAAAACAGCAATTTATGAAAGAAAAAATTGATATATGGAGCTTAACGCTTAATGTACACGGGACGTTTTTACAACCTCTCCTGAACAATTTAACTTGACAGATAGTATCCCACATTTACAACGTCCGTTTTGCCGTGTTTACATGCCACGATTAGAAGCGTTTGGAAAAAAAAAACTATTTATTTATTTTCAAAATAGGCAAAAATGTAAAACGCCTGTGAACGAAACGCGGCTAAACGCGAGTTACCGTGTTTAGTCGCGTTTAGCTGTTGTAGAAGTGTTTGGCGCTTGAAATGCCTCTAAACTCAGCGTCTGAACTCATTTTTTTGCTTTCCAAAAAAGGCCTCCAAACTCAACTGCCTAAAAATGACATTAAACGAACCTGTGTACGTGTACACATGAAGCCGCATACACACGAGCGGACTTTCCGGCAGACTTGGCCTGTCGGACCGGGCTCCGTTGGACAATTCGATAGTGTGTGGGCTCCAGCTGCCTTTTTTTTCCCAAAAGTCCGACAGACCTAGAAATAAAACATGTTTCAAATCTTTCCGACGGACTCGAGTCCGGTCGAAAAATCCAATCGTCTGTATGCTAGTCCGACCAAATAAAACCGAAGCCAGGGCAGCTATTGGCTACTGGCTATCAACTTCCTTATTTTAGTCCAGTTGTACGTCATCACGTACAAATTCGTCGGACTTTGGTGTGATCGTGTGTAGGCAAGTCCGTTCGTCAGGAAAGTCTGTTGGAAGTCCGCCGAAAGTCCGTTGGATAGACCGTCGGACCCGTCCAGTCGAAAAGTCCGCCTGTGTGTAAGCGGCATCAGATAACATTGGATGAGTTCAGGGGCAGCTAAAAAAAGCATTAAACTGCCTCTGAACGTCTGTTTACCAGCAGCAGTGTACATGAGGCCTTAGGAGTAAATGTCTTGCAGTTATGGTTTAGATCTAATTTAAGACAACTATATTTACAAAGCATTTAACCATCACACGTCCCCATTATTGCAAATTGGATAGTTCCTGTTGTTTTCTGTAATAATAGATGAAAACGAATTTAAACGTAAGCTATTTTTTGCACACACTGACACAAGTAACATGACACATTTGTAACATTCGTGAAAAAAAAAAGGAAAAACGTATTTTGCAAAAAGCTTTGTAACATTCTATTACCATAATGCAAATAATGATGTGTCTTTAATGTACAATTTATGTGGTGCATTATCTTTGCAGATGTGTTAGTTGCAGGAAATAAAACACAGGTATTAACCCACACAGCAAGCAGGTACATTAGTCTCCATTAAACGTCATGATCTTGGTGATATCACATACAGCAATGTACATGTCAGCTGTAAAACAGTAAGAGATGTATGTTTCATTTACATGTATAATGTTCAGCACGCACATACTGTACAGTACATTGAACAAGAATACTGGGTGGATAAGAGGTGTTTCGTAATAACAAGTATTGCCTTAAGGCTGCAGGCGTTTTTTTTTTTCTTTCGGATCATTGCACCCTAACCGGATCTAAGTTGTTTACTCATTTGGTTTATTTTATAGTCAGCAAACTGAACTTTCCTTTGCACTGCCATAAAAGCATAAAGATTAACTGTTACTAGAAGCAGAAGTAAAAGATAAAATCAGTAGATTCTTCCATGATGTTCAACAAAAAGTGCATGTGTCCTGTTACTAGTTATTAGACACTTGGCATGTGACACAGAATCTACCCCCTAAAAGCTCACTTGTTTGCTTAAAGTGGACCTGTCCTTTAAATGCATAATGAATCAGCAGAGCATGTATCAAATTACAATATTATTTGGAGTAAAAAAGTACCTCTTAATTTCTATGATTAAAAAAATACTGCATCAAAGCTTCCAGTCTAGTACATCTGCATTACATTGCCTAAGACTGGCCATACACCTATAGATTATCTGCAGATTTTCTATGGACAGATGGAAAAAGTGGAACAGATTCCTCCATCTACGCTGAACTGTGTGGATGGAAGAATATCCCACTGGCCCAAGCTTCCATATCTTTCTAGTCTTCCGTGCTGGCTCTCACAATACCTGAACATTGGGTGCAGGCATTGTTTAGGTTGAGAGCCAGCGGGGCCGACTAGCAAGATACTGAAACTTGGCCCAGTGGGAGATTCCTCCATCCACACAGTTTAGCATACATGGAGAAATCTGTTGCACTTTTTCCATCTAACCATAGAAAATCTGCAGATAATCTATAGGTGTATGGCCAGCATAAGTCTACCAGGCATTTACAGCATCCTATCTCAACCTTATTCAACACAGAAGAACCCTTGAAATAACTTTCTGGTCTTAGGGAACCCTTGCTAAAAATGACTATATCTGCAACCCATGATGCATTAGTGTGATGATCAATGGGAAGAATGCTCCTTATACTCAGGGCCGGGACAAGGGGTGGGTGGGGTGTCTGTCCTGGGCTTTACAGTAGGGATGGGGGCGCCTTTCTTCTGTTACAAGGCTGACAGGTATGGTTGCCATCTCATCCCTTTAAATCTGAACCCATATTAAACAGGTTCTGTGGCTGATTAAGGCAGTGGCGTCACTAGGGTTGGTGTCACCTGGGGCGAGAAAACATGGTGTCACCCCCCCCCCCCACAATAACCTCTTCCCAATATATTTTTACCCTACTGTTTTCTCTATGTTCTCCCCTCTTCCCCTTTTCTCTCTCTCTCTCTCTCTATTTGTCTTTCTATCTCTCCCTTTTCTCTCTCTCTATCCATCTTTCTTGTTCTTTCTATCTCTTCTTCCTCTCCCTTTACTTGTCCCTGTTCCCCCTACCCGCCTCTCTCTCCAGGGCCAGATTTACATCACAGGAGCCTATAGGCACTGGACTCTGAAGCCCCCCCCCCTCAACAGCGTTGCCAACCCCCCACAATTTTATTATACACATTGAAAATCTACTGACAGAATGCTTTTTTTTCCTGAGAAGCTGAGATGGGAAAGTAGGAGAGAGATAGAGAAAGTGGGGAGAGAGGCAGGGTCTGGGAGAGAGAGAGAGAGAGAGAGAGAGAGAGAGAGAGAGAGAGAGAAGAGAGAGAGAGAGAGAGAGAGAGAGAGAGAGAGAGAGAGAGAGAGAGAGAGATGGGGTGAGAGAGGGAGATGGGGTGAGAGAGAGATGGGGTGAGAGAGGGAGATGGGGTGAGAGAGAGAGATGGGGTGAGAGAGGGAGAAGGGGTGAGAGGGGAGATGGGGTGAGAGAGATGGGGTGAGAGAGGGAGATGGGGTGAGAGAGGGAGATGGGGTAGAGAGAGGGAGATGGGGTGAGAGAGAGAGATGGGTGAGAGAGAAGATGG